>CM076571.1:200557216-201065133 GCA_034641835.2 Pinus albicaulis | reverse complement strand
GATATGTTTGTGTTGTGTACTTATAAATGCGTCTTTTTTAATGACCATGTGTTTTTTTCAATTATATACCAAGTGTGCTCCCACCACACCATGTAAAGCGCAACTTGGTGAACTTCACATTTGCAACAAGTGGTGAACTTCACATTTTTATAAAATTAAAATGTGGGGACTTCAACAAATTTTTGTTTAAATGGAGTTTGTTTAAATGTAGTTTCACTTCTTTTTTAATGACCATGTGTTTTTTTCAATTTTATACCAAGTGTGCTCCCACCATGTAAAGCGCAATTTGGTGAACTTATCATTTTTATAATTTCTTTTTGCTTAAATTGAGTTTCACACATCAATTATTGCTTTGAAAGTTGTGTTCTACATAATTTGTGTACACTAAATTACAAATTGATTTTCTGAAATCTATTTTGTGTAAATGTCCACCAATAGATATATATATCATTGAGGATGAATGACGAAGATCAATCGAATCCCATATGGGGGTTTAGGGATCGGGGGATGTTCACGGTATTTAAATATAATCTTAAATCTCCATACATGTGTGTACATATGGAATTGATTTTTTATTAACTTTGTGAGTTAACTTAGTTGTTAATAAGTTTCATTTTTTAATTTTTAGGAGGTAAGAGGAGAAGGGTTTCTACTCCATCCATGGAGCGTGCCCATGGTTCAACCAGTCGTGGTATGGTTCATGTGGGGACTTCAAGAAATTTTGTTTAAATGGAGTTTCATGCTTATTTTTTAATGACCATGTGTTTTTTTCAATTTTATACCAAGTGTGCTCCCACCATGTAAAGCACAATTTGGTGAACTTATCATTTTTATAATTTCTTTTTTGCTTAAATTGAGTTTCACACATCAATTATTGCTTTGAAATTTGTGTTCTACATAATTTGTGTACACTAAATTACAAATTGATTTTCTGAAATCTATTTTGTGTAAATGTCCACCAATAGATATATATATCATGGAGGATGAACGACGAAGATCAGCCGAATCCCATATGGAGGTTCAGGGATCGGGGGATGTTCACGGTATTTAAATATAATCTTAAATGTCCATACATGTGTGTACATATGGAATTGATTTTTTATTAACTTTGTGAGTTAAATTAGTTGTTAATAAGTTTCATTTTTTAATTTTTAGGAGGTAAGAGGAGAAGGGTTTCTACTCCATCCATGTAGTGTGCCCATGGTTCAACCAGTCGTGGTGTGGTTCACACAATTTAATCAATGAATATGTATATGTATTTATATGTACACATGAATGTATTTTTCAATTGATTATAAATTCGTATTTGTTTATGAAGCTTCTCTCTCATCTCGAGAGGTTGGTGGTGGTTCAAATCCACTTAGAGGGCCATCAATGAGTGGTAGCAGGTTGCGTGAAGGGGGTGATATTTATTCCCTCGAAGGCCAATCAATGGTTGCTGGTTCTTAGCAGGGTCATTTTGGGTCTGGTTCTTAGCAGGGTCATTCTGGGTCTGGTTCTCAGCAGGGTCATGTTGGAGAAGATGCTAACCAACAACGTCAAGGTTGCCATCAATTTCAATATTTTTTCATTAAATTTGTACAACCGTTTTTACATGTGTTTTTTCTAATATACGAAATTATATATATATTGATGCAGAGGCCGAAAATGTTCCAACTAGTGGTCAAAATAGACGCAGGGCAGATCGTTACATTCAAGAAGAAGGTTGTCTACCCAGCACAACTTATCCGGCCGACATTACTGATATACCATGGGAAACAAACATGGCGAAATGCACCTTACAAAGGTGTGAAAGACTTTATGCAAAATTGCAGAGAGATCTCGTGGCTTTGTCTCTACCTGCTGAGAGTCTACAAAGCCTTGAAATAGTTACACATTCATTGGGCGAAATTGTAAATGTGTATAGAACTCTTGGGCCAACGACTGATACATTTGTAGAAGTGATGAGAAAGAGAAAGGAAACAGTAATGGGTCCAGATAAATGGGAGGATGTAAAACAAAAAGTTACAAAAGAAGTGGCCAAGTCAATGTTTAATTTCAAGGAAGGGCCAAAAAGAAAAATGTTGAAGGTGCAATATTTCAAGTACCCAAACATAGCTCGCTATTTGTATTATAGGCACGTTGCGGCCTATGGAAGGCTCCCATGGAACGATGAGGTTCCTGTTTATTTTTCACAAATGTTTTACACAGATTTTTTTTTTGGGTATGAAAGCCAACTACAATGACCTTCCGTCAGAATTTTTTGGCCCAGGGAAATGTCGATTATATGACCGTAAGGGCACTAAGCGAGATGTGGAGTTGCCTCGCCTTGAGCCGCCATTGGTGAGTCGACCTTTTCGGGTCGAAACTTTGCGGTCAAAGATGGATGCGACTTCTCAAATAAGTCGAGAAGCAAGGGATGTTATGATTGAGAATGTTTACAGCGGATTGGGTGGAGTCGATGTTTGTTTAAAATGACAAAGAGCACGTGAAAATCCACATGCCAATTTTGTGTATTGTACAGATGAGGAGATTGACAACATGAATGTTGAAGATCTCCGAATATATGCAAAAAATTGTCGCAATGGTTTGCAAGACCTAATTCTTCATGAGGAAGAGGGCACCGGAACGGTATGTGTTAATGACCTTAGGGTTTGAGATTATTTTAACATGTACATATACATGTGTACAATTTGTAATAAATACATGTGTATGTACATGTATACATTTATTTGTATGTACATTAATCTAACAAAAATGTATGATTATATGTTAAAACACCATTTGCAGTTCTCACACATGATGCATGACGAAAATTTTAATATCACGTTCAGGACCTCTGGTTCAAACAATGCATATGGGTCTGACCATCAAGATATGTTGGCAAATGTTAGTGTTTTTTAAGTGATTTTAAAATAAATAATTGTGCACACATGTACATGTATGTATATATAATTTGATAAAATGTTTTAACAGATACCGATTTCGTCCGATGTTTTTGGGATGACGGTACATTCTTCTTCCTTGGGAGATGTACCTTCTACTTCCTTGGGAGATGAGCCACAAGTATGGACAATTTTTCACAAGTTTAAAATTTATGTTTAAAAGTTATATATATATATATATATATATATTCTATCTCAAAAAGTTCCATTAAAAATTGAGATATATATATATATATATATATATATATATATAGAGAGAGAGAGAGAGAGAGAGAGAGAGATTTTGAGTTATTTAAAATTTTTTGAATTTAGGTTCCTATAGAAGATTTCTTTAATCCGCGGACTCTAGCGACGGAGATAGGAACATCCACAACATTTGAACAAGTTGTCTTTAGTTCCTTTTTTTAATATTATTGAAAATAAGTTTATATATGTACACGTGCATTTTCATTTGAAAGTTTTTAATATATATATATATATATAACTGTACATGTATATTGTATAGTTTACCACTGCAGATGTTCCTATGGGGGCAGAACTTATTCATCAAATGGAGAGGGAACCTCATGAGGTATTGCATGATTTTTTTGTTATATTTTGTTTTTTACATGAAGTTCTAGATATATATATTCTCACTCATTTTTAAAACATCAAATTTTAATGTTCAAGTACATGTGCATTGTGTATGTAGGTTTCCCATGATGCTTCACATGATAGGGCGTAGATTGAGACCCTGATAGGAAAGATGCTAGATCCGTCTCTATTTGATGGACATGATTTGTAGATTTGATTTCAAGATTTAGATGGTCTTAAAATTTGTTAAACTTGATACATTTTGATACTTGTGAGATCTACAATGTTTGGACATATTTTATTACATTGTTAATATAATTTGTTTTGTTTCAAAAAGTTAATTTTTGGATGGTTAAATAGTACTTTTGGCATGTGAATGTGAAGTAATGTTGTCATATATAAATTAATGTTGTCATCTGAACTACATTTGGCATGTTATGTAATGACATGTGTTATAATTTTTTTTGTTTTTAAAATTTAAGTTTTGGATGCTTGGAGTACATTTGGCATGTGAAGTAAAGTTGTGATCTATAATTTTTTGTTAAATAAAAGTTAAAAGTTTTGGATGGTTTCAATCTACATTTGGCATGTGATATAAAGTTAAATGTTTTTATTAGATAGTTGAATTATAATTGGCATGGCATGTGAAGTTTTTAAAACTCAAATTTTGGATGGTTTCAATCTACATTTCGCATGTGATATTTAATGTTTTAAATGTTTAATGTCTTAATGTTGCACAATATATAATCAAAAGGTTTCTAAAACTTAAGTTTTGGATGGTTTCAATCTACATTTGGCACATGTGGTATATAATGTTAAACATGTTTCTATTGGATCTAGTTGAACTATAATTGGCATGGCATGTGAAGTAATGTTGCACGATATATATAATCAAAATGTTTTTAAAACTCAAGTTTTGAATGGTTTCAATCTACATTTCGCATGTGATATTTAATGTTTTAATGTTGCACGATATATTATCAATTTTTTTTTAAAATTTTAAAGTTTTGGATGGTTTCAATCTACATTTGGCACATGTGGTATATAATATTAAATGTTTCTACTGGATAGTTGTTCACTATAATTGGCATGGCATGTCAAGTAATGTTGCACAAATCCCTTTTGGATGGTTGAAGTACATTTGGAATCTTAAGATTGCTTTTGATCTCTACATGTAGTCTTGTTTGAATGAAAAAATTTCCAATAGGAAGAACATAGCTTTTCAATGCAACTAACCATGTATCAATTGAGCTCTAATTGAAAAAAGAGTTGAAAGAAGTAGATATATGTACAAATTATCCCTTTAATTTTGATTGGAAATATAATTCTAGTACATATATATGTTTGTTGAATTTGGGTCAATGTCGTTAATACACTCAAATAGGTAGCCTTGTCGATTTATTTACATTGTGGAAACTTTTTACCAGAAAATCCAACTAGTTTTTCATCAATGCACATAGAAAAACTACTTGGAACAATTAATTTCATTCTAGAACATATCTATCCAATACAAGTAACATTTTTCATCAATGCACATTGAACATATCCGACCATTGGACAAACAAATTTTGTACTAGATTTTCAATTAGGAATAGAGATGTGGGTCAAATCCCACCAAAAGTCGGAGAAATGCTCCGAGTCTCTTGTCTGAAAGGAATCTTCGTACAAAACTATATTGCGGATGATTTATTTACATTGTGGATACTTTTTACCATAAAATCCAACTATTTTTTCATCAATGCACATAGAAAAACTAGTTCCAGTTAATTGCATTCTAGAACATATATATTGAGTACGTAAATAATTTTTCATCAATGCACATAGTAAAACTAGAACAATTAATTTCATTCTAGAACACACACACACACACACACACACACACACACACACACACATATATATATATCCAATACATATAACATTTTTCATCAATGCACATGTATAGAAAAGCTACTTTCAGTTGATACTAGAGCACGTGCTTGTACCAAAAAAATTTGTACATGTGCAAACACTTGCACAAATAACATAAGCAGCTCAATTTTTAGTTGAGTACTGGAAGTTCTAAAACATATTTAATCCAAAGAGAATAAATTGTTGGACAATTCAATCAAAAAAATTCTAATGGAATTCCATCTTCAATAATCCATTCATGATCAGATTTTGACATTTTCCATCTCTTAATTTTCGATTTTTTATTTGATTGAACTTCTATCAACTTTATGCATGCTGCACACACCAAGTGACTATATTGACAACTTATGGAATCAAGTTCATAGTCTTCAAAGTAAACAAAGTCTCCACTTTGATGAGTTTGTCTGAAAAAATAACCTTTCAGTATAATAGACCCTTTGTCATATTGAAATCCGTGATCATTATAGTTTTGTAATAATTTCATTTTTCGTTCAGTGCAACGCATCAAATAATACTTCACATTTTCATCGTTGTCAATAGGTGCAATTACAGCAAAAACATCTCCTGCACAATAAAACAAACTTAACAAAATTATACATATTTAAATTTATTTCTAGATCTTTAAATCATTAGAAATTAATTCAAATGTTACCTTCTCTAACAAGATCAGAAACTCGATCACCATCGGATGATATTGTAGTTTCCTCTGATTGCATTTCTTCAAACATTGCAACAGACATTTTTCCCTTTGTATTTAGCTCTGTATGTTTTCAATCGTTCACATACATTTTGTTTTCACAAACGTCATTGGATTTTGTGTTGTCTATGCAAACATCACAAAAACAAGAATATTTTCTTTTATCCAATGCAAACACATTTCTAGATGACTTTGTTTGAATTGAATGCAATTTTCGAGTCCCTTTTATTGTTTCAACGTCACTTCCAATTGATATATCTACGTCTTCGATCCCAATATGCCAGAAAAACCTTTATATGGAAAATTAAAAGAAGAATTTGTAAATATGATATCAAAATACAATCAAAGATAATCATTGCACGATAAATGTACAATGTTTAAAATTAGATTTCCAATATAAATTAAATTGAATGTACCTTCACACTTCCCTTGATGGGTTAGTCTCATGGCTTAGAGCAGCGATGCACCATTGAACAACTTCTTTAGCGTTCACAAGTCGGCTTGCAGAGTGGTTCATTTGATATCTTCAAAGTGCTCGTTTTATGCATGCTCCTACACCGTCATGTTCTCCTTTTCCATGGCCAGTCTCAAAGAAATTCCAACAATGTTTAATGCAGGTTTTCTTATGAAGACAACACAACCAAAAGAATGATCGTGCAGATTTGAATTGACCTGCGCATCCGTCTGACCATATCCAATGTTCATTGAATGTTATTCCATGATTTTTCAAGGAATCATAATTTTTTCCAAAACAATGTTGTACAAAACATGTATCATGTGTACGATCGTCACTGATATAAAAGTGATATTCTTTAATGATATGTCGATTTTCACTCGTGCTTTCTATATGATTGACATTTTGTTCAGCATGTCTATATAGAATATGGATGAGCATGGAGACTTGGTCAGAATGATAGTATTCACTCTGAATTTCTTTTTGTGGAAAAAATGTGTAGTTTTCTGCAAAATCAATCACTGACAAAATGGTCCCTGGTGGAAAAAATTCATGAGATTTTTTGAATTTCAAGTCTTGCCATCGAGCTCTATGGGAATGCTTGGTATATTTGTAAATTTCTGCCTCAAACTTTCTCAAAAAGTCTATCAGAAAAATTTCTTCTTCTAGTAATTCAATTCTTTTAACACTATTTGCACCTTGAATCGATGTATTGATATATTCATATCTCTTCCATTTCACTTTCATGTTGGACAATGATTGATCATTTATATCAATACGATATTTGTTTTGAAATTTAGTCAAATTTCCACAATCATCGCATTTTTTACCACCAACACATTTCTTTTTGTAAAACAGTTCATCGCTTTCTCTTTCACATAGAATTTGAGATATGAATTCATGGATAGTGGAAGGAGGAGGTGAATCCTTCCATAATGTTCTACCGAAATCAAGGAATGTATCATAATATAACTCAAATTCCACATGATAACGGCAACAACAAGTGTCGCGTACGGTGATAGGTTTTACATACCATGGTTTTTGTTGAACAAAAGCACTGAGTGAAACTTGAATTTGACGATTCTCTTCTTTGAACTTGTTGAATAACTCCATTTGAGTGGTTTCCAAGAGATGTTTTTCATGTTCTTCGTATTGATTTCGTGCTATTCTTCTTCGCATCACATGTCTTGCAGTGGGTGAAACACGCGAATTGTTCTTCCAATATTGATATATTATTTTTTTAACATCTTCTCCAAGTCTATCTTTGTATGGTTGCCTACAAATAGCTCTCCAACAAGCGAGTTCATCATTTACATCTATTTGTAGTCGAAATTTTCGATGTTTGTGCAGAGTTTTTCGCGAGGTTCCCAGTGCTCGTGCCATAGATGTTATCAAACGATTCTCTTGAGTACTTGGTGAAACCATTGCCATCTGTATTCCTCTACGTACATTTGAAACATCTTTATCTCTAGATCTCTTAATTGACTTTATAGCACTACTCATATTTTTTATCACATCTTCCTTCATTTTTTTATCTTTGGTTGATTTTCGAATACCCAATAGTGTCGTAGCTTCTTTTAATTTCCTTAATGATAGGAGACCTTTCAACATTTGAGCCTGAACTGTCACCTGCTCATTTAAGAAATACTTTTCAAAAATGCAGTTAACACAATATCGTATAACATGGTCAGGTTTTTTATCTCCATATGTGTGAGTGTCAACATTTTCTAACATTTCATCATCGACGGTGATTTCATCTGTACATATTCGAAAAAATAGTACCTATTCAATAAATAACTAAATTAATAAATATATCTATAATTTCAATAATACGTGCATGTGTTTAATATATATTATATATATATGTACATACCTTGTGATTCAATTTCTTTATTTGAATTTCTTTCAATATTTTCACCATCTTCAATCATTGGTTCAATATCTCTTTCACTTTCTCTTTCAAAATTTTGTATCTCATCATCAATGTTTTGAGGAATATCTTTGTTTGTTTACATTAAACAAAATATTTTTCAAATTAGTTCATCAAATAAAAATTAAGCTTCACATTTTACACTAGGAGAATTTTAAATATATCAATAGATCATAATATTTGCATTTACATACCTGCTTCAATTTCTGCTTGAGGTTGATTTTCCTCTTCAATATTTGAGAGGGCTTCTAACTTCCTTTTGCAAGATTGTCTCGTCTCTTCTCTACGTTCCTCAGGGTGTCTTTTTCGATCATATTTTCTCGCATAAGTCCTTCGATTTCCCATGATAATAGGGTATGAAGTTCAAAAAATTTCCTTCAAAAAATTAGACAATAACTCAATTAGAAAAAACATCACAAAATATTTAATTTAAAAAAAAATCATTTTAAATTTTTTGCAAAAAATACATACTCCAATCCAAAAAACTTTAAAAAATTCGAGAAAAAAATGTCTTATAAAAATGAAACGAAGCTTAAAAGATTTACTTCAACTCAAAACACGTACTCTAAAAAAAATTCACTTCAAAAAATGCCTTCAACTTAAAAAAAAAAGTCACTTTAAAAAATACTTCCAGAAAATGTCTTTTTGAAATTAAGCCCAACTCCATACTTTCAAAAAAATTGAAGCACAAAAAACATCCAAAAAAATGTATCACATACCTCTAACAAATGTCCTTTGAATGTACGTCCAATAAAATTCCTTAAGCACAAAACAATTTTTTGCAAAATCAAGCCACCTCCAAGAAATGTCCTCCAAGAAAATTCTTTAAACCCAAAACAATTCTTTGCAAAATCACTCCGCTTCCAAGAAATGCCCTTAAATCCAAATCTCCAAGAAAAGTTTTTAAATCTAAACCAAGACCTTTGTAAAATCAGATGAATCAAAAAGAAATCTAATTTCATGAGAAATCAAAATGATCTATTGCTCAGTAAGAAATCCCTTTATCATTCAAGATCGAAACTACAAACAAAGTTTTTATTCAAAAGAACATTATAATTTCTAGAAATAATACTCAAAACTAAAAACACTAATTTTGAGATCTAAAAATTCTAAAGACTAAATCTGAATTAAAATTTTAAATATTTTGAGGATGTCTTGCTTAACTTGTTATCTAACTAAGAAATTCTTTACTTAGATCAGCAAGAACTCAAAAAACACCCAATTTTGGTTTTTTTAAGTGAAATTCCAAACTTATCAACAAAAGCTTTTTAAAGATTTGCAAATGAGAAAAATGGGATCTAAATCTCATAAAACAATTTCTGTTATGATTTCAAACTCAGCAAGAAAGCAAGGAAATACCAGTGATCTAAAGGTATACCAAGGTTTCTAATCTTTGAGCGGGATAAAGACAAAGCAAAAATCACTATAACATGCAGATCTTTCATAAAATCATTCAAAACTAAAAATGCTGAAATAAACTCTTAATCAAAGCTTTCTGATAGAAGATACAAGTCTGGGTATTCACTGAGAATCTAACAAACTAATCCAGAAAAGAGGATTTTAAGATGTTCCAAAAATTTTCACAAGGTCAGCAGGATTCAGTGTAAACCAGTGCGGTCCCGCACTGTGTATAAAAGAAAAGTGCGGATATGCCCGCACTGTTTCTAAAAGAAAATAGCGGACAACAGAAAACTAAAAGAAAAAATAAAAAACTCTAAATCATTTCTCAGGGATTCTACAGGGATAAACAACCCAAGCCAATATAAATCAATCAAAATCAGAAAAAAATAAATTCACAAGTCAAAAATAAAAGAAATCAAATTTCAAGATTCATCTCCCCAGTGGAGTCGCCATTTTGTTGGACAGATAAGTCATTCTTGCGGACAAGACAGACCTCCCAAGTGTCCTACGGACAACTAACAACAAACAGGACAAATGCAAACTGCTTTCTCTAGATTATATGTAATTTATAATTTTCTATGATGAAGAAAGGACCTACCTGTGATCCAATGCTAGTTGAATTCTTCTTTCCCGTCGCTCCAAGAAGTCACCAATCACAAATCTATCTTAATGATCAAGGAATTTAAAAAATAAGTCATTCAAGTAAATACGCAAGCAACTTATTGAGAAAATGGTATTCATTTGTATTATCTTTAATAAAGAAGAGCCTTACAACCGTGTCCACCTTGATGTCATACAGGCCTTCCTGGGGTCCGAAACAGGCATTTCCTTTACTCTGACAAGCCTTGCACCCTCTCAGCTAAAATACACATGGGTGTGTAATCATTCCCACATAATGATTAGTTAAGAGAGTATGAGTCTCTACAACATTTCTCTTCAAAAGTCTTCAAAGTCTAACTCACTAACTCTTTCACTATCCCACAGACATTCTAACACTCTCCTTCTCTCTAACCTTTGAAGCTGCACTATGGCTTCAATTTATAGGAAAAGAGAGGAGGTTATGGTTCGACATAAGAAGGGATAGAATGCTCTTTTGAAGGGATTGGGCTCCATAAATCAAGGGGTAGGCTCCCATAATGGAGGAATGAACATACACAATAGGAGCGAAACTTCGACCGGATAACTGCTTCTAGAAGCTTCCAGATTTGACTACTGGGCTTCTAAATGTTACTTTCCACCTTTGTTTTACCTTTTACAGGGGTCTGCACCTTTAATGAATAAAAAGTGTGTTTAGCTCCGCATGATTTAGAGCAAAAAAGTGCAGCATCGCAGGCAATGTTAAGAGAAAGTGTGGTACAAGTGTTCTTAAGACTTTTATGAGCTTTTCTCTCAATTTCAAGGCTTGACTTTAGGAACTTTGATGTTGTAGACTTCCAAGGGAGTACTAAAACGTCATGGTGAAAAATTTCAGTGTAACACCTTGATCATAGCCCCTAGGAGGCCATGGCTTCAAAGAGGTTCTCATCAGACAAGAGAACAAAACTCTAGAAGGGATACATATCAAGGGATATAATGGAAATATCAGGCTCCCATGACCCTAGTAAGTGATTCACAATATCATTGCTGAAAATGGCAATAAGAAAATCATGATTTAATTTTCCCTTGAATTAAATTAGTAGAAAACTGTAATTCCACAATACAAGACAACAAGAATGTGTTAACTAAGTTAGTTTGACTTGGTTAGCTTAGTTAATTCGAGTTTAGGGCCTAACTTGAGTAATGTAGAGTGGATTTTGCAAAATAATTTGAGATGAAGGACATGGGAACCATGCATTATTTCATCAGTTTTGAAATATGGCAAGGAGATGGGGAAAAATTTGTCTCTTAGGGCAAGTATGCCAATAAGACACTGAAGAAGTTCCACATAGAGAGTAGCAAACCCATGGACACTCCTCTATCAGGCAGTTGGAGGAAAGAGGGTGCCAATTCAGTTGAGGTGGAGGCCACTATTTACAGGAAGTTTATCTATAGGAAGTTTTTGGGTTCACTGATGTACTTGGTGAACACAAACATAAATGTGTTATGCAATTAACCAGCTTAGTCAATAAATATTTAATCCAACCAAACTGAATTGAAAGGTGTCCAAACATGTGTTGGGATACCTCTGAGGCACTACTCAATATGGTCTTTGGTACAAATGGATAGAGGAGTGAAGCTTCAATGCTTCATAAATGCAGATTAGGCAGGTAATCCATCAAATCATAAGAGCACTTCACGAGGAGTCTTCAGTATTGGGACAGAAAATAATTCTTGGTACAAAAGGAAGCAAAGATCAGTTGCACTCAGTTTAGCAAAAGCAGAGTACATGGCCACTAATCAAGAAACTTGTTAAGCTATCTGGATGAGGAAGATTGTTGTTGGTTTATTTGGCCAGATGATGGATCCCACTATGATTTATTGTGACAATCAGAGTTGTATCAAACTTTATGAAAATCCAATTTTTCTGGATCGATCCAAGCATATCAACATCGGGTATCACCATCTACAAGATTGTGTGCAAAGGTGGATTATGTTGTTGGAGTACATTCCTATAGAGGAACAAGATGCATATATTTTTACAAAGGAATTGTCAAAAGGAAAATTTTAATTCAATAGAGACATGATTGGGGTATTTGATAATCCCTTTATTTTTGAGAGGGAGTGTTGAAAATGGCAACAAGAAAATCCTGATTTAATTTTCCCTTGAATTAGATTTGAAGAAAATTGTAATTCCACATCACAAGACAACAAGAATGTGTTAACTAAGTTATTTGGACTTAGTTGGCTCAATTAGTTCAATTTGAGGGCCTAACTTGAGTCATTTAGAGTGGTTCCTAAATTTTAGGAGCACAGGTCAAGTTTAATTTTATTTGTAATAATTTAATTCAGTCAAACTAAGTTGAAGTCAGTTAAACTAGTTCCAATTGTTAGACAAAATAGTGGGAGGTCTAGTAGTGGGGTGTGTACTCAGTGATCAACGAGTTAACTAATAAATCAACCATGATTAATTCATGCATGCATGAAATATTAGTTACCCAGTTGAGATTGGAGTTCAAGGGCAATATACTATTATTATTATAATTATCTGAGTTGTATAAGTGGTGCATGGAGTTAGAAAAGGACCTATAGGGATTGCGTAGTTATGGATGAGGAATTTCCCTAATTAATAGTGGCTAATTCCGAAGGAAACAACACAAGGAAATAGGAGCTTGGAAGGCAACATAATTGAGTAAGTATTGGCTAGAGTAAGCTTGTGAGGTAGTGAGATAGATTATACTTGTGCAGAGATTGTTCATGCTTGTAAAAGCATTGTATTTCTTATCTATTTTATGATTAATGCAATAAAAATAGGAAGGGGTTTTGAGAAGTGGATTTACCCTATATATATATCCTCATGTTATGTGTGTTAATTGATTCATGTCGCATGTTTTTGATATTTCTTCTCATACATGAATTTATTTCTATAGATGAGTAGAGTAGATTCAAGTCTATTGTTTTAGTAAATTACATTAGCAGTTTGAATCTATAAGGATTTTCTACCATCACCTACTGAATCTAGGTAAAAATAAGGTGAGCAAGTAGTGAAAGGATCTTCTTCATTAGTAGGCATAGGCATAGGACAGGTCACCACATAATTAAATTGTGGTGGGGGGGATTACCACTTACATATTTGGAAAATATAGGGAAGTGGGATGATTGTCATTCAAATCAATACCAACAAATGAAAGTTTATCAATAGTTACAATTTTTCCATTATGCAGAAAACACATCACTTGAAAGGATGTGGACACAATAATGTTGAAGGAATAAACATAGTCTCACCCTAGGAGAAAATTTAAATCCAAGAGGCCTTGAACTACCATAATATCAATACAGACATCTTTCCTTTCGAAGTAATAATAAATTGAGGAATGATCCCTAAAGGTTCATTGGATCTTCTATTAAAATCTAACATATTTGGAGAAACAGACACAAGATGAGGGGAACCTAAAGCTTTCCAAGCCGTAGAGGATAAAATGCTAACATAAGCTCCCTCATATGTGATAGTGTCACAAATGTTTGTATCACAAGCCTTCCCCATGATATGAAAAGGAATATAAGAAGAGAGACGAGCTTCTATCAATTGGCTCCAATTAAAATAAATGACCTATTTTCTTGGGGGATTTCATAGCAACAAGATAAGCGTTCCCTTATTTGACAAGATTTGAAGAAATGAAAATAACCTGAGCGATATGAACCTCACTCTCAACGGGAAAAATTGCGATCACCTAAAGGTGGAATCAAGTCAACCTTTTTCTCAACCATTTCTTGGTTTGGAGTAGACTTATATGATTCACGTTCACAGAGAGTGGGATTTACTGAAGATGGATTTGGGTCAATCACTTTATCAACTAGTGGAGTATTGGGGGAAAGGTTTTGGTAACCAGTTGGAAGTCGTGGCTAAGAAGTTGTAAGACTTTCCAACACTTTTGAGGCTTCATCCATATAAGGACAAAGGTGAATAGGATGATTCCCTTCACATAACCTATACGGAAACTTAACTTCACCCTTTTTCCTGTGGACCTTACTAAACAGAGTTACCGATCAAATTGGTAACTGAACTAGTACCTCCTTTTTTGAGGTAGAAAAAAAAACACCCGATTTTGAAAAGTGCTGATGCAAAATCACCCTTTTTTTTGGAGCATGTTTTTGGCACTTTAATTTCTTAATTTCTTAATTTTTATTTTTTTATGCGATGATTTTCAGTCGATTTTGAATAGTGGTGGTGTATCATCACCCACTTTTTTTAGAGGGTTGATTTTGACACTATAAATTTTCTAACATCTTCTTCTTCCATGAGATGTTTATTTTTAAGTTCATTTATGTACTTGTGTTTTAAAAAGAAAAAAATATATATTTTTTTAAAATAAAAAATTGTAATGAAATTTCATTTTTTCACATAGATAAAAAATTTGAAAAAGGGTCAATATTATAAAGTTTATATTTTCTATATGTTTATGTATTGTTAATTAATATTTCAATGCACATCAAATAATTGTTGCTAAAAAACCAATATTTTGAACCATATGACAAAAAAATACACATTTTCAATATAAATAGAATGCAAAAAATACACTTTTAGAGACATTTTGTTAAAAAAACATGTTAAATAAACTAATTTTTTGGGGAAAACTTTAACAAAAAAACTTAAGAAAATAGCATTTTTTATGAATTTTATGTCAAAAAATAATAGTAATCACAGGTTTTTTGCAAAAAATAAGGATTTTTCTCATAAAATATCAAAGTCTAAAGATTACAAGTAAAACTAATTAATAGCTCTCAAATTGAGCTTTATTTGCAAGCATAACTTAAAGATCATCAACAATATCAACTAATCCATGTTCAACATCTTCTAGAACATCATTAATGTCTTTTTCCGCAACATTTTCTGCTTCATTTTGGTCATTGTCATCTTTTAATGGATCTTTATGTCTGCAAATCTTCCAAAGTGTCATTTTCTAATCATTCCATATAATGTCGGTTGAGGTTCTTTTGCTTTTTTTGCCACACATGATTAATTAAAATCCCCTTTCCTCAAACCAACTTCTTGCTTTGCACCTAGAAGAAATTGAATAGTGTTAATTCTTTTTTCAATAAATTTGCATTGCACTGGGTCTTTCTCAATGGAAATGCAATTTCTTCCTTTTTGTAAGTAACATGTTAGTGTTGTACCTAATAATCAAGCACAAAATAAATAAATAAGAAAATTAGTATAAACACATAAAAAATAAAACATAAAATATTTAAATTCAAATTTGTATAATAAAACTTACATGAACCTGAGAATAAATCCAAAACCCAATCTCCTTCATTTGAACATAGATCTATAAGATAGTTAATCAATGCTTGCAGTTTCTGATAAATGTTACTATATCTCCTTTTGCATCTTTATCCTCATAAGTTAGTTTTCTTACAACTGCATCATGAACCAACACTTGACTATGACTCTTCCCATCTACTCAATTCATAAGAATATGCTTATATCTATCCTCTTTTGTCCAACACTCAACATGGATGAACTCACAATCATTTATAATAGGCTGATCTTTGGAAGAAACAAGATTTAACTTATGCCTGTAACATAACATAGTAAAATTTCAATTAAATTGTACATAAATAAAAAAATTTAACAGTAATGGAACATACAATTTAAAAGTATTACCATGTAAGTTGCATCCTTGAGTTTGATTTTCCCTTGAAGCTTGTTAATAATATTGCAAATTGTGTGTCTAAATGAAATGTCACAAATCTCCAAAGTGGTGATGTTGTGACTTCTTGAAAACTCATAACCACTTTACTAAAAGCTTGATAAGTATATGGTTCACTATCATATTCAATGTCTGGGAAATTGAAACCATAAGGAATATCTGCAAAAACTAGGGCATATTCCATTTTAGGTATCAATTTTGCAATGTCTTCACAATCACCTTGTATTATTTGATATTGGATACTGTCGAGCCCATTCGAAATGAAATGATTAAGATTATGATCAAGTTCTACATTCATAAGATGCTTCTTTATCATCTTTTCCAACTTAATTTTTTCAATAAAGCTTTTGAAAGTATCTGGTACTCCATTTCCATCCTTCTTCGGCATGTTTAATGACATAAAAAATATATATGTATAAGTAATAAAATAAAAATAATTTACATATGAATAAAATGAATGTATATATCAACATACCTTATTGAAGGCAATATAAAAATCTTTAAGTGTTGCTGTAGAACTTGATTCTTGGTAGTGGTGCACAATATCATCCCAACTGTCTTCATTCAACATTTTAACCATATGTTCTTGTATTTTCATATAAATCTCTTAACTGAATATATAAAGTTAAAATTATTAATATAGTGACATGTATAACAAATTCTACCAACAACATTATGTTTTATTTAAAATAAAATTATAATGAAAGGAAAATAAGAAATAATTCAAAAAACTTAATTTTGAAATTCTATGCTCATTTCATCTATTGATAATTCACTCGACTTCACACATGATAGTACTAATTTGACTAGTTTCTCATCCTTCACTCTTTGCATTGTTCTCCAAGGTGTGATAGTCATATCCTCTGGAAGTTGCTTCTCCAGGACCTGTCTTACTGTTGGTACATATTATGGGTTTACTCTTTTTAACCTTTTGATTTTTTATGGAAATATTCTCCCACTGCTCAAAAATCCCATCAATCAAATCCCATATCTCCCCAGTTATAAATGCCAACTGAAAAATGCTATCCATGTTTCTGAATATATTTGAATGCATTTTTCCATCTTTTGCTTTGATTTTTTCATCAATTTGATAACCTGTTTCCATTAAAAACATTCCTTCCGAAATGTTAGACTAACTTGTGCCTTATCCTTACCACATTTTTCTATGAATTCATTATGAATAAATCTAACCATTTGGATGAAATTCATTTTCATCCTGTACTCATTATCTGCATTATGATCCCATCCCAATAACTTTGATTTTGTTTCTATTAAACCAACGTAAATGATGAATTTCACTATTTGAAAAAGATGGTTATTTGGATATTCCTCAATCAATTATCTTTTAGCCTCTTCCGAATGGTTCCCTCCAATTACATAATATTTATAATCAAAACATTTTGTCTTGTCAAATGCCCGTTTGTTGGGAACCTGACGTGGATCAACAAGAACCACATAATCCACCACATGCGCATATGGATTGAACCTGAACACTGTTTTCAAATTATGTACATGTACGTGATGGGTCTTTCTAATTTGATATTGAGATTGTCCTTCATCTGGCCTATAAAATTGGTTGACACTAAGCTCAAATGTTTGACCAACATAAATTAATTTATTCTTCCTCAACTCATATCAAATGAAATTTTGTTTTGTTTTAATAATGTCATCCTCTAACTTAACAGCCAATGTTATGATTTCTCTACTTCCTTTAGAGCTTTCAACTTGTTCTTCACTGTTGCTCATGACTTTTACAGGTTGACCAAGATTTGATTTCTTCTTCTTATTGGTTAACATATTAGTTTTTTATAAACAAGATCTTCATCATCAGGTAAAAGAGATACATATTTGGCCATTTTTCTTTTTGGTGTTTGATTTTTTTTCTCCTTTTGCACAACAGTTCTAATCTCCTCCTCACTAATTGTAATGTCACGAGCTATTGATCTTTGCTTCATTCTCCTTTCCCCTTCTTTGTCTATGTGGAAATATTTGATCACAGTCATAACATTTGGCTCCATATAATAAACACCTTCAAACATGTTTGAAAGAGGCGCAAAAATTTCCTATGAAACAAAATAAAACATGTCAATGATTAATAAATTATAAAAAATTGAATGATCCTTACAATAATGCATAGAAGAAATATAAATAAGCATACTTACAGTGTTATTTGCAATGTTTCTTACGATTTCTACGGAAAAATTTGTAGATGTTTCAATTGTGTCATACTTGACCTTTGATAGACGATATCTAACCTTGTCACATTTATTAACCATGCTTGCAAGAACATAAATAGTGTTTTTATTTGGCACTAAACATATGTCTCGTACTCTACCCATCACTTGATATGGTTCATCTAAGTCAATCATACCACAAATCATATAGATATGTATATCATCCTCTGTTTCATTGTCTTCAAGATACCATGAAAAACTAGTTTTATTTATTTCCTCTACATTCTTCCATTCATAAATAAGCTATAATGAACCTGGTGGGCCACTTGCTTGACTTTTATTACATCTTTCAATTTTTTATTCTTCAACAGTATGCATAGTGTGTGCAACAATGCCCTTATTGCGTCCAACAATATCCATAGTGCGTCCAACTGCAACTTTAGATTTGGGTGTTGTTGTCTTAGGTGCAGAAACATTCACAAAAATATGTTTTGATGTCATTTTCCTGATAAAAAAAAATACATATATTAGTTAATAAGAAAACACATAACTTTATCTATATAATATATATATATATATATATATATATATATATATATATAAGTTTATATAAATTTAAAATTAATCGAAAATAAATGTCTATAAAATAAAGAAATAAAACAAAATTTGTTTGTAAAACTATGTAAATTGAAAATAAACAAATAAAATTAACTATATAATTTTTTTCATTTAAAAACAAAATATTATAAATCTCACACATATATATAATATTTTTTTAATACATTTTATAAAAAAAAAAAAAAAATTTGTTTTATTTTTTTTAATGTAAAGCTATTAATTTGAAACTTAAATTTATTATTTATATTTAAAAAAAAAAATTAAAGTTTAACCAATTTTAAAATTAAGTTTTTTCTAAAATTAAAAAAAAAAATTAAAAAAAATTAATGTTAATTTTTTTTAATATTAATTGTTTTGGTTTTCTAAATATTAAATTAATAAATTAAATTTTAAGATTTTAAATATAATTACTATAATTAAAACTTATATTTTAAAATTTAAATTTTAAAATTTTATATTATATTTAAAAATTTTAAAATTATATTTAAAAATTTAAAAATTTTATTTAAATTATTAAATATTTTTAAAATTTTAAAAGTTTTAAATATAAAATAATTTTAAAATTTTAAAACTATATTATATTTTATCATTATAAATATAAAATATATTTTACAATTTTAATTTATATTAAGATTATATTATAAATTAAATATTATAATTTTTTTTTTTAAATTATATATATTTTTAAAATTATATATTATAATTTGTATTTAAAAAAAACTGGGTCGCCGATTTCACCGTAGGGGGGCCGGAAGGTAGCCGACGGCGCCATGGAAGGGGCCTCGGAGCCTGTAGATAACGATTAAAATGATTTTTATTTTTTAAATAAAAAATAAAAATTAAAAAAGAATAAAAAAATAAGATAAATTAAACAATAAAATTATAATAAATAATTTAATAATATATAAAATAATAAAATAAATTTTAAATATATTATAATAATATATAAAATAATATATATATATATATATATATATATATATATATATATATATATATATATATATATATATATATATATATATATTTAATAAATTATTTTTTAAACGAATATAAAAAATAATTTAAATAATTAAATTAAAAAAAAAAATTTAAAAAGTTTTTAATTAAATTTAAATTTTTTTAAAACAATAACAAAAAAATTTAATTTTTTTTTTTTTTTTTAAATATTAAAAAACAAATTAAAATTAAAAATTAAAGTTAAAGTTAAATTTAAAATTAAAAGAAATTAAAATTAAAATTTTTTAAAATAAGAAAAAAAACAATTTAAATAATAAAAGCACCAAAAATCTTTAAAAAAATAAAAAAATAAAAACTTATTTTATTTTATTAAAATTTAAAAAACAAAAACAAAATACTAAAATTAGTTTCCGATTAAATTGTTTTTTAATTTAAAAATATATTTATAATAATTAAAAAAAAAACAAGTTTAATACAAACTAGAACAAATATCTATTTTCCGTTAAATAAAAATAACTAAAATATCTAATGATATTTTTAAAAATAAAATTTCATAGAGGCCTTCGAATCTAAGGCCCTTTCCTCCTCCCTTTTTCAACATAGGCTTTGGAAAAGGTTTGTTGATGACACCTGTGTGGTTTGGCCCCATGGAAAAGAGAAACTGGACCTTTTCTTCCAACATCTTAATGATCAATCCGACTTAATTAAGTTCACCATGGAATTCGAAGTGGATGGTAGCCTACCCTTTCTGGATGTCCTCCTTTCGAGGAATGATGATGGTTCTTTCTCTCATCAACTCTTTAGAAAGAAGACGCATATTGAGCAATATTTACATGCTAGTTCTCGTCATTTCCCAGCTTAGAAGCTTGGGGTTTTTAGTACCCTAGCCACCAGAGCCTTTAGAATCTCTGATGAACACCACTTTGAAGGTGAAAAATCTCATCCCTTTAATGTTTTCAGTAAGAACGATTATAGCAAGATTCAATGTCTTAAAGCTTTTCAAAAAGCTAAAAAAGGTCATAGGGTTGAGAAAGATCCTTGTGATCGGGTATCTGGATTTCACTTTCCGTTTACCCAAGGTACTACTAATAAAATCACTAGGATCTTGAAGAAACATAATGTTTCCTCAACCTTCAAACCCCTCCACACTATTCAGAGTTCGCTTAGATCGGTTAAGGACCCAATTTTCCCTAAAGATAGTAAGGGTGTTTACTTGAGTCTGTGCTCCTATGGGACGCCTTACATTGGTGAAACTGGTCGATCAATTAATCAAAAATTCATGAACATGTCACTGCCCTTAGAATAGTAGATCACAGTCCTCTGCCTTAGCAAAGCATAGTGAAAAGACAAATCATCACATTTGTATTGAAGATGCTGAGGTTATTGCCAAGATTGATTATTTCCACCACCGCAAGTTGAGGGAAGCCTTGAAAATTGAAAAGAGGCCGGTTAACCTTAACAGGGATGATGGGTGGAGTGTTAGCAGATGTTGGATTCCAACCCTTCACTCTTAGTTGTTTTTTCTCTTCCCCTGTGCTCCCTCTTGTCGTTTCCTCTTCTTTGGCACCTCGTTTATTATTATTATTATTAAATTAAAAATATTAAAATAATAAAAATATTAAAAAAGCATTAATATTAAATTATATTCAAATTAGACTATATATATATATATGAATGATAAATTAAATTAGTTGTTATTTTACAACAGCTAATTAGAGCTTCCCTTTTCTATTTAAACAGGTTCCTTGAACAGATTTCTCATCCTGTCCTGATGATCAACCACACTCGCTAGTTTGAAATGTGTCGACAAAATTTTCTTACATGTAATTTTCACCGAAAGTTTTTATACACATTTTATGGATCAAAGAATCCAAATTCCTAATAATAAAATTTCATGTTTTAAAGTAAAAATAAAAAATACTTTTTTTATTTTTATTTTTTCGGTTACAATTTTAGAAAAAATAAAAATAGAATAAATAAAATCGTTTTTTGATGTGCATGGTCATTTTTTGGTTTTTGTTTCATGGAGAAACCGAGTAACCCTAAAAAAGAAAAAAATTCTAAATTTTTGTCCTAAAAACCCTAAAAAAATGAGTTTTTTTTTCCATTTTCTTCGCTAAAAATATATATATATAAATTAGGTTTTTCGAACCTAAAAACCATAAAAAAATAGTTATGGAACATAAAAAGCATAAAAAATAGATTTTTCCCAAACTCATCCTTAAATGGACAAAATAAAAGGAAAACTAACCTTTGAAATGCGAAAAACTCCTATTACCAATGCCAACGCAACGCCTCCACAAAATTACCAATGCCAATGCAATGCCTCCAATGCGAACGCAATGGCTCCACAAAATTACCAATGCCAATGCAACATCTTCACAAAATTGCTCCATCAAAATCCAAAAGACTTGATGTAATGTGAAGAATAGAAACAATGATTGTTATTATATAGCGAAGATTTTGTGATTGCTTTACCGTTTCGCGAATGTGGGATTAAATTTAACATTAAAAATATTTACATGTAGTTAATAATAGTTAATATTATAGTTAAAATAGTTAATATTTTCATGTAGTTATTATAGTTGATATTTACATGTAGTCAATGTTAAATCATTAAAATAAGAAATTTATTTTAGTTTGGAAGGCACGCATGAAAGAAATATTTTGTGGATATTTTGAATAGAAAGTACAGTGAAATATTTCAAGACCAACAATTTATTAAAATGTTTTGAAATACATTTTAGACGAATATAATGTGGGATTAAAATTTAAAATTTAAAATATTTACATATAGTTAATTATAGTTAATATTATAGTTAAAATAGTTAATATTTGCATGTAGTTATTATAGTTAATATTTACATGTAGTCAATGTTAAATTATTCAAATAAGAATTTTTTTTTAGTTTGGAAGGCATGCATAAAAGGAATATTTTGTGGACATTTTGAATAGAAAGTACAGTGAAATATTTCAAGACCAACATTTTATTAAAATGTTTTGAAATACATTTTAGACGAATATTTTGTATGAAATATTTGAAACGAAAACTTTGGAGGGAAAGTTTTTAGCGAAAATATTTGGGGGGGGAATTTGGAGGGAAAAATTTTAGAGATAATTTTTTGGGGAAATTTTAGAGGGAAATTTTCAGTCTTTAAGCTATATATTTTAATTGGGAGAGAGTGCATTTGTATCATTCAACATCTTCTTATTGAAAGCCATGGGTCCTTCTAATAGAGAAGTTTTTCTTTATACAACATCAACATCCTCATCACGCAACAACTCTATTCAAATTGATGAATATAATAGGAGTCCGTTCACCATGAATAGAGAGTCAAAAATCCGACTTGGTCGTAATCTTAAGGATGATGATAATAGAATTGATGAAGCGCAACAAAAATAAATTTATGTAAATCGAGAGTCAGGAATTCAACTTACTCTTAATCCTAAGGGTTATGAAAGCACCAATGATGAAGGACATGATGAAGAATTTCCAAAGTCAAAATTTTCACTTCGTCCTAATCCTAAGGATTATGACAGCACCACTGATGAAGGGGGATGAAGAATATACACTTCGTTCTAATCCTAAGGATTATGCAAGCACCATGAATGAAGAGGGGAATGAAGAATTTCCAGAGTCAAAATATCCACTTCGTCCTAATCCTAAGGATTATGCGAACACCACTGATGAAGAGGGGAATGAAGAATTTCCAGAGTCAAAATATCCACTTCGTCCTAATCCTAAGGATTATGTGAGCACAACTGATGAAGAGGGGAATGAAAAATTTCTTGATCCAAAATATCCACTCCGTCCTAATCCTAAGGATTATGCCAGCACCACTGATGAAGAGGGGAATGAAAAATTTCCAGAGTCAAAATATCCACTTCATCCTAATCCTAAGGATTATGCCAACACCACTGATGAAGAGGGGAATGAAAATTTTCCAAAGTCAAAATATCCACTTCCTCCTAATCCTAAGGATTATGCGAGCACCACTGATGAAGAGCGGAATGAAAATTTTCCAGAGTCAAAATATCCACTTCGTCCTAATCCTAAGGATTATGCGAGCACCACTGATGAAGAGCGGAATGAAAATTTTCCAGAGTCAAAATATCCACTTCATCCTAATCTTAAGGATTATGCGAGCACCACTGATGAAGAGGGGAATGAAGAATTTGCAGAGTCAAAATATCCACTTCGTCCTAATCCTAAGGATTATGCGAGCACCAATGATGAAAAGGGGGATGAATTTCCAAAGTCAAAATTTCCACTTCATCCTAATCCCAATGATTATAAGAGCACCAATGATGAAGTGGGGAATGAAGAATTTCCAATAAATATAGATTCAAAGCATCCACTTATTCCTAATCCTAAGGATTATGAGAGCACCAATGAGCAAGGGGAGGCAGGGGATGCAAAAATTATAGTCAATATAGATTCAAAGCTTCCACGTAGGCCTAATCCCAAGGATTATGAGAGCACCACTAAGGAAGGGGATGATGAAGAGTTTCTTGCAAATGATAATTTTAGAGGCACATATCTGAATAATGCATTTTCTATAAGTGAACGTTTCAAATACACTCATGGTGATGAAGAATTGAATCCTCCAAGGGAAGAATTCAAAAGCATGGATCAAGATGGTGAAGAATTTTGTCTAATTCAGCATTACAAAAGGGTAGGTGATTCTTATGAAATGTTCTCTTCAAGTGAGGATGGTAATGAATATTTTCCAGACAATGATGCTCATGAATTTCTTAACTATGTTGAGAATGATGATAGTGGGGATAATATTCCTCCTAATGGTGATGAAACTGCTTCTATAAAGGATAATGGAATGATGAAGCCGTTGCAAGAAAACATTGTAACTAGGAGTTGTTAGACTCTTGTATTTCGCAGTATCACCAGGTGACTGGTTATTGATTAGATTTGTCATCACTGAAAATAATATTCCATGGCTATCATTTATTTTCAGGAAAGATGGGAAATCCTGACTATCATGAGCTTCAAAAGAATCTATGTGCCTTTCAGTTCAGCAAAAAAGGAAAATGTTGCTGATAAGATGGCAAAGGAACACAAAGGAGCAACACCAGAACTATCATTAAGGCAAAGATAAAGAGAAACAAAGCAAGAAATAAAAATAAAGCTTCATTCTATTTTAAAGGATTTGATTGGCTGCTAGTATAAATGCACCTATGGAAAAGTTATTTATATGGTTCAAATAATGATTATTAACTTATATCCTAAAGTTTTAAATCATAGCATATATCCCCCCATACATTCATTTCATTCATTCCCCTTTATTTACATTTCCTTCCCCGTTCATATATTTCCATACATTTCATTATAATCCCGCACATTCAAACCATGTTTCCCATAGGCCAAATCCCAAAAAACCTTTGATTTTCATCTCCTACAAATCTTTCGAAAGGCTATATGCTATAACCTGGGACCTAGTCACCTGTTACACTCCCTTTCCATTTCATTTTTCCACTTGAACCTTACCTTTTCCGCCTTTTCTTGCTTTAGCTTTCCACTTTACCTTTCATCATTATATCATTGTTTTTTACTTACCTCCACTTCCTTATTCCCTAATTGCGATTAAAGTGGGGCCATCCCTCCATGTCACCCTTTCTTCCCCACCCTCCATCGCAGATCACATATTATAACCTTTCACATTGCAACTAAAACTTAAAACCTGCGATTTCTGATTTGTGATATATCACATCACATTTTCTTTAAATTACCTTTGGAGTGCCCGCAATCTATTTTATTTAACTTACGATGCAATGGTTGGTCCCACCAAATCAGCTTCACACCCCACTTCAAAACCATTTCCAATACATATCACATATCATAACCCCACCAATTACAGTGGGCTCCATTTCCCCCTAACACGTCGTCCTCCAATCAGCACAAATCGCACTTCGCGGATTTAAGAGTTTACCTTCGTGCTTATAAAATAAACTTAAAGTTTGTGATTTGCGACGCAATCAAATCCAACCTCTCCTCCACGTCATCTCCCACTTCACATCGCATCGCCGATTCCTTTCCTTATATCGTAAATTGAAAAACTCGTGAAATGCGATGCTGTCGCGGATGCGATGCGGCTCCAAGGTAAAATCCACAGATTTTCAAGTTCGGGAAAATGGGTCTTTTACGATGTTTTGTGTAAAAAGGGTCAAGTCTGGTACCGCCTTACCTACCACGTAATTTCCTTCTCCTCACCTCCCTCCACCTTTCCCCCCTCTCCACTCACCCCCTCCTCATTTGACGTTCCTTGTTTCATTTCGCACCCCCCTTCTATATTATTGTTTACTACTTAAGGCTCCCTTCGAAAAGATGTTTCCGTCATCCTCCATTCCGTACATGTCTGCCAACCGCCATCCCTCCACAACCAGGCATATAAGGTCTATGCGCCATTTATGATAAAATAGGCTACACATAGCAAAAATACTCAGGTCGGACCTGACAAGGGGAAAAATGTAAGGCGAGGCTGAATGTCACAAGGAAAAAGACAGAAAAGGTTGAGTCAGGCATTGATGCAGAGATATAAAAAATAGAGACTGAAGGGGCAGCAAGGCACATCAACACCAACATCAATAAATGAAAGTAACCAGTGCTGCACCAGACTTAATTACCCAACGCCGATCTTTTGAAAAGCAAGACCATATGTCAGAGCCATCAAAGCGTTTAGATCCATAGAGAGCTGCTAAAAAGTAATTTTACAGGCGATATGTTGTCAAATATATTTTGCTCAAGACTTGCATGTCCATGCCTATTTAATTTCAGTTGTTTTGTAATAAATGAAGTTTGGCCCAAGTATATTAGGGAAACCGACTCAAGTTTTAGTTAAATATTTCTTGAATTTTCATTATCAAAGGTTGGAACCTTGTTAGACTCTGTGTTGTAAAAGATCATTGTTTTGAGCTGGGCATCAATAATAAAGAGACCATTCATAGGATTCATGAGCTATGTTAATGGTGATGTTATTTCCTCTATGTTAATGCTTTCCTTTGTCTTTTCATCTTGTGCATCAGTTTCTCTGATTGCAAAATAGATGTTTTAGATTAATATTTTCTGAGAGAGAACCTTAATTTTGTCTGTTTTTGTTATCTTAATGTTTTCCTCTGAAGTATAGTTATAGAATTCTTAACTGCTCTTTAGCTATTACTGAACTCACTGCCTTCTTTCATCTCATATTCACATTCTTTCATCTCATATTCACACTGCCAGTAAGATCCAGTCTGCATAGTTAGCTTGCCATGTGAATGCCCCTTGAAAAAGTTGATGCACAATTCAGCCTCTTATGACTCCATAGCCCAATGGATTAAGCTTCACATCTATGTCTGTCCAACCACCCAACCAATCAAAACCAACAGTTTTCATAATCTCTATAACTAGCCTAATATCAGCAATTATAATCATCAAGTTAAATCATAAATCATAAAGAACAGAGAGAGCCTTCTCTGAGTCTAGGAAGGCTAGGTCTTGGACTCCAAAGTGGTTTGATGTTGTCCTCTGTCGTTTGTTCTTGCAAATATTACAAATTATGGAGAGCTAACATAATGGCGACCATAATGGGGAATTATTGAAAAATCTTAATATTCATCAGAACTTAGAAACCCCAGTCAAAACATGGTATGATTTGAGTATTTTCCAAGATTGGTATCTGCTTGTTGATGGTAGACAACAAGCCAGACACAAGAAATTTGAAATCATCCACCTGGCAACTCCAATTCATATCATTTCCATTCAATGACTCCACTGGAGGAAGGACCTGAAACATGACCAATCATCCTAAAAGTGAAAGTGTTCAAGCCCAAATTGGATTCAAGAGATTGTTGTTTTTATCTGTAACTATGTTCTATCCTACTTTAAGCCTGATCAAGAGTACACTGATGAGTTTTACATTTATCATTGGAAATTTAGGGAGCCTCAAGTAGCTAAGCCCCAAATTTTACACCATGTACATACTTATATACCTGTGCACAACCCAAATGCACTTGTGGAAAACCCAGTGAAACATGAGCCTCAAGATTTATCTCCTGCTCCTGCTAAATTACCACATGGTTATAAGCCTCCTTCTTTACTGCCTATACCTGTACAAGTTCCAGATGTATACAAGCCTCTGGTTTTTCCTCCTATCCTCCATGACCTCCTTGTAATTTTTATCAATAATCTACCCAGATTTGATGGAGAAAGTACGAAGATCACTACATAAAAGAACATTCAAAATATTGAGGATTTCCTTGATCTGTTTGAGGTGGGAGAAGATGATGTGCATATCAGAATGTTTTCCCTATCATTGCAAGGTAAAGTTAAAAATTGGTTTAAATATCTTCCAGCTGCAAGCATTATAAATTTTCATCAATTCACTCAAGTTTTCCTAGATAGATGGGTGGTTGTGGGAAATTTTTTTCTCATCATAGAAGAGTATAAACATTTAAAAAGACAGCCTGGGGAGACAACACAACATTTTTCAGCTAGGTTCAATAAGGTATACTATTCAATGCTTGCTAAGATAATGCCACCCCCAGAATTAGCTCTTTGGAACTAACTAGATGCATTTGACCCAAAGATGGAATTCCAGTTAAGAGAAAGGGACCCTGCAACCTTGGAAGAAATGAAAAATGTGGCAGTTGATGTGGAAGCCAACCTTCTGAACAGGGAAGCAAAGTTAAAGGCTATGGAGAAGGATAAAATAGAAAGAGAGCAATTTATATCTGTAGAGATAAAGCTAGATATGTTGATAAACACAGTCAACGAAATGATGCATATGATTAGCAGGAAAGAGGAACTTGATGTTCAGATACCTCCTATTCCATTAGTTCCGGAGAAGACAAACATCAATGTACCCAAGCAGTTTGCAGCCCATCCTAGACACCCTAAAATAGAAAATGATTGTTTCATGTAATCTATCCACAATACAGCCAAAGATGAAGTCCAAAATCAGAAGGAGGCAGGGAAATCCTCACCAACAATGTACATGATAGATTACCTTACATGCAGAGGTACCCATCTCAAATATGATTATCAAGAGGAAGACTATAAGGTTGAGGTTGAGGCTGATTATTCGAAGCAACCAACACTATGTTATTGGGATGAACAAACTCAGTGGTCACAATGCAAAGATGACAACCAAACTCTACATGCTGAGAAATATTGTAAGAAAGAAAATGCAGAAAGCTATCAAGTAAGTACAAAATGCATTCCTCCATCTTTTTCCTCACTCTTAAGAGAGCATTACAAGCATTTTGCAAATAGGAAGGAGGAGGAATGCTCCAATGAGTCAGTTGAGGAAAAGAGGGATGATCCTGGACCTTTTTCAGATCCAGAAGTTCTCCCCCTGAGTCATCTTGAAATCATATAATTTGAAATAGAGGAGGAACCAATACATCTTGAGTCTTTACCTTTAGGTTTCAATTCATTTCATATTATGAAAGGGAATCTGGATCACCTTCTAGATGATAATCACAGGAGAAGAGATCTCTCTCACCAATTAGATGAGGAAATTAGGGATGATAAAATATCTGTTTTAGATCCAGGGGTTCAGCCCTTGAGTTCTTTTAAATGTCAAGTAGCAGATGAAATCATAGAGTTTGAAACAGATGATGGATTGACCCAATTTGACTCTCTACCTTTGTGCTTTAATGCATTTCAGATTATAAAATGGAATTGGGATCACATTCTTGTTGATAGTTATAAGATAAAACATGAGGTCTCAAAAGAACCAACACTACCATCTAAAGCACCACATGACCCAATAGCAGATGCATTGGATGGTTTTTTATTTCAAATTCAATCTTCTTGTGTCCACAATACTCTCAAAAGATGCTATGATATGGATATGACCAGACAGTGTTCCCCATTGTCTAATTCGGTAGAAGTAGTGGCACAACACTCACCGAGGTAGCATGAAAACATGTTCTGATTTGATTGTAGACCACAAGAGCACATATACAGTACTAAGATATGAAGCTAAGTTGGATGAGTCAGAATACGCAGAAATAAATCAAGAATACCTTGATCCAATGGTTGTCTATATGGAGGAATTGTTCTTTACAAAGATAACACATATTTTCTAGCATGCCAATTGTTTTTCAAAGGTACCAAGATCCATGTAAACAATATTAGGCTATAAATATCTATCAAACACCATTGGCAAGCTTGTCTCTAAACATGGTGAAGAGAAATGAAAGAAAAAATATATTATAATTATTGCTGGATTGGCTGCATTGGCATTATTGTATTTTTTATAAGGGAAACAATTTCAGTAGGGTAAAGTAGGTAGGTGTGAAAATAAGCTCAACACTATGAGCAGCTTTCAAAATCTTAGTTTTATATTATTTTCATTTTAGATCAGTATGTTTTAGACTTTAGTTTTAGCACAGTTATGGTCTCATCGTTCAAGTTCTCAAGGTGCATTAGTATGTTCAGCTTGATGGATTGCAGTGGATAAGTGAAATTGTAGCTTCAACTCATATTTCAAGATGCTTATAAGCTGGCTGGGAAAACATGTGGTCTATGTTTATTGGTCAAAGTTAGGAGGAACAATCAACTAGTTTCCAGTCACTAAATTTCCTGACAGATCAGGTTGCAGAGTGGGATCAACCCAATGGAACATACTACTAGTCAACGGTGTTCTTGGCACCTCCTGCGAGAGCTTCCATCCCCAGCTGGAGCCACTGTTAGACTCCTATATTTCGTAGTCTCACCAGGTGACTGATTATTTATTAGATTTGTCATTACTGAAAATAATATTCTTTGGATATCATTTATTTTCAAGAAAGATGGGAAATCCTAACTGTCATGAGCTTCAAAAGAATATATGTGCATTTCAGTTCAGTGGAAAGGGAAAATTTTGCTGATAAGATGGAAAAGGACAAAAAGCAGCAACACCAGAACTATTATTAAGGCAAAGATAAAAAGAAACAAAGAAAGAAATAAAAAGAAAGCTTCATTCTATTTTAAGGGATTTGATTGGCTTCTAGTCTAAATGCTCCTATGGAAAAGTTATTTATATGGTTCAAATTTTGATTATTAAATTATATCCTAAAGTTTTAAATCATAGCATATATCCCCCCATACTTTCATTTCATTCATTTCCCTTTATTTACATTTCCTTCCCCGTTCATATATTTCCATACATCTCATTATAATATCGCACATTCAAAACCATTTTTCCCATAGGCCAAATCCAAAAAAAAATGTGATTGTTGTCTCCTAAAAACCTTTCAAAAGGCTATATGCTATAAAGTGGGACCCTGACACCTGTTCCACTCCCTTTCCATTGCATTTTTACGCTTGAACCTTACCTTTTCCGCCTTTTTCGCTTTAGCTTTCCACCTTACCTTTCATCGTTATATCATTGTTTTTTACTTACCTCTGCTTCATGATTCCCTGATTACAATTAAAGTAGGGCCATCCCTCCATGTCACCCTTTCTTCCCCACCCTCCATCGCAGATGGCATATTATAATCTTTCACATCACAGCTAAAACTTAAAACCTGTGATTGTTGATTTGCGGTACATCACATCACATTTGTTTTAACTTACCTTTGGAGTGCCCATAATCTATTTTCTTTAACTTTCGATGTGATGGTTGGTCCCACCACATAAAATTTGCACCCCACTTCATAGCCATTTCCGATACATATCACATATCATAACCCCGCCGATTACAGTGGGCTCCATTTCCCCCTGAGACATCGTCCTCCAATCAGTGCAAATCGCACTTCGTGGATTTAAGAGTTTACCTCCATGCTTATAAACTAAAACTTAAAGTTTGTGATTTGCGATGCAGTCCAGTCCCACCTCTTCTCCACATCACCTCCCACTTTTCATCACATCACTGATTCCTTTTTCTATAGCATAAATTGTAAAACTTGTGAAATGCGATGCTACCGCAAATGCGATGCAGCTCCAAGATAAAATCCACAAATTTTCAAGTCTAGGTAAATGGGTCTTTTATGATGTTTTGTGTATAAAGGGTCGAGTCTGGTCCCACCTTACCTACTACGTCATTTCCTTTTCCTCACCACCCTCCACCTTTCCTCCACCTCCACTCACCCCCTCCTCATTTGACGGTCCTTGTTTGATTTCACACCCCCCTTCTATATTATCGTTTACCACTTAAGGCCCCCTCTAAAAATTTGTTTCCGTCGCCCTCCAAACCATCCATGTCCGCAAACCACCATCCCTCCATGATCAGGAATATAAGGTATGTGCGTCACTTATGAGAAAATAGGCTACACATGGCAGAAAGACTTGGGTTAGACTCGAAAAGGGGAAAAAGGCAGGGCAAGGCTAAACATCATAAGGAAAAAGACAGAAAAGGTTGAGTTGGGAATTGATGCAGAGATATAACAACAGATACTGAAGTGGCAGCAAGGCACATCAACACCAACATCAATAAATGAAAGTAGCCAACGTTGCACCAGATTTTATTACCCAACACCGATCTTTTGAAAAGCAGGACCATATGTCAGAGCCATCAAAGCATTTAGATCCATAAAGAGCTGCTAAAAATTAATTTTACAGGAGATATGTTGTCAAAGATATTTTTCTCAAGCCTTGTGTGGCCATGCGTGTTTAATTTCATTTGTCTTGTAATAAATGAAGTTTGGCCCAAGTATATTAGGGAAATTGACTCAATTTTTAGTTAAATATTGCTCAATTTTTCATTATCAAAGGTTGGAACCTTGTTAGACTCTGTGCCGTAAAAGATCATTGTATTGGAGCACTGTAACCATTTTGAGCTGGGCATCAATAATAAAGGGACCATTCACAAGATTCATGAGCTATGTTAATGGTGATTTTCTTTCCTCTGTGTTAATGTTTTCCTATGTCTTTTCATCTTGTGCATCAGTTTCTCTGATTACAAAACAAAAATTTTAGATTAAGATTTGCTGAGAGAGCCCCTTAATTCTATATGTTTTTGTTATCTTAATGTTTTCCTCTGAATTATAGTTAAATAATTATTAACTGATCTTTAGCTATTACTGAACTCATTGCTTTCTTCATCTCATATTCACATTTCCAGTAAGATCCAGTCTGTATAGTTAGCTTGCCCTGTGAATTCCCCTTGAAGAAGTTGATGCACAATTTAGCGTCTTATGACTCCATAGCCCAATGGATTAATCTTCACAGCTCTGTCTGTTGAACCACCCAACCAATCAAAACCAACAATTCTCATAATCTCTATAACTAGCCTAATATCAACAATTATAATCATCAAGTTAAATTATAAATCATAAAGAATAGAGAGAGCCCTCTCTGAGTCTAGGAAGGCTACGTCCTGGACTCCAAAGTGGTTTGATGTTGTCCTCTGTCATTTTTTCTTGCCAATATTACAAATTATGGAGAGCTAACAGGAGTAGGAGTAGACATTTTCATATCAATCCAAAACATTCCAGTTATACAAGGGTGAGGACAACATATCTCACAAAAATAATTTTTGTTGTTCATTTGGTTACAATTGAATGTTGTCGAAGGGATTGCTTGAAACATATGGATTTAAAATTTTCTTTGGAGGAAACAAAAAGGTATTTTTCAATGAATAAAAGCATGAAAAATTCATATTTAGTGGGTTGCATGCAATCTACACTAACAGGTTATGATTATCATATTGGGAATGTATTTCTCCACAAAAAGGCTCTCAAAATGTTTCAATCAATTGGTAATTTTCGTTTGTTAAGAATCCAAGGAAAACTAGAAAAGGATCCCACATATTATTTAGAAGTACGTTATAAATGGGAGGTTGGGCCATTAGCGAATACTGCTATGTCATGGATGAAAGACCTCTTTTCAAATCATGGAGAGTGTATGCCAAATAAAGACACAATACATATTCCAGATAATTTCTCGAGACGAGAAATCTTCAAATTATACAAAGATTATGCAGAAGTTGCTGAAGGAGTTTGTAATTTTATTACATATTCATATTTTACAAGGGTATGGAAGAACGAATTCAACAATGTCTGTATTCCTAAGAAGACAAGGATGGGGGTTTGCAACACATGTGCTTCTCTTAAAGCAAAAAGAGATAAATGTCAAGTGGCAGAAAGAGGTATGCATTCAAAACGTTTTAAAAACAAAAATGGATAGTTATCAACTATGAAACTATATTTATTCATATTTTATTTTATTTTATGTACAGATTCCATTGTCAAATAACTTCAAGACCATCGCAATCAAAAAACAAGTGAAACGAAAAAATTGTATAAACTTCAAAAGAAGTGTTATGATAATCCAAATAAATATTTGGGTTTGATAATTGATAGTATGGACTAAAAGAAAACACTTCTGCCACATTTTTTCCACACGCAAAAAAAATTATAGGAGGAAAATTTCATTCAGTTTCACTTGGTTGGTTGTATGGTCTTTAATGAGAAGATGTTTCCAAGGGTTTCCTTCACAACTCCAAATATTCATAATGATGCAAATATGATCATAACTGTAATCCATGATGTGGTTACTCATTGGTCTGGTATTCTTCCTAAAGTTCTATATGTACAACTAGACAACACAAGCCGTGAAAACAAAAATCAAACTCTTTTTGTGTATCTAAATATGCTCGTTGAATTGGGAATTTTTAAAAAGATAAAGGTTAGTTTTCTTCTTGTTGGGCATACTCATGACCATATTGATCAAATGTTCAGTCGTTTTTCAGTAACGTTGAGGAGGAAAGGTGTTGGGAACCTGCCATCATTAATTGAATGTATTAAGAAATCCTACATTCCAAAGGCTGTGTTTCATGTGTTGGAAGAAACATTGACATGCGAAGGTTTATTTTGGGATCGCATGGTGAGGAGAAATGCATTGAACAACTTAACAACATTAGCTTCCAGCATCAATTTCATATCACAAAAATTGATGGGATAACACTTATATGGGGCAAGATGTATTCAACTGTTGCAGAATGGGGGCCATCATCAGGTTAGCAATTTTAAGTTCATTCTATAGCGTCTAATATTTTCATCAAAGATATTGTTATTACAATTAGTTGCTAAACTCCATAATGCACAAAGGCATAATAGAGACATCAATTATTTTGAATGTCTAGAGGAAATTAAAAGATGTATTAGAGATACATATGAGTACTTTGATTTTGTTGATTCAGTTTGGTGAAAGTCTTTTTTCAATAGTCAAAGTGATATGATTTCAAGATCAATAAATGAGGATATGCTTTTGAAGACCCCATTTTTTTGGCCACCAAATATGCTAAATGAACATGAGGAAACACACATTGTTGAACAAAAAAAATTCAAGCTATTATTAATTCTCCACAGGTAGAGGAAAGATAAATATATATTGGTTCTAGAAGATCACATGCACAACATGAAGCTGTGGAAGACCTTTACAGGGGTTATGTGCAAGATGTTAAGGAGGGTTGCATAATAGCAGTGTTAGCAGATGAAGATCCACTTTGATATCCATTCTGGATTGCCAAGTTTATAAAGGTCATTAATGAAAATGAAGATATTACAACTATTGATGTACATTGGTATGCCACAAGTACCCACCCTTTCAATGGTTGTAGAAGCCAGAGATGGTAGTTGAAAAAAAAAACTGGCAGAAAGAGAAAAATAAAGGGCACAAATATAAATAGTTGCCGCACAAATGTCTTAAAATTGGAGGATGTTAACATACTTGTGTATTACTTCAATTTGAAAAATAGAGGAACTCTTCATTTGAAGACCATAAATATTTTGAATAAATTGCTACCAGAACAAATACTACTGAGATGGGACTCTGTTGAATGTAGTCGTAGATCTACAAGACTTTTGAACTCTGAAATGGTGGGCATGCATGTTGACTCAGATGGAGCACTAGTTGATGAAAAAGAAGAATATGGATCAACTTCATCTGCATTGAGTCATTCATCTGAAGATGTAGGTTATGATGGTGTGGTAGAACCTATGGTTGATTTTGAATAATTGTCTAAGACATTTTTATGTAATTGATGTTTGCATGGTAACTTGAAATAAATATTTTGACTTCCATATGATCTTTCATGAAGTTATGAGGTATTTCTATGTTTTTTGGATTATATGTTTTAATTATGAAGAATTCATCTCTTTATAATATCCATAGTGCAACAATGAATTACAAAAATAATTTATGTTATATTCAATACACCAATGTTGATTTTTTGATTAAAAGTAAAAAAGAAAATAGAAATTAATGTTGAATTTTTAGATTATGCAGTGATATTTCCATGATATTATGTATTGTTACCATTTGGTATAGATACTTTTAAATTTTTTTTAAAATTATATGCCTCATTGAAAGGGGACACTTTGTTTTGATGGTTGATTTTTAGGTTTTGGTTGCAATTAGATTTAAATTTGTCTTAGGTTGTGATTTGAAAATAGATATATTTTTATCCTTTAAAACAAAAATTACTCTTGGAATAATAAATATTTCTTTTACTTGTTCATTTTAAAAAATTGTGTAAGTCATATAATTTCTCCATAATTTCATGGTTCAAGTATGTTGAAAACTTAAGATTTAAAAACTTGAGATTTAAAACTTGTCATTAAGGTATTTATGCACTAAGATATTTTATCTTTAATGTTATGGTTGAAAACAATTACAATGATATTTTTATCTTTAACATCATGTATCAAAATTTTTAGAATTTTACGATTTTTCAATGTCCTAATATGTTGTCTTTAATTCCATTGTTACAATGTGTCAAAATTGTGACACAATGTTTTTTTTTTGTTATTCCAGCATCAACTCGTTTTGTTTCAAGGGTGTTTTTTCAATCCTTTTTTCAAGAAAAAATTTTGTTTTTAGCATAATTTTAAAAAATGTTAAAATTTGACCTTGAGAAAAAAAACAAATGTGTTTTGGAATACACACTTTTTGTTTTTGGGGCATTTTTTCATGTTTTTGAGTCTTTTTGGGCTAGAGTTCCTGTTTTGAGGTAATAGTTCTCGTTTGATCGATAACTATGTTATTATCCCTAGTTGATGGTTTATCACCAGCATGATCTCCAGAGGCTGATGACAAGGGCTAATGTGATGACCATACTTATAATACATGTGGAATACCAGGGAAATCTCTAAGAATGTGGTTACCCTCACAATTAATGTAAGGGAATTTAACTTTACGAGGCTTGTTGGAAGGTTCCTCAAAATTAGTTGCATTCATAGCAATGTATGTTTGGTTTTCTCCCTACTTATTTTTCTTCTTCTTCTTCTTCTTCTTCGTCTTCGTCTTAGTTTCCTAGCTACCAGTATCAAGACTTTCGCCAAGCGAAGAGGAACAAGGGGAGGATGAATCAAATGGTGAAGAAGGAAAAGGGTCAAATTTAGGATCAACTTAAGGTTTATGTTTTTCAGGTGGAGGACTACATGATTGAGAATCGATTTGGACATTTCGAACCAAAGAAGTCAAAAACAACCAAACTAGTAAACCAATGTTAAATCTGGGAAGGGAAAACGTTTCCATATAAGGAGCACAAATATTTCCAAAAGAAGGAAAAGAACCAGGATTCCCATCAGAGGGGTTTCCTTGACTGTTAGACTCACGATCTGCTTCCATTAGTCTCAACCTTAGATCTACTAAGGATTTTTTCCACAGTGAGGATATTGTTTTATGGTTATTTTAGTTGATTTTAGAAATTAAAGGCACAAAATAAAAAAAAGGGGTATCTAGGAAAAAAAGGATTACCAAGTGACTATGAACTGTAGAATATTGTTTCCAGTATGTGCAAGAAATATCCTTGAATGTTGTGTTTGGTGTATCACAGTTAACAAGGAAGTTGACTCGGTTACCTATGGCAGGATATCAACCTATAGGGGACTTCCAAAATATACTCAGAGGTACGTGGAAGCGTAGTCTATATTAGTGTTGTCTAATGCATCTTGCATGATAGGAAGTATTTCGATATACTTTTAATTCATGAAGTGCCATCCAATATACCCAAGGGTACATGGAGAACAATTTGATATAGTTACGTACGTGGAATACCGACTACCCCTAGAATGTAACGTAGAAAAGTATTGACAACTCCTACGTTTAAAGACGTTGAAACATGTCTCTATATTATACTTCTATGTGTGGCATTAATGTTACAAATTATCCCTATATTGATTGAGTAAAATTTTAAAATTTGATCTTCAATTATGTTTCAGTTTCAAGGCTCATGATACAAGTTCACCTGAATTCCTTATGATGTAATCTAGCATGATAACAAGAAATCTTTTATTTTCAATTAATATCTATCTACGAGAGGGACGAGACAAATAATAATGCAACAATCAATAATGCGACAAACAAAATTTCCTAAGTAGATATTTTAATGCAACGGCTCCAATTCAATTCAAATCCCTAAAGGATGCAAAATCATGCAATGTAATCTATGCACAATTTCCTTCCATGTTGTGAATATTAGAATTATAACTATGCAAATGTAATCTATGTAAGATAATTCTTCAAATCAAACACAAGATTATTCCAAATTAGTGAAATAACAATATAATAAGACTACTTATGAAAAACAATACCTTCCTTCAGTAATTCAATGAAAAAGCCAATGAAGTATAAATGAAATACCCAATGAAATCAAATAAAATATGATATTTCATTAACAGAGGACTCAAACTGAAATTGGGTGAAAATTCAAAAGGTCAAAGGAGATGACACTCAAATGTGTTTAACACTCATACACATTCAAAATGAAATGAGGCCAAATCATTGAACAAAAGAAATAGCACATACCAGAATTGTAATATGAAAATTCCTTAATTAAATCAACAATCAAGCTCCAATGTTCACAAACCCTAATGACAAGAAGAAAGAAAAAACAAACTAAATTTCATTAAAATGAAACAAATCAAATGTAAACATAATGATGGCTTTATAGAGACACAAATAAATTTAGAGACTCAAGTAAACCTTATGGATCAAAGTAGAATGGAGATCAAGGTAAATAAATGAATTTTTTTACATTCTATAAGACCATCACATGTGCAGAGTGGGCACTAGTGTGAACCATCACACTTCTAGAGATGAGAGACTATGCTGGGTCACTGTCTCAGAACAGAGAGTGCACTAGGGCTAATTTGGTCATATCATGACACAATAAATCCTACCAACCTAAATTTTTTTTTCTTAAGGTCAGTTATTTTTTGAATAAGTCAATTAAGGATGATTTGAAAGGTTAAAAAGTGCTAAGTCCAAGGAAACCACTAAGGGAAATTTTGATCCCCAGTGGAGTTGCCAATTTATTATATGGAAAATTCACTTATGCAGACAAAAATGAACTCCCCAGATCTAATGGTCTAATCTAGAAAAATAGAAGGAAAAAATATCTATGTTTTCCTTACAGAGAATAGAATATTGAAAAGAGACCTACCTAGAATCTATCGTAAGTCCTTCTCTTCTCTTCTCTTTTAAGATCCAACTCTATCTCCACGTGCTATAAATGGAACCTGTAACAAAGATTAAAACAATTAAGAGATGTACAATATCCACATAGAATAATCAAATGTCTTTAATCGATAAGTCAACATGGCATTGAAATTAAGCATCAACATGACACAAGTATATGAAAACAAAGTGCTTTTTGTATTAATAAATAAAGGAGAGAGTTACAACCATATATAGAAGTTGAATTTGTAGATGTATCCCCAATTGTTTTGTCCTTCCTTGCCACAAAGCAAACCTTCACATTAAACCCTAATGAAAATGGATGATGATTGCTTAAGCTCAAAGAAACAACATGAGGGTACTAGTAATATCTAAAATCATACCCAGACTTCATGGGAGGTAGTAAATTTATAGGGTGGAAGTGGTAGTTTAGGATTTAAAAATCTAGGCTTGAGTTCCACATATGAAGGATAAGCTCAATAGATAAGAGATAAGACCTCTAGAGAAGGAATTTGAGATATTTACCCATGGTAAATGGTTAAAACCACCTTAAAATATTCTAGAAGGAGAAGATTTGAAAATAACTTTTAATTTTCCCAAAATTCTAGAACCATCACACTTGCAGAGTATAGCAATTTGTGTCAGTCATTGCAAGTGATCAGCTATGTGACTTGCAACCATTGCAGGTGGATAGGAATGCAAGGTGAATTGGGGCTAAAAAGAGTGTTTTTGAGTTGATTGACCTAGAAACGAAGAATTTTTGGAGAGGTGATGCTTATGGCTTTTCAAATGGATAATGAAAAAGTGTTCAAGGATTTTGATTGATATGCTTTTTAGGCCTTTTGAGTGGATGTGACAATATTACCTGTAACAACAAGTAAGGTCTATATCCTATAGTTTGGATGATATGCTACATAAATAGCACACTTAGGTGTATAAGATCAAGTAAATACTTGCAAGATATGTATGATCAATAAATAAGGAGCCACAAGCCTTCAATAAGCCCTAAATTTAAGCCTTGATGCTAGATTAGGGTTTCCTTGGGTAGAATTGCCTAGGGTTTGTGATGTCATCCCTAGGGATTTTATTCCAACAATGCAAAATGCAATTTTGAAGTGTTATGGGGATCAACAACAAGAGAAAACTCAAAACAATCCAACGCTTCAACCCTAGTTGAATTTGGCCTTATTCCCTAGCCCTATAAGCTTGCCTTGAATGGTCAAAATTGGTTAAGAAAGAGAGAAAAGATTAAGTTTAAATAGTTTTGACCACATATGTGGAAACCAATGCCTACTAACTACTTAGGTGATGGAGTCTAATAGAAAATTAGTATGGAGATATCTAACCATTGAAAGGAGTAAGGGGAGAGACCCTAAGTTTCCATTTTGAAAACCATAGCTATCATTCAATACAGAGATACAATCAAGAGAAAATATCTCTAGGATATTCTCAAGGGATTCTAAAGATTCTGAATTAAAGCGTGCAACATTTCACAAAAAAATTCATATAAAGATATGTCTTTAGAAAAGGAATAGAGAAACCCTAGGAAAACATATTGCATACAATAAACATAAAAATATGTTCGACAATAAAAGTACTCACAATATATCAATGAGAAATCATTCATTATCCTAAAATGGTGTCTCCAAAATAAGGATTGGTCTCCAATAGAAAAATATCCACAAAATTCACATCTCCACAAGAGTAACGAGGTACAAGAGTTAGGTTGAATTCTTTTAAAAGGCTAAAATAGTCCACAAGTGATGATGAAATGAAGCATAAGGTGACCTTTTATTTATATGAGGTTATGCAAAATCTCACAATCTATGCAAAAAGGGTCACCATATTCTAGCAAATATCAAAAGGAACACGGGGTAGGATGTAGGATGGACTAGAATCACTATGATTTAGGCTTACTCCCTTCTTGGAACAAATATATATAGGGTTAGAATACCTAAACAATGTATACTGAAAATTCATATTCAAATGTGTCTTCCTAGTCCTAGTGATCTGAAATGACTATATTAGTTTTGTTGTGCTAAGGGTCTTTCAGTTTTAAAAACATGTGCATAATTGACTCATCAATTTCCATAAGGATTAAGGAGTTTTTCCATGATTTATAGATGATATTTAGTGAATTAGAAGCATAAAACAAGCATAAATAACAATGAACATCAGTGTAAAACAGATAAATAAGTCACCACATGAAATTTACACAGCAGACATGATGAAGCAGTTCACCCCTCCTGGGCTACAACTGTTGATCTAGCTCCCAATGGCTCATCCATCTTTCATTATGCTCAAATTGTGCTATTACGTGTAGTTACCATGCTCTAATGGTTGTTTTATCTACACTAATGGCTTCAAAATGCTCCAATTAGTCAAAAATGACTCTTCATTCACTCAGAATGGTCGAAAATTGAGCCTCCTACACTTTTGCCCAATGTCTCCTAGGAAAACACCAATAAATGTGGAGAACTCCAGTTAGTTGGAGTTAAATTAGGGATGACCACCAATTTGGCACGCCCCTATCCACTTCACCTAATTAGGCGTTTAATAATTTTTACGGTTGCGCGATGGCCACTTGCGCACCCCCTAATCGTTAGAAGACTGGGCGGTTAGTGAAACCCTAGTTGGGAATGCAGTTTAAAGCTTGAACCATGATTTGTTTTCATCGGGTTACATCTGATCGCGGTGGTTGGCTAGCATTAATGGTGTCATGTGACATATACCGGGGATTGCTGGCGAGTTAGGACCGCCGACGGTTCCCAACCCCCAATCATATTTGCAATACATAATAAATATAATCTGCAACCTTATGATGTTAAGAACCATTGCATAGAGTGGACAGTAAATTGTGTGCATGCCCAGAGGGAGGTCAGGGGGTCGATCCCTGTGGCCTCACATAAAATTTTACAATGAAGTTTCAGGGATACATGGCGGCCTTAGGGCAAGCCATGTGGCACCCTCTCATTGGTTCCTCCAACACTTACCTCCAATAGAAGAGTGACACTTGTCAACCAAAGACTGGTCTAGTGGAAGGAATATTTTGAGGATATTCTCTTTTTTTCTCACTGTGCATCCCAGTCAAACCTAGTCAAACTTTTGTAAATTCACCTGTTTTCCATTCCGATCATAACGCAATATCTTCCTCATACAACATCAGTTTTTCGAACCGTTCGCGGCGCCGGAATCAGGAAGACAAGATCTACGTAACCATCCTGGTTTCAACCCAATCATGTGATTTTGAATTTTGAGCAAAATTTATGAACTCCTGATGATTTGTAATATTCCTAATTAGCCATGAGCTAGTTGGAATATTAATTTTTTTATTTATTTATTTTTTAATGAATAAGAGGATATTGGAGATCCATAAATCTCCTTAAAATGAATAAAATCAATGCCAATGTGAACAAGATATATCTTGGCAACTTAATTGAGCAACTTTAGGTGTAAAAAGGGGCTGGAACACCTTGACTGGGTCAACTTTGACCAAATCAACAACGTTGTCATGGAGTGATGGCATTCAATGAGAGATAACACAATTTCAGATGGATATGATTGCATGGAAGTAGTGCCATTATTGGATGGGGCTTAGGGTTTGGAAGCTCACAAATTATATAAGATGATGGCAACCATATTTCATAAGGTATTCGTTATTATATTTCTGAATATATGGTTTGTTTAGACATATAGATTTCTTTGGCTATTTAGCTAAGATTGCAAGTGTTGTTTCACTGGGTGTTCCTGATCGGGAATCCCACCTCTTTCATTGAGAAGCTCTTGAAAAAGTATTGTACTTCACTTCCACTTTAAGGCTTAAGGCCAAGCTTCATCTTACATTTACAATGCAAATCCTGTTGAGGGTTGAGTTGTTTTGCAGGTTGCAGCAGTGGAGACCACATTTGGGTCACTTCATTGCTTATTTTTAGTGGAGAAGGGTTCATTTCCATTGGGAGGATAGTAAAGAAGGCCCTTGAGCATATTTTCATATCTTGGCATCAGGCCATTGATTTATTTTCCCCTACAACATAGTTTCAATCCAGATCTGCGTTATTTTGAGGGAGGAATTGCAGGGTGGTTTCAGTACACCATTTGGGGAGGAGGTTTTCTAGTAAAGGGATAAGCCTTTCATCTAGAGGATATATTGGAGGAGAATGTATTATTTATCATATTAGATCAGCCACATTTTCTATATCTATATTTTCCAGTGAATCTTCAGCCCTAGGGCTTTGATTCCTATCTTGTACATTGGTGTATTGCTAAAAACCCTTGTGGGGTTCTTCAAAGGAGGTTGTATAAAGCCTAGATCTGAATCTAGTGTATCTTTTGTGGCATATATCAGCCCTACATTTGTTGTGTAATCATTTTCTCTAGCAGTGCCTTTTAAACAGCATTGTATCAGTCTTCCAACTCTTTGATATATAGTAGCAACACCTCTTTTGAGAGTTTTGTCCATTGGAGGCTTATTATATCTTGTTGTACATCTTATGGCCCATTTATTATGCATATTTTGCTACTTTTATAATGATTAGAAGGTCTCTATATTGGCCTCTTACTTTTATATGATGTTTTACATTCCTATTCCAGCATTTTTCACTATACTCCTTCTTTTCCCATTTGGGGATATTACAGTGGTATCAGAGCATAATATTGGCTCAACCTATGCATCTTGAAAAGCCAATATGTCATCAGAAGAAGGAGATCCTCTCATAGATAGAGAGAAGAGGCATCTCAGAATAATGAACCGGAAGTTTGATTATACAAATGATAAAGAAGACAATGGTAAAACCCCCTTATCAGGAGAAGATGAAGAGAAGGAGTTTCCTAAGGTTCTTCTTAAAACTATGCAAGACATTGCTAGAGAAATTAATTAATTAAGGATGGATAGATACAAGGAATCCCCTAAAGGATTTCTACATGGTGAAGGCTCTGACATTTCTCATCACTGGAATGATCAACTAGTGAAGCAGCAGAAATTTTCCTAGCGCTCTACAATGCCTACATTCTTAGCAGTGGGAAATGAAGGGTTTAAAGAAAAAGAAACTCTTGAAGACTATTTCTTGGAGTATGAGTCTCAATCTCAGAGATTCAAGGACCACTTGATTTTTCAAGAATTTTTTCAGATTAAGGACAATAGGAAAATCAAGAATCATAATAGAGGTGGAGGATTCATTTAGAATCAGGATCTACACCATACTATGGGAAGATTTTTCTTACCCAACTTTGATGGGTCATCTAAATGCACTGCCAAATCATGGGTAGAAAATCTCGACATCTACTTCCAGCTGAACAAAGTACTAGAGATGGAGGCCATTAAGATAGCAGCGCTGCACCTTGAGGGTGAAGCACATGATTGGTGGTTCCATGGCTTGTCTACATTGGGTCATGCCAATGTGACTGCATATTCAGAGTTCACAAGGAGGTTGGTGGAGAGGTTTGATAGAAGATATCCTGAGGCACCATTCATGGGGTTAGCAAAGCTCAAACAACTAGATAATCTAGAAACTTACATTTCTGAATTTCTAAAACTTTCTGTTATGGTTCCTGATTTATCTGCAGCAAGAAGGGTATATATGTTTGTTGATGGGTTAGAAGAACCTATTCATGGGTTGGTTAATTCTACCAAGCCCACTACCATTCAAGATTCCTTTGAAAGGGCTAGAGATCTACAAGATGCATTTCCAAAAGCAAAGACAACATTTCGGCAAAATCCCTCTTTTCCATCAAAGGGAAAAGATGAGAAGGCTCCTTTCTCAAAAGAGAGCCAAAGTAAAAAACCTCTTAGTGATGATGTCCGAAGAGACTTGAGGAGAAGGAAGCTTCGCTTCACATGCCAAGAATCATGGGCACTCGAACATAGATGTGCAGCAGGAAAGGCACACTATATAGAGGTCTTATAAGATGATGAGGAGGAAGAACAAGAAGAAATAGAAAGGGATCACAGCGCTGGAATAGCAGGAGATGATCTACCACCACCAGGAGGTGAGGATGGAGCAAATTCTCCAACTAGAGGGACTCTTGCATCAATGAGGGTGGTGCCCAATTATCAGGAAGCTTCCACAAAAAAAGCAAAGTTGGATTTGTGCAGTGGAAGCAAGGACATGGTAGTCCCATCTATTATGCATATGAGATTGGCCCATGAGACATTATTGTTTTGTGGAAAACCACCCGGGAGGCCACCTGATCTAGATTTGGTGAGGTATGTCTCACATCATGATGCACCATTCATATATCCAAGAGGAATGGGGGCATTGGGAGGTCATGGTACAATGCTGAGAGTCTTGGGTAGACTTAAGGAGGGGGGAGACACTCTCCCAACATCATCATTACCCACTCTCATTGCAGATTCTTCGTTGTGGAAGGAGCAGCAGAGGGAGGATATCAGCCTTCCAATATGTCACTTTGGCATGGGAGATGTCAAAGAGGAGGACAAATACATGACATATGCTTTTTATGACAGATCATTAGCACTGTCACTGTGGAGGATAGATCCATATTGGAAATCCCAACTGTTGGTGGATTATTCCAAGGATATATTTAATTGTATGATACTTGATGACCAGCTACATGAGGAGGGATATTCAGTTAGAGATGAGGTCATATACTATCATGATATTCTTATCTAGAGCTTCCAAGCTCAAGGAGAAGTTACTAAAAGCATCTCATGAATATTTTCTCTTTAGCCACACTTATTCTATGAGAGCATACCACACCATCATGGAGGGGTATACTTGGGAAGGCTTTGAAGAGGAGATATATCAGCATTTGAGGATATACATGGATCATGTGGAGATGGAGGAAATACATAACTCTTTGGGGGAGTTATCACAACCACCTCTTTCCTCTTTGGGAGTGAAAGGGGATTTATATATGAGCCACTCCATTTGTATGAGCAGAAATTTTGGTAAGGAACATGCTTATGTACATTATGTTTTACTTAATGATTATGTGCATTCCTTTACCATGTATATGCAGGCCATAGCTCTAAGAAGGAGCATTCTTCCATACAAACTTCATGGCCAAATTTGGGCCATAAACATTTCTGAACATGGCCACTCCCTTGGAGGATATAGGGAGATGTTGTATCACTCTGGGTGCACTCCAAAGGCACCAAACATTTCTCACTTTTTCAAACATTGTGAGAAGACTTGGGCAACAAGTAAGTGGTGGGGAATCCACTTACCATATCACTATCTAATGCAGTCAGTAGATTTACTGCGTTGTTTCCACATGTGGGACTATGATCCACCTCCATCTTTATATATTTCTATTTGCATGTACTTGGTTTTGATCCCATACTTTGATGATGTAATTATCCTTTTTATGGGAATGATTGGAGGGAGTATGGGAGGATTACATGTGCCCTATGGGAGAGAAATTCTCCATGTTTCTTATGTTACATGCTTCGGGGAGAACATTGGGCAAACCATGATTGTTTCATTGGAACTATTGCTTCCTTATGGGATGAATCATTTGCATCTCATGATAATTTGGGAGGAAAATTTCATAGAGGGATGGATTGGGAGACACATAGCTTATGAGCGAAGCTTATCACATGGAGGTGTCACCAATCATGTGGAGGAGAAGAGTTGCGACACTCATCTTGTCAATTGCTTGAGGACAAGCAACATTTGGGAAGGGAGGATTGTAATATTCCTAATTAGCCATGAGCTAGTTGGAATATTATTTTTTGTTTTTATTTATTATTTAATGAATAAGAGGATATTGGAGATCCATAAATCTCCTTAAAATGAACAAAATAAATGCCAATTACAGCAAAAAAACCATATTTTTCACTTTTCTCAGTGCTCCAGAGCTATCAAGCACTGGTCCAATTTATCCTTGTTTGAGCCACCGAGACGTCAGTGCTCCCATTGCAACCATTGCATGCACTACTGCTATGCATTTCCCACCAATCTCTAGTTGGAATTTTGCAAAACATTGGGCAAATTTACTTTTGAAAATTTTACATCCAATATGCCTCCTCGATTGCCAAATGTACAATTATTTTTCTTGTTTTTCCATAATTAAGCCCTTTAGTGGATTAGAATTTCAAATTACCTTAAAATTAACTATTTAAAAGAAAAAAAAATTTGTCGCATGGTACGCTCGAGCCGTTCGGCTCACACCACCACTAGTGCTAATGGTATTCGCACCAGTTCTGGGGCGGTACCGTAAGGCGCACCGTGCTATTTTAAATTTTAAAAAACTGTGGTGTGGTTAGTTACCGGGCCGCACTTCTAACCCTATGGAATAGCGGCAATGTGGTGCATTGACTTAAATATTCGCCTCGGGGTGGGTATTTATGTCAGCGCACCACATTCTGTATTTCGACAGGTTCAACGATTCGGGAAGGTAAAAGACTGCGCCGTTGACTATTTAATGATGTCAGGAAGTCGATGCGCTGGCCAAACTATATGCCCCAAGGCGTAGGGTTTGGTTAATGCACCACTCTCCCAACATGGTCCATAGTCAATGGTACAGTCTATTATAACGACACACGATTGACTTAAGAAGAATGCTAGGAGGGTGGTGTGCTGAAAATTTTCAGGTGCACTGCCGCCGGTGCGCTGAAAATTTTCTACTGCACCGCCACTAGTGCGTGACAAAAAAATACGCATAGGTTCCGGTGCATGCCTGTTTTTTCTAGCACGTCAACTGTTTTTTTTTTTAATTATATATGTATATTCCTAAATACATGTCTCATTTAATAAAAAAATTATATTTAATATGTCAATCATTCGGAGACGTGAAAGGAGAGAAGAGAGGGAATAACAACAACAACATGCAGACCAATATAACATGGTTCGCCTGTGGGAGGCACGAGAGAGGGAGAGAGATGCATACCCTCGCCCTATTATAGCAGCTACCTAGGGGCTCCTAAGGCAAGTAGGCCTCCTCAAGTTCTATGAGGAGGCTACTTCCCTAAAGGGCCATGATTTTTTTTTTAGACATCTTATGCGCAGGTGGAATGCCCACCTACATGATTTTCGGGTTGGTCCTATCCAGTGGTACATGCCCACTGAGGAGGAAATATATTTCATTACAAGGCTATCGAGGAGAGGAGTGGATTTTCCCTTGTTTCCAGAGGTTCCAATTGGCTATGCAGCAGGGAGTCAGTTGGTGTACTCCCAGAGATACATTAGTGAAAATATATTGTCTCCTTCAGATTTTCAGGTCTCTGGAGGTCAATTACGTATTGTTTCATTTGGTATTGATGAGTTGAGGTGCCTCGCACTTCCGATTTCAACCATATCACACAACACCAGTGACGAGAAACACATTATAATCTAGGTGGCTATTGGTGACCACCCGCCTATTCCACTTGGGGCCCCACCATTTTTTCTTTTAGTTTTTCATTTTCGGGTATTCCTCGGATAGATATTTCTAACGATGTATCATGTGCGTCAAACGGAGATAGTATGCCAAAGTTACGACCCCGGGAAGTTGAAACACCAATTTACCCAAACGAGGCCCATAGTTTTGGTGCTTCATCTCCTACACTTAGGTTTTTGGATGTTTAGGGTTTTCCATTGTTTCTCTATAATAAATAGGCCCTCTAGCCTCATTGTAACTTAGTTAAAGGGCCTGTAGCCACCATATCTATTCTCAGAGATAAGCTACCACCACCCTAGCTAGTTTATTTCCATTCTATCTGTAAGAAAAATTCAGTTCTTTGATATTAATGAAATGAAGTGTTATTTCCATTGCATATTTGTATTTATGGTTATATGTGTATTTTTTGCGTTCATGCATAAATCTAGATCACATTAGTTTCCTGCTTCTATATTATGTTCATTCTTTAGTACAGGAGCCACAACTTGTCAGGTGGTCTTCCATTTTTTGCGGCAGTTTTGTACAACCTTAGATAGATGTCGTTCTCATGCACAAGGGATGGTCAAATTCCCTTTTTCTTCAGATCTTTTTTGTCTATTTTTTGAGAGGTTTCCAGAGACGAGGCCTACTTTTGTTCGGAAGCCTCATAGGCCGATGTTGGAGTGTGACACTGAGTTTTCCGCAAGGATATCGCATGATGCACTGGAGTTGCTAGCGAGTGTTGATGAGAATACCTTCGTTATGGTCCCCTGTCCTTATGCTAGTTTGGATTGGCAAGGGTGTGCCAACATCCTCTTCACGGACGATGAGCCATCGGATGATAGAGGTAATATTACTATTTTATTTAAATTTATTCTACATGTTCTTTAACTTGTTTTTTAAAATTGTGTAATGAAATTGTCTAATTATTGTTGTGTACTTGTATATATTTTGTAGACATTGTGTATTTTGATGGAGAGGACATGCCAACACCACCACATGATCCAGGTGTGGATCCTGATGATGATCAGGATATGCCAGATGTCGAGGATCATTAGGAGGCCGGTGCAGAGAGACATGCCCTTGCTGATGCACTGGTACCGCCTTTTGCTAGGCGTAGTAGGCTTGATAGCAGATTGAGGATGGATTTGGGCGACCAACTCTATGCATTGATTGTTGAGGTGGGAATCAGGCCTGCTACTATGAGAGACGTACAGGCCGATGGTAGGCTAGTACATATGTGGAGAGGCATTCCACGTGACATGTATAGCCTGATGCGGCATGTCGTAGGAGCTACAACCTTAGTTACGCGGGTAAGGAGGTCCCTTGCACATTATAGGCATGGTCGAGATGTAGCACGTGATCAATAGTCCGCAAGTAGTGCCGACGCATCTTCTGATGATCACGATGAGGGGAGTGATCATCGTTCACCTCATGCTGCACCACTAGCATCAAGCAGTAATAATCCTGGAGAGCAGGCCATACCATCGACCATGTCCAGTCATCATGATGATCATGAACAGGCTGGACCATCGACCATGTCCAGTCATCACGATGAGCAGCCGACAATTGATCCTAATCAGCATGAGGCACTAGTACCAGATCAACAACCACGTGATGATCAACATGTATTGACTGAGCTTATCGAGGCTGCACCATTGACTGAGCAGGCCTCAACTAGTACTGCTATTGATGATGTACCACCAACTGATATATGACATTTATATTACAGTTGTATATTTTTGACATTATATATATATATATATATATGGTCCATGTATTTTATGTTCATGTTGTAGTTGTACTTAATTTACATGTTGGTGATCATCATGATGTGTATATTGTTAGGTCATGTTAGATATGTTCATTTACAATGCAGCTTGGAGATAGATGTGTATGTGGTAGCAATTATTTCACATGAGATGTACATTTGATGTTTGTGTTGTGATGATGTTATATAATGCTAACTGTCTTTTGTTACATGATCATGATCACGACAATGTTAGCGAAATTGAATGTGTTTTTTAGTCAAATATGATGTTTTAACGATGGTTATCATGATCGTGATGCTTATTAATTAATTTAATATTAAATGGTCATGATATTGTAAAATTGTAATATTTGTAATTCTAATTGTATGTAAAATTCTAAAATTGTAATTGTATTTGTAGTATTGTAATTGTTATATGTAAAATATTTGTAAAATTTTAATTGTAATTGTACTATTTAATTTATTGTGAAATGATTTTAATTGTAATTTTATATATGTAAAATTGGAAAATTGATGTAATTGTATGTAAAATTATAAAATTGTAATTGTATGCAAAGTTTTAAAATTGTAATTGTAATGGTATATATGTAAAATTGTAAAATTGTAATTGTAATTGTCAATTTTAAATTTGTAAAATTGTAATTGTATATATGTAAAACTGTACAATTGTAATTGTACATGAAATTGTAAAATTGTAATTCCAATTCTAATTCTATGTAAACTATTTGTAAAATTTTAATTGTATTACTGTGAAATGATTGTAATTGTATGTAAAATTCTAAAATTGTAATTGTAATTTTAATTATAATTGTATGTGAAATTATAAAATTGTAATTGTAATTGTATGTAAAATATTGGTAAAATTTTAATTGTATTAATGTGAAATGATTTTATTAAAATTTTTAAATTTGTAAATTTTTAAATTTGTAAATTTGTAAAATTTTAAATAATTGTAAAATAATAAATCTAGAATAATAGGAATTATTGTAACATAATAAAGTTTAGAAAATAATGTAAATAAATTCATGTGCTTTAGAATTCTCATTATTTTATTATGATCTTACATAAAAAAAACTGTATACAGTAGTATGCCATTGTTTTTTAGATAAAAATAAGTGGAAATTATCAAGTGAAATATTGATTTTAACATTAACGCAATGCAAATTACCAATTAATTCAAAATACGCATTATAATGTTTCAAAAGACCCATCTTAAAAAGTATAAATATTGATGATCAAATAGCACATGTACCGTATCACTCTTGGTTCTCATGATCACCCTCATTATCTTCCAGCTCGCATGGCATGATAACACTATTGTTCTCAAAAATATGTTTTGATCTAGGGTCATATCTCAACATGAACCACTAATCCCTATCCAACACATCTAGGTAAAAAAAACCCTGGTTGCAGTGTTTGGGGAAAACATAGGGCTCCTTAGCTTCATCCAACATCTTTCTAGTGTTGATACATATAAGCCTACTATCACGATCTTCCTTTACATTATTCCGATCAAAGGTGTCCCACCACTTGCACCTAAAAATAACACATTGGAAAGAAGAGAAATCCACTTCAATGATCTCTTGTCTCTTTCCGACGTAACCTAACGTCCCTCATACTAGGTTTTGATCATGGTGGCTAGATCTACTAGATTGATCGAATTCGACTTCCACTCCACAGTCTTGTGTGATGTTTCCAGCATCGACATTTTCTGTGTGAAAATAGTGTCCATATGCCCACATAGATGGGAACAAATGCACCTATTATAAAAAAGTTAAAAAAATCATAGTGTCATGTGTCTTATAATAACCCAACAGTTAAAATATGAAATATATATGTTTTATAAGTTTCAAATGTACATATAAATTAAATAGATTATTATCGAGTTGCTGCACCCAATCCCTACGTTTAGCGCACCCTCTTCAGCACGCGGTTAACGACCGGTTGCATTGTATTTCTCTTTGATTTGGTTAGCAACCCAACTGTTGGGGCATAATTTTGGCATATTTTCTTTTAAATGATCAGGATAAGGCACACTTCTACCATTCAAACATCTGAATTCTTTCCTGTAACTATCCCATTTCATCCTCTTTTGTTTGTACAATGCGACCCACTGTTGTGTCGCTTCATAATTGTAAAGAACAAATTTATTAATTACTTCAATTTCTTCATTCACTGATGAAACCAAACCGACATTATATAGTACATAGAGATCAAAATATACATTATATCGAAGTTCAACGTGAATATTTATTTTGTGTAAATTTGGAAAATTATAAGTCGCTTACTCTTTATCAAGCGCTTTTTTCCACTCGTTTGGAGCAACTCCCCTTCTCTTTTGTCTTCATCCCTTTCATCGTCCCAAATAATTGCACCTAGTCTGTTGTCGATATGCTTGATGTAATCATTGGCATAATAGAAAGACTCATACGATATGTACCCCTCTGCCATAGACCCCTCGGGTTTTGTCGTTTGTCAAACAAAACCTTTCAATTTCTTCATGTACCTCTCTAAGAAGAACATCCAATGACAAGAAACCACCCCAAATAATTCAACCTCATCTACTAGGTGGATTACAAGATGAACCTGCAAGTCCATGAAACTTGTTGGAAGTTCCTTCTCAAACATACAAACAATCTCAACTATCTCTTGATGCCACCGTGGAATGATAGCCACATGAATCTCCTTTGACGTGATCCAATGTACAAATGTAGATAATTTAGATATGGCACATACTAGGTCTTGATGGAATTCATGTTTCACACACCCATGCACGAACAAAGGATAATGACACTGCAAAGTTATAAACACATGTAATAATATAAAAAATTAGTTATGTTTTATGATCCCTGCATGGGATAAATTTTATTAATATAAGAAATAATAAAATCATGCTTTTGACATTATACATACTCTTAGAAGATTAAAATGGTCATGTGATTTCAACCCTGACAAATGGTCATCCACGGTGAAGCAACACCGTAGTGAAGACCCGTATGAAGATGGCACCATCACACCCATTATAACTTCCTTTGCCAAAGAAAGATCATATTTTTTTTAAATCCATGGGACATCACCTTCTTTGAAATAACATGAATTAGAGGGACCAACCCCTGGCTCTGATCCTGTAATTTCTAATCGTCATGGCCGATGTTTATTTTTAGTTTTTGAAGTAATAAGATCTTTCCTAACAGCCAATGTGTCACTTTGTTTCGATGATATGTTCCTCCATAAAGAAGATGAAACATTTTTAAATATATGCATGGGATCATCAAACATAGGCTCCCCATTTGAATCAAACATTTCTATGAACTCCTTCTATTTATCTCTCTCATATGCTCTAAGACATTCAACTGGTGTTGTTATTGGAGGCCTTTGGGTTCTCTCTCATTTACCATTGAAAGCGGATGCTGCTCTTCTGTAAGGCATTCTTCTGCAAGGAATACCATGGAGAAATCATACATTGGCTTTTGTAGGTCCTTAGACCATCTACCTTTCAAAGAAGGTCCACAACATTTACATCCAAAATACCCTTTTGTTACAAGACGTATGAGATTATTGTATACAATTAATATGCATGGCACGTTAAAGAAAATCATGAAGATCAGAATAATTACAACGAATTAAATACTAATATGTGAAAGAATATTGTTATGTATATAAAAAATCAATAAATTAAACATGTAATTTACCAGAGCAAAATCCTAAGCCTGGATAATCATGTGTCGTGTAAGCACATATGCCATACAACATAAAACTCCTCTCTACTATGATGGGTGTTGATACATCATATACATTTATCCCATCCCATAATTCCTTCAATTCATATACCAGTGGTTGTAAGTAGACATTCATATTATTCACTTGTCTTCTATCATGGACTATGAGAGCCAACATAAGATGTTCATTCTTCATAGACAACCATGGGGGGATATTGTTATTGATCACTACTACAGGCCAAACATAATAGTTGCTGTTCTGGAGAGAATATGGGTTGACGCCATCCATGGCTATGCTGAATCATAGACTTCGTACTTCATCCTTAAAGTTTTAGGGCCATGTATCCTCTATATGCTTTATGGCTATTGAATCAATTGGGATTCACATAGCTTCGAACTCACTTCTGTGTGAGGCATGCCATCCCTGCAACATAGCTAATTCTTTGCAACGAAAGAGCCTTTGAATCCTTTGGATTATAGGCATGTGCCACAATATCTTAAAAGGAGGACCAGTACGTGATTTACCTTTCTTTTTTTATTTATCATACCTATCATGCTCACATTTCAAACATATCTCTTTGTCTACATATTCTCCTCTATATAGAATACAATCATTTGGACATGCATGATATGATATGTACTCAACACCCAACATTTTCAACAATTTCTTTGCCTCTTCACAGCTACCGGGAAAGACATTATCACTCAGAAGAACCTTATCTTTGAATAACATGTAGTTGGTGATCATGGAGGAATATATTAATAAATGTACATTAATGCCGATATAATTATTAATGTTCATAAAATTTACCATTTGTAATGTTCATTGTGTACTACTAATATTTCTCAAATTTATATAAGGGAGGACTTTATGGTAACTTACCTCAAAATTTCTCAGAAACATGCATTCGCCAAGCCAAAATTTTCTTTCAAGTTGTACAATAACATCTTTGTCCCCAACTGGGTAGACTTTGACTGACCACCAGGTCCAAAGAGAGGGGTGGTGGAAGAAAATTTAAGGATTTCGAAAAAGGTGTTCGTGATATGAGCATCATCCCCCAGCTGATCATTGTTTTGGAATGCATCTAACAACATTGTCTCCATGGCAGTCATATCCCTTAAGTAATCATCCATACCAACCTCTATTTGATTTCCGCCATTTCTAGCTTGTGAAGAACTACTATTGCTATAGTCATTCCTAATTGGTGAATTTGGACGTAGTGGGAATTGAATCAGTGGTTATTTCAACCATTCTTGGTATCATTCCTCTCCGAATTTTTCTCTTATTTCAGTCTTCTCTCGAATTTACATTGTCGTGGGGCGCAACGAAAGATGGTAGGTAGGCCGCTCATCATCACTAGAATCCTAATAATTAAAAAAATAATTATTTGAACATGATTAGTACAAAATATATGATATCAATAGTAACCACATTTACAATATTGCATGATTAATTGGTTTGACGTTGAAATAATTACATTAAGAAATATACCAAACAATTATAATTATTACCATAATTGTCCCAAGATTGTGGCTAGAAGATGCAATATTGTTACAATTGGCAGGGTGAAGTGGTTTTCCATTTTCATCTACCAAATGAGCCTTGCGGAATGCTACTCTTGATAAGAACTTCCAAAGTTTTGGAGTTGTTTGAATATTTTGTGCATCTGAACTCGATTATGAATCTGCATGAACCTGCAAATTTGTATACATTATAGATTTAATTAAGATTTACATGATTGACATGGATAAAAAACATATATTCAATTAGATAATGAAAATATAAATAAAATATGAAGTAAATATTACGTCTCGAGATGGATAGGGAGAACTCCACGATGGACTTCGAGAAATATTATGGAACGAGCTGGATTTTGAAGAATTTTCCATTCGATATAATTATGATATTTTCTCCTTGCATTTGAGCAAAATCAACAATAAATTTTGGTGCACACACCTAAATGTAATTACAGTGCCTTAAAAATGGACTTCTTGTTATTGGTGCTAATGTACAGATCACTGCACCGATGAGTTTTCTTTACTGTGCACCGGTGTCGTGTTATAAACGGACGTACTGATGCAGTGATATTAAGTGACACACCAATGACGAATAACCGCAAATAAAAAACGTGCAACTCTATTTTTGTTAAGTGGAAAAAAAGTGGTAAATTGAAAAATGGGCGGAAAAATATTTTCGAAAATCTAATTTCATAAAAAAATTCTTTAAATACTAAACACTTTTCAGTATTTCACTATTTTTGAAAAAAATTTCAGTCAAATATTTGCTGGAGACAAACCTGGAGCAACATAGCACGAGAACACTATGGAGCAACGAAATACGTTAAAACAAAAGTATTCAAACAATCAGAATTCCAAACCTCTGGTGATTCAAACCCCATAGCATAGAATTTCAAATGATCTCGTGATTAAAGTTTATTGTTTTTTTTTACTTTTTTTGCAGTTTTTTTTACGCAGTAGGAAAAAAATTTCAATTTACTTTTTCATTTTCAGAAACAAAATTTAAAAAATCAATTTTTAACCTAAACCCTACATTCTTTTTGTTTCCACCCTTTCTTCTCCTTGTTTCTGTGATTTCATAATTAGGGCTTTTCATTTTATATTTATAGGGTTTGTATTGCTATATATAGGTCTAAGACATCCAACCCACGTGACGACTTGCATAGTCGAATCCCAATCCATGTCGGCCCTTGCGTGAATTTAAAAAAAAAAAGAATTTCTTTTATTGGTGCGCCAGGTGTAACCTAGCACACCGGTGCGCTATATTATCCCAACGCACCGCAGAAGTACTGTGTGATAAAAAAATTTAAATTTTTTTTTTTTTTTTTAATCAGTGTGCCATATGTAAAATAGGGCACCGGTGCACTATTACATTATGGCACACCGCGCTTGTGCTGTTTCACAATTTTTTTTTATTGTGTTAATTGGTGTACCATGTGACATATAATGCACCACACCGAGTCTCCTAGTTCATAGAGAGCATTGCATGGTGGTCCCTTGTTTGCGCGGGACATTTATGCTACAAAAACTAGCACTTGATGATTTTTATTATCTCTCTGTGTAAATCGGTGCGATGGTTAACATGTAATGCATCGGTGCTCCTTGTTGACGCAGAGCACTCTACGATGTGTTATACTTTTTTGGTGGTGCATTTCTAAGACCATTATGCACCGACATCGATGTGTACACCATGAATGGTGCACCAATTTCTTGAGTTTTTTTTTTTACTTGAAAAGTTGACAATTTATTTATAAAATATATTAATGAATGATATGGTATAGGTTTCATATTGATAAATAAATGGCTGACAAGAGGTCAAGTAACAAAAATACTGATAACACATCAAGAAAAGAAAAAAAAGACAAGTTCTTTGTAAATTATTTACAAAAAATATTATTTTTGAACTATATGTAATTTTAACTAATATGTATTGTTTACTGTGTATCATGCAGAACCACAAAAAAACGAAGCTCGATAATATTATTTGTGATCTAGGACCAGAAGAGCGTAAAAGCTTAATGGAAAATTGCAAAAGGATGAATCAGGTGAATGAAAAAATACTATCAATCTAATATGAGTTTCTTTTTTTAATTTTCATTAATAATATACTTAAAATTATTAGATAACATGTGTCAAAAAATATATTAATTCACATCTGTTTAATGTTCTACAGGGACCAAAAACTCAGAAAAGGAATGTTGTTCTAAGAAAAGAAAAAAAATAAAACATGCAAATGAAAATGAATTGCTCCTCAGTTCATCTGGAGTGGTGCTGGAAGTTAACGAAAGGCGGAAAAACTTCTACAAAAGTTTGAGGGATCTAGTTGAATGAATGTATAGACATTCTTACAACTTACAATACAAAAATCAATTCAATGATTTCAAGAACCAAATTTTATCTAAATTACAAGAAGAGTTTCCAGAGAATTGGTCAATGAGACATGTCAGAATTTTAATAGAAAAAACGTACAACAACAAAAAAGAAGGAATGAAAAAGTAATATTATTTTAAATGTTTGTCTAGAATTATTTCTAAATATCATTTTTGTTATATTTACTTTTCATATATCGGTATAAAAATTAAATAGTTTATCGTCATGTTACATTTTAGGAAGATTATGGAAATTTCAAAAGATGAACGAGCTGATATCAGAAATATGCCAGTAGGAATGTCCAAAAAGGTGTACAAGGATATGGTCAAAGAAATGGACAAAATTGCATTGCAGGAGGAGCTATCTCAACAACAACGTGCTTCAAATGTAATATGTAACAATTAAATTTTTCGATCATTAGGTACAATAAATAAACAATTTAGCATTAAATATTATTTTTTAAGTTTTTCTTGCAGGAAAGAAAAGAAAATGGAACCCATTCAACACATAAAACAAGACGACAAGGAAGAAAAGGGTCGATATATAAGTTTGTGAGTAATTGCTACTTCCTTATAACAACTTAACTCTATTTCATTTTGGTATTTTTTAAGTTGTTTTATAAAAATCATCATTGAATGTCTTCAAACAGGTGATAACATACAAAGAAGAACCATCAGATGAATTGATTGACATTGGGTTAAATATGGTTGTGAGTATATGTTGGCATATCAGAAATTAATTGTGGAATTTGTAAGCATCTATTGATATTGTTTTACTTAGCTCCATCTATAATTAATAGAACAAAAAAATATTTTTTATTAAATATATGATATTTTATGGGGTATTAAATTTGCAGGAAACAAAGTATGGAACTGTGCCAACAGATGAAATCCTGAAAGATGACATACTACATGGTTTTGAAAGAACGTGTATAGTTCATGAGTCAATTGTTTCTATGTTACGTTATTTCTTTTCGATTTACATTGATGTATAGTATTTAATATTTCAAATATCATTATTCACACCAATGTATATAAGCTCATTACAATTTATTTTTATGTTTGTAGACGGAAGGTGAAGAAGAAGAAAATAATCAATATTGCGAACAAAACATACCTTAAAATGACCCAAGTCATGGAAGTAGCTCTAGCAGTGACAACAGTTCAAGCGAATAATGATGATCACTATTTTTGAATATCAAAGCAAGGCGTTGTATTTTTTGAAATATTTGTCTGTGAAATCAGACATTTTGTTTAATGTAATGGACATAGTGTCCCAATTGAAAGCCAAAGGGATACCAATAATTGTCCCATTTTGTATGACAAAGATTGTCATATATATATATATATATAATAAAATATGTTTTAATTTATTCTATTGCGTTCTCAATTTTCGATGTGAAATGTAACACCACTGATTAAATTTATGGATGATTAAATATTATAATGAAGAGATGTGAAATTGGATGATATGATATAAAAAATTAATCCAAACATCACATTAAAATGCACTAATAAAAATTTAATTCATATGAATACTATTATAAGATATGTGTCGTCTTTTGATAAATAATGAATTTTAAAAAATCACAATAAGTATGATATGGTATAAGAAATTAATCCAAACATCGCATTCAAATGCATTAGTAAAAATTTAATTAACATGAACATTGTTATAAGATGTGTCGACTTTTGATGAATAATGAATTTAAAAAATTCACAATAATTGCATTGTCACAGGTCGATGTTTCTAAAAAATACAAAATGAACACCAGTGTGTGTCAGTTACTGTACACCTATGCATTTGTATGATACAACGCACTGGTGCATTTATACGACCTATAGGCACTGCACAGATACCAATACCAATTATAAATATCAGTGCGTTTGTGCAATACTGTGCACTAGTACGTTTATGTGAGTCTACACATCGGGGAATTTGTACGACCTATGGGCACCGCACAAATACCAATACAAATTAGAACAAACAGTATGTTTTTCTGATGTTGCACTTCGGTGCATTTCTATAACTCAACGTACTGGTGCATTGAGACAACCTATGGGCACCACACAAATCCCAAGACCAATTAAAACGGCCCTGTGCATTGTATCACCAACATTGTGCCCCGATGCGGTTTTATACCTTGACGACCCAATGCATGCACCTTCGACCACCCGGGCCACCTTCTAGATGACACACACCGGTGCGTTGACACCTTAGTAGCACACTGATGAAAAAAACATCTGTAATAACCTCTGACCACCCAATTTATTTAGTTGTGTTGAAATTCCGTTAAAATCTCCGCCAAAACCTCCGTAACCGTAAACGAATGTTGTAACAAATGTGTTTTTGACAATTTTGGCCAATTTCATAACACTAAAAACCTCCTTTATAACCTCCGCTAGAGGGCCTTTTCCTTATAGTGCCAAGATTCTTGGGTCAGACATAATGGTGATGTGTCTCTCTTTATGATTTGTCCTCCCTTCTAGTTTTCACATGTAATTTGCTTCTTAATTGTTTGAAATAAAATTATGCTATAGATTTTACATTGGTATGCTTCTCATGCGTGTCAAACAATTTCAGTGTTTTTCTTCTAAAGTTAGATATAAAATTAATTTATACATGCTTTATATTTAATGGATCCTTATTCTCCTTTCATCCCATCCACACTACAACAAATTTTGTAGATCCAAGAGTCTGCCTACATCACCCTAGCTCAAACAACTCTATTATTGTGTTTGGTTAATGAACATTATTTTGACTCCATGCCCAATGGATCTCTTTTCCCCCCTGTAGCCAAAACTTTAAAAATGTTTCACTTTAATGATCTGCATAACTAGCCTAAGATTATAAATCCTTCAGTCATCTTATTGACTAAGAAAACCTTAGTGAGAGAGCCTTCTCCAAGGCTAGAAAGGATATATTCTAGCCTAAAACTGGTCTATGGTTACCTTTGTAATCCTTTTTTTAGCCTAAAGTAATTACACAGTGCTAACAAACTTAAAAATAGAAACTATGACTTTTGAAGTACATGGAGTCTGAGTCATACAGCCTTTAGAACCTTACCAAGGTTTTAGATTTACAGAGCATGTAGATGATGTGGAGGAGCCTACTATGTTAGACCAATTATATTAACATATTTTTTGGAAGAGCGAAGAATGCATCAATATGACAGAAGTTGGTTCTATTAGCTGGAGAAGCATTCAAAGTAATGTTGAGAATGCAACAAGAAATTGTTAATTTAATTTTTCCTTTGATTAAATTAAAAGAAAAACAAAATTCGACAGCAACAGACAATTTAGATGAGTTAATTGGACTGAAATAGTTTTTATCACTCAGTTAACTTAGTTAATTCGATTTGGGGGTATGAACTTGAGTTGTGTACAATGATTCTTAAATTTTAGGAGCCTAGGTTGAGTTAATTTTAGTTGTAACAATTTAATTCAGTTAAATTGTGTTATGGTCAATTACACTAGTTCGAACTATTGGAGGAACTAGTGGGAGGTCTAGCAATGGGGTGTAACTTCCACGTTTAACCAGCTAACTGGTCAATCAACCTAAATTAACTCATGCATACATAGAATTCGAGTTACCCAGTTGATATTGGAGTTCAAAGGAAGTGTAATATCAGTTTTATACTATTCCAAGTTGTACAAGACATGCATCCAATCAGAGAAGGAACTAAAGAATTTGGGAAATCTAGACTGAGGAATTTCCTAAATAATATGGGACAATTAATTGAGGAACAAAATAAGGAAATAAGGGCTTGGAGGCTTGAAATTTAGGCTAAATATTGGCAAAGGTCTGTCAGTCAGGCATAGGACAAAAGATACAGGTGCAGGTTGAGCAGAGCATATTGCATTAATCTAGATTATTTGATTAATGAAATACATATAGTAAGGGGTTTTGAGTATTTTCTTTCTCATAGATATATCTCTGTGTATGTGTGTTGAATCTTGATGCACTTTAATGATTTGTGTTCTCGATCGTGAATTTACTTATGCAAATTTGTAGAGTAGATCCTAGTATTGTGATTTAGAAAATTTCATGAGCAGGTTAGGATCTACACATTAATTTCTACATGGTATCAAAGTAAGATTTACAGTAGAGAAGAGAAATAAAAGTTATCATTGCAGGAGGTTCGAGGTTGCAGATTAGGTTGGAGGATTTCTTCACGACTAATAAGATAACTTTCAATGGACTAAGGCTCTAGTATGCCCTTGAGGGAAGCAAGAATTATGTTTCATGGAACGATTGGATGGACGCAGTACTGGAGGATAATGGGTTGAAGGAATACATTGATAATGATGTTCTGAAACTAGTAGCAGTTGATTCTCAGAATCTAGCAAAATGGAAGAAGTGGGTTGCTATGGAAAGAAGAATCATATTGGAGGTAGTACGAGACCATATTGTCTCAATTATTTATGGTAAAGAGACATTGTATGCAATGCGGCAAGCGCTGGCATATTTTTTCCAAAATAGTAGTGACCATAGGAAATTGGCATTGAAGGACAAGCTTTGAAACATCAAGATGCAAAATAATGAAACAATTTTGCAGTACCTGAGAAGGTTTACACATTGAGGTGATGAACTTGGTGGGGTCAGTGTTACTATCCCTGAATAATATTTGGTATATTTAACTATTTCAGGCCTTACCAAGAGCTGGAATAGTTATCAATATTTTGTAAATGGTAGAGAGAAACTACCATAGTGGGAGTGGTTATCATTTGATTTAGTGCCTTAAGAAATATGGTGAAGCAATAGAGATGGGACCTCATCCAAGGTTAAGGATGAGGAGAATTGTGCCTTGGCTGGAAATGCAAAGAAATGGAAAGGGAATAAATCCCAATCCAAAGAAGAATATATTCAAGGGGGAAAGAAGAAGGACTCATCCAAAATCAAGTGCTTTCACTGTCATGAATTTGGGCACTATGCCACGAAATTCCCTCACAATAAAACAAGAAAGAAGAGCTCATGACGAGCGACAAGTGAAGCTCTATATTTACAATTCGAGCTTGATTTTACGCTCATTGCTTGCATGGAAACACAATGATGGGATGTGTTTGGTATCTGACCTCATTCCATATGACCGGGAACAAAGGTTTCTTCAGTGACTTGGAGGAGAAAGACCTCCATATGCACATCAATATGGGAGATGATAGGAGGTATAACATGACCTATATTGGTATAGTTACTTTTTAAAGGGAGTTTGGCTCCCCTCTCCTGCTCAAGGATGAGATGTTTGTTCTAGGTCTAAAGAAGAATTTGTTTTTTGTCATGGTGTTGGAAGATTGTGGCTACGAGGTGATATTTAGCCAAGGACAGGCATTCCTGAGACACATCATCGTGGGAAAAGTGAAGCATATCGAGGTTTGAGTGAAGAACCTATACAACCTATATGTGGAAGACTGTGATACTTTGAGCACAAAGCAAAATAAGGTGCAGAGACGAGATGTCGATGACTTATGGCATAGAGGACTTGGTCATTTAAATCATGGAGCTTTGAATATCATGTAGCAGATCACCACAAACCTCTCCAATGTAAAAATAAATAAATAAATTACATGAAAAGGGTGTACCTTGGGGAAGCACACATAAGAAAAATTCAATGATTGGGATAGAAAGGTGCATGCAATCCTTAAAAGATTCCACTCTGATGTTTGTGGGCCTTTCTCGACAGCCTCCACGACGAAGCATAGGCATTATGTTATATTTGTAGATGGTTTATCACCATAAGTTTTGGATTTTATTCATGCATAAGAAATACCATACATTCTCCAAGTTTATTGACTTTAAAGAAATTATTGAGAAAGAAACTCGCGGGAAAGTGAAGTATCTAAGGAGCGATAATGGTGGTGAATATGTGTCGAATGAGTTTAAAAATTTATATGCAAAGGAAGGCATTCGACGGGAGTTGACAGCACCCCATAACCCACAATAAAATGGGGTGGATTAGAAAAAGAACATAAGTATTCTAGGAGCCACACGAGCGACGTTGCATGATCAGGGCCTACCTCTACACTTGTGGGATGAAGAATGCAACACAATGGTATATGTGGATAGCATGAGTCATCATTGGATTCTTGGGATGAGTACACCAAAAGAAGTTTTTTTAGGGAAGAAACCAGATATGTCACACTTCAGGATCTTTAGATCATCAATATATTTCCATGTTTCCAAGGAAGAAAGGAAAACGATAGATCCAACAACAAAATAAGGCATATTTTTGGGTTACAATGGTACACGTCACAAATCTCTCGTGTACCTTCCATCTCTCACGATGAAATTTGTTTGTAGAGATGTGAATGTCAATAAAGAGAATGCACTAGATTGTCCTCTTGAGAGGGATCTTTAGATGCATGTAGATCAAGAGCTTTTGATTTCAAAGGAAGAACCTCAAGAATATGTGGATAAACCACAAGAATAGGAGCAGAGTGTGCAGACAACCACTCAAGCAGAGAAATCCGAGGAAGGAAGGAAGTGGACCAAGAAATATGACATATTATTGCAGGAAGGTAGAGAGAATGTGGGAGCACCCACATCATAACACAGGAAGAGGAGGTCACCACATCGATACATTTGCTACATGGCTCTGATGAGTGAACTAGTAGAGATAGAACCAACCTCATTCGAGGAAGAAATAGAGAAACTGATATCGGTTGATGCCATGGTAGAGGAATATGCTTCTATTATTAGAAACAATGTTCGGGAAGTGGTATCAAGACTTGCAGACAAGTCAGTGGTGGGTTTGATGTGGATTTACAAGGTAAAGCATGCAACAAATAGAAGCATCGAGAAACACAAGGAAACATTCATGGAAAAGGGTACTTGTTTGGTCAATTCAGTGTTCCTAAATTTCTTTCATTAATTATCAACCAGGGCTAGTAAACTGATGAAGTGTGGTGCACCATATGTGCTTAAGCAACCTATTCCTTACTTCGTTGTGTTGTGTTTTATGTTGTTTTTAGGGGGGTTTTTGTTCTTTGATTTCTAGAGATGGTTAAGCTAGAATTATGAAAATATTTAAGTGAATCTAAATAAAAATTAGAAGGAAGAAAAGGAGGTGTACTAAAACTAATCTAATTTTCATAAAATCAAACCTAAAACTAAGGGCTAGTTTAAGAACTAGTTTGGAAATAAAAGTATCTATCTATTTTGTTTGTTAATCCTAATCCATGGATCCATTTCTAAAAGACTAAGATTGAGAATTACAATACCTATGAAAGCATAAAATGAATCAAATATTGTACCTTCAGTTATCTCACATTCAATTGTTAGGTGTGACCTATTGAGATGGAGTTTAGTAATTGCATGTACTTTAGCCTGCTAAGGTCCTAGAACAGAAAAATAAGGAATGCAAATGAAAATATCTAAGATGTGTTTAGTTACTCCAATTATTCAATTGTAAAGAGTGACCTTCTTTGAAGTAATGGTCCAGTAAGCTAATTACACCTGTTTGATCTAAAGAACGAGGAAAGCTCTACAAATGAATAACTCAGAAATTGCATTACATTTAATCATTCAACCATCCCTTCTTAACATGTTAAGATTAGTTCCTTGTAGAGTGGTTTTTAGGAATATTGTTGTTTGCAATCAAGTGAGGGTCTTGAAAGTGAAAGCATACACGGTCTAACTAAGATCAACCAAATGTATAATTTACTTATCAGTCACACTCAAATGTGAAGTTTTTAACCTCTTGAAATGTCTTCGGAGAAATCAATTATGCCTTTGATTATTAGCAAGAAAATGACAAGAAGAAAGATAAATTCAACTACTGCACATGTGAGACATTTAACCATTTAATATAAATTTAGCATATTGAAAATGGCTTTCATAAATATCAATTTGACACAACAATTGGAAACTCTACTTAATGAAGATGAAAAGGTAAGAACAGTAAATTAAACAACCATGGTTTCTAGCACTTCAATCCTTATTCCAATGTTGAAAAAAAAAATTCTATCTTCATGAAACGTTTTGGAAGAGCAAGTCTGCATAGTTGCAATTTATCATTAAACTATTTTAAAAACTAGAAATGAAGCATAACAGAAATTGCTAAACATAATGAAAGAAATCTAACTAGAAAACATAATAAAAACCTCCTTTAGAAGCAAGGGGCCTCTGCTACTAATTTGGTTGACTCCTAGCTCATCAAAAGTGCAATCAAACAAGCATTTGGTAACTGAACTTCTTTATTAAAATAGAATCTTGAAAACAGAGTATTCACTTGAAAATTTGAACTGTGCTGAACTGAACTATCTCTCGGTTCTGTGGAACCATTATTTAAATAATAATTACATAACAAATTTCAAGCTAAGTTAGCTACATGTGTTTGACTTGAATTACAATCAAAATAGGACTATTGGACTCATGATTTTCTTTGAAGAGAAAATCAGGAGTTCTATTTTTGTGGGTAACGTTCTTTGACTTGTAACTTTGACCATAGGTTTAGGCACCTCTTTATGTCGATATGGATCAAATGAGTAGGATAGAATCCATGTAGGAAGGATTCTAGAAACACCCATGTGTCTTGATTCCTCAACTGACACCTGGAACTTGGTAAACCATAAGAGTGGCTACGGAACACACAGTTAGTTGTAGAACAGGCTGCATTCTGTAGCTAATTTGCAAAAACTTATCAAAATAGAAAAATCATGAAAATATAAGATGAAAATCATTTAAATGTATCCTTGAGACAAAAACTTAGCATTCTTCACTGATTAGGGTTTATGAACTTATGGAAGAGTGGTGGAATGAGATGAGAAAATGTAAAGGAGAGGGTAATTATGAGGTTCAACAGTACTCTCTGGTAGAAGGGATTGACTATGAAAATACCTTTTCTCCTAGAGAAATGTACTCTTCAATTAGATCAATTTCGCTATGGTTTCACAAATGGGGTGGAAAATCCACCAGATGGATGTGAAGACAACATTACCCAATGGATTTATTGAGGAGGATATGTGCGTTGAACAACCTGAAGGTTTTGGGACCTTCGACAAAGAGTCACATGAGAGTCGACTGAAACTAATGTTGTATGGGTTGAAACAAGCACCTTGTGCTTGGTACACTAGGATCGATAGCTACCTCACCAAGTTGGCCTTCACCAAAAGTGAAGCAGATGAAAATATTTACCACATTCTCGTAGAAGGTAAATTTTTTCTTATATTTTTATATGTTGATGACTTGATTTTGACCAGTGATGAAAAAATTATCAGGTCTTGCAAGGAGGACTTTGCAAGAGAGTTTGAAATGAAGGACATGGGTTTGATGCACTATTCCCTTAGTTTGGAAGTATGGAAGAGAGAAGGGATTTGTTTATCTCTTAGGGAAAGTATGCCATCGAGATACTTCATAACTTCCACATGGACATATGAAAACCCAAGGAGACTCCTCTAACGACCAACTAGAGGAAAGAGGATGCCAATTTAGATGAGGAAGTGGATGCTACCGTGTACAAGAAGTTGGTGGGTTGACTCACATATTTTGTGAACACATTACTGGACTTGTGTTATGTTCTCAATAATTTGAGCCAAGCTATGTTTCGACCGACCAAATTATTTTGGAGGGCTACTAAACATGTACTACAGTACCACAGAGGCACCACTCAGTTTGGAATTTGGTACATACATACAAAGGGAGTGAAGCTACAAGGAGTCACAAATGTATATTTGGAGGGAGGTCCATCAGACCGGAAGAACACTTTAGGAATAATTTTCAGTGTTGGATCAGTAGTATTTTCTTTTTACAACAAGAAGCAGAGATCGATTGCACTCACCTCAACATAAGCAGGGTACATAGTTGTCTATCAAACAACATGTGAGGTTATCTTAATGAGAAATATTATTGTTTTGTTATTTTTTTAGATGATGGATCCTACTATGATCTATTCTGACAATAATATTTGTATCAAACTCTTTGAGAATCCATTTTTTCACGATTAATCCAATCACATTGATATCTGGTACCACCATCTACGATGTTGTGTGCAAATTCAGATTATGTTGTTGCAGTACATTGCGACAGAGGAAAAATATGTGGATATTTTGAAAAAAACCTTGTCAAGGGATAAATTTAAGTTCCATATAAGTAGTATTGGGATATATGATAATCTCTTTCCTACTGAGAGGGAGTGTTGAAAATGCGACAAAAAAATCCTAATTTAATTTTTCCTTTGATTAAATTAGGAGAAAATCAAAATTCCACATCAACAAATAACTTGAATGAGCTAACTTAGTTGAAATAGTTGTTATGTGTCTTAGTTAGCTTAGTTAATTCGAGTTGGGAGCATGAAATTGAGTTTTGTATAGTAATTCCTAAATTTTAGGAGCCTGGGTTGAGTTAATTTTTGTTGTAACAATTTAATTCAGTTAGATTGAGTTATGGTGAGTTAAAATAGTTCCTATTGGAGGAACTAGTGATGACTCTAACGATGGGGTGTAACTTTAGTGCTTAACCAGTTAACTTATGAATCATCCTATATTAACTCATGCATGCATAGAATCGACTTACCCAGTTGAGGTTGGAGTTCAAGGGTAGTGTAATATCAATTGTAAACTATTTTAAGTTATATATGTCATGCATATAGTTAGAAAATGAACTAATAGAATTGCGCAATCGAGATTGAGGAATTTCCTAAATAATAGAGGCTAATTCCTTGAGGAACAACGCAAAGAAATAGGGGCTTGGAGGCTCAAAAACTTGGAAAAGTATTGTCCAAGGTTAGTTAGTCAGGAAGATGATAGAAGATACAGGTGCAGGTTGAGCTCATGTTTGAGTAGAGCATATTGTATTCATCCAGATTCTTTGATTAATACAATACATATAGTAAGGGGTTTTGAGTAGTTTCTTTCCCCTAGTCATATTTCTGTGTATTCGTGTTGAATCTTGATGCATGTTAATGATTTGTGTTCTTGATCATGAATATACTTCCTCATATTAGTATAGTATATTCTAGTCTTGTGATTTATATAATGTCATGAACAGTTTGTGATCTACACATTAATTTATACAAGTACTAAGGTCAGCTACGATGTTATGATGGATGACTTGCAACAACGAGATCTTGAGTTGCATTCTCAACATTGTGTAAATTTCTGGTGATCTCGATGGATCAGTGTTGAGGTATAAGACTATCCTTATTTTAGTGTTACTGAATCTATTTGTTATGGTAGACAAATCATTCTTGCAGATAAGAATGATCTCCCTAGATTCAAAGACAAATATAGAAACAAACGAACAAGTAACTACAAACTTTCCTTAGTATATAACTAAAATATGATATATAAAATGTGCAAGGACCTCCTACCTTTCTATGAAATGATTTTAGATGTCATGTAATCACCCTTCAGTTTCCCATGGCTGAGAAAGGAAGCTAAAGTGGTAACCACAGACCAACTTTACACTCGGTATCTAGCCCTACCAATTCAGAGAGGGCTCTCTCAAAACCAGTCTCACAACCAATTGAAATGACTAGAGAATAAGGATTTTAGGCTAGTTATAAGCTTAGTAAAATTTTATTAGGGTTTTTTTTATTTAAGTTTGCTGGATCAAGATCATAGATCTAGGAACTAGGTCAGGGCTTCGAATGATCAATTGCAGGGATGAAAATGAGGAAAAGTAGGCAGGTTTAGTGACATATTTTGGTTGTCATTGTGGTATAGGGTTGAAAAATGAAGGATCAAAATGAGCATATGACTATGAATTCATTCATCAAAATAATTGGAACACAAACATGAAGATATCATCAAAACATAGCATAAAAATTATGAATTTTGTTTAAAACCTAATCATATGATCACATGAAAGCATACATATGGCTGTAAGGAGAAATAAGCATTCAAATTGATGATAAAACTAAGAAGAAACATTGTCAATAAGCATACCACAATAATCTCAAGATTATTGTTGCAACTGTCTTTGATATCACTGTAAAATGGTGTACACTAGCTCCACACTATGATTACCAAGTATCCTGTTGGGAAAAATACTGAGAGGGGGGGGGGGGTGAATTATTATTTAGGACTTACTCAAATATTTTTACTTTTCTTACTTCAAAACCCATACGCTACTTTGCTGAAGCCAACTAGCGTATACACGCGGATATCCTTTATAAAACTCGCGTATACATAGAGATCTAATTATGCCATTAATTCTTTACTTAGATCTATGCAACATTCATTCTTCTGATGAATAGATAATAGTAAGCATATGCAGTAATAACAGAATAAACCATCACACATAAGCATCACACAAGAACACCAAGATTTTAGGTGGAAACCCAAGTCAGGAGAAAACCACCGCTGCAGTTGCTCAGCCTTCAATATTTTATTATAGAGAAAACATCTTACAACATATGTGCTGGCGCAGAATCCTACCAGCACGCAGGCACCAACCTGCGCTCGTTTACCAGCCTCTCCTGGAAGGGAGCTCCAACCCCCTGACTCATTTACCAGCCTCTCCTAGAAGGGAGCTACGACCCCCTGATCTCGTTTACCAGCCTCGCCTGGAAGGGAGCTACAACCCCCTGACTGAAGGCCACAACCCTCAGCACCTCTATGGACCACGTTTCATCAATTTTCATACTGATCCAAAGCTTCCTTTAGAACACAACTTGCAGGCCACGTTTCATCATATTTTCAGACTGGACCCACTCCACATATTTAAGCTCCATCATTCATCCAAACTGAAACAGACAACTTAAAACTGTAGAATACAGATAGCAGCAACACAGCAGAACAGATCAGACATTTCATACCCCATGCTTCAGTAAACCCTAGTTTGCATACGCGCTTTCCTTTCACTGATCCCATGTATATACTCGCCTTCTACCATACAAACCCGAGTATACTTCTATACATATTACAGAGCTAATTTCACTGTGCATACGCGCTTTATCTTCAGCGAAGCCGCGTATATACGCGCTTCTTTTGCGGAAAACAAGCGTATGGTTCTTCAGGCATTTAGGTCATTGCAATTCTTCAAAACATATACATCACACAGATTTTTACCCTTTACTTCAAACATATGTTCGCCTCATCTCAGATCTAATCATTCCATAAACAGATCTAGCAAATACAAGTACATTTCAGATCTACATCCCCTTCTTCATCATTGGTGCATCATACATTCAGATCTATCATTCAACTGTAACCCTTTCTATTCAGATATCCTTCAGAGAGAAGTATTCATTCAAGCTCAGACATCTTTTCACACTCTAATTTGCTGTGATAATTTTCTTCTACTATGGAGGTTTACCCTTTTTCAATACCATGAGCCAAAACCACATTACTTCCGATGGTATTCCTGGATGGGGTCATTTAGACGAATCATTACCCAATACAATGGGTCAATACCATGGTGGTTACCCCTAGTTTTGCACTTTATGAGTGCTTTTGCCCATACGCGACTTGGCACGTTGTTTCCCACGTGAATACGCGACTTATCCTAGGAAAATCCGCGTATGCCTTGAGACATACTCTTTTCATCATAGATCTAGCACATACTGAATTTCTTTCTTCATTCCCTTCTGTACTCACTGTAGATACATCAGATTGACATCATTTAACAATTTTATCAAGACATATTCTATCAAGCATAACTTCATCAAGTAGGTTGCCATCATCTTCATCAAGTGGGTTGCCATTCAAGGAAAACATTCTATCAAGAGGGTTGTTCATCAAGGACAACACATTCAGCATCATATTGCCAACAACATCATATCACATCATATTTACATCATTACCAAGTCCATCAAGACAAGAATAACTTCATCAGGTGGATTGCCATCAAGGTCAACATATGCCAACAATCTCATGTCTTCATCTTCATTAAGTGGGTTGCCATCAAGGACAACACTCTGCATCATATTGCCAACAATCTCCCCCTTTGGACTTGATGGCAACCATGATGGTGTTTGATCACCAAAACAGATGGGTAAATTAAGAATACAATGACACCATGTCACTCTCCCCATTCTTTGACACCATTATCTTCATTCAAACACCATGTCACTCTCCCCCTTTGACATCAAGGGCAAAGGGCGGATCAAAATCAACACACTCTCCCCCTTTTTCTCCTCATGTAGAAGAAAGCGTTCTGCAGATCTGATGTACACTCAAGTGACCAAGCTCCCCCTGAGTTCATGCTGAATCTTCAAACATATTTTTCAATGAAGTACATGACTCTATGAACTTCCTATCACAAAAGACTCATACTTACATCAAAGATCCAACCAAGTGGATTTACATATGAGACCCAAATACCCAACCAAGTGGGTTTACACATCTCAAGTCAACTACCCAACCAAGTGGGTTTACAAATTTGACTTAGCTACCCAACCAAGTGGGTTTACAAATTTTGACAAGTCCTTACATGACTTAATATTACAATTTTACATCATGGGTCTCAACATGACCTTTTCATCAAACTACAAATATAACTTTACATGACCAATACCAGAAAGACCTCAAGAAAGAGATCATTTTTAGAAACAACATAATGCCAACAATGCATTATACTCAGCAAGGCCAATGCTCCCCCTAAATATGTGCATCCAAGCATCCTTTCCATATGACTAAGGCTCCCACTTAGTTTGTGCATCCTGAACACTTTCAACCAAACATCAAGGCATATTTAAAACATCAAAGATTGAAACAATATTATAAGAACTGGAACACCACCAAAGATACCAGAGATACCAAACAGTACTGCAACTGTGCTAAAGAAAGCTGACCCTAAACAGAAATTTGTCAGCAATCAGACATACGCGGTTTTATGTGCATGAACTTGCGTATATACGCAACTGTGTTTCAGGAAATCCGCGTATCCAACACCATCTTCTATATTTTAATGAGATCTGATCCTCTATGAGGCAAAGACAGTGTTCAGCTTCTTTCTGAGATATTTGAATGCTTCCCTGGAATACAGATAGATAGAACAATGTAGTTGTGTCTTCAAGCGTCATCCAATGGTTGTAGCATAAACACATTAGTAACCAAGCCTTCAGATTCTTTGCAGCATCAATACATTCTTTCCAAGAGAAATTATCATACCAGAACAACATCTTCAAATATGTGTCAAGCAATCATCCATGTGGTCCAATATCATCAAGATCTTCAAGATTTAACATGATGTAACATATGTAGGAAAAAGGTTTCAACCATAGTAACAAACTCTGCATGATCTATTCTTATCTCTGAATCATAAGACTTCCAATTCATCCATGTGTGAGCACAAAAGATACTTTTCAGCAAACAAGGTTCAAAATCTCATCATAATAAACCATGTACCAAGTTATCATCATTTAAGCATGAATATCACAATAACCAAGAATAAGAAGTCATAGTGCCAACAATGCAATCATTAGTATTCATCCTGCTGCTCCCCCTGAACCAGTGCTCCTCCTTAACTTGTGCAACCTGAACACCTTCATCAGTAAGTCATCGGCAACAATCTCTGTATGATCTGTCCTTATCTTTGAATTATAAGACTTTCATCTCAACAACGAATACTCTTCATCAAAAATAAAAAAGGACTCATCCATAATCTTCAACATAAGAAACCGTGTATCATATCATCATTATTTAGAACTAAGAAACTAAGCTGATACCGAGTCAATAATACAGTTATTAACAGTCAGAATGATGCTCCCCCTGAACCTCTACTCCTGATCTTCAGCTGTCATCCCAATTCTCTTATCATAAATGCATACGCGACTGTGTCTGCTGGAACTCGCATGTATACGTGACTTGTGTTCATAGAACCCACGTATGGAAAGTGAATCATAGAAATTTTTCACATTCCTTCATCTCCCCCTGAACTTGTACTTCCTGTACCTGTCTTCTTCATATCAGATGCTCTGTCAGAAATACATATAACCAGAAAAATCAAATCAACCATGAGAGTCATCATACATTGCTCCCCCTGTGACGATACATTACTAAATCTCATAATGTATCCCACATCATTCTTGCAGTCAATAAGAGAAGTAAGCTTCAGAAGCGGATGACTGCAGTAGGGTCAGAATTCCCTACGTTTCTGATTGGTCCTCCTTCTTTTTCCAAATTTTCTTGAACTTCCTAACTGTGTGCTGAAAATTGTCCACTTTCTCAGATCTGTTCAACCTGCATTCCTTTTCTACATGTCCATGCTTGTTACAAGAATAACATCTCATGTGTCCAGAGAAATAAGCATAAGAATCATAATGAGTATTTCTAATCTTCCTCCTTTTACAATCAGTTGCTTTATGTCCATACTTGTTACATGAAAAACAATATCCCTTGAAGAAACCAGAGTACCTTTCTATGTAGGAACTGTTTGTTTGAGGTTGAAATGATCTGCTCCTGCAATTTGCTGCAACATGCCCATAATTATGACATTTAAAGCATTCAACATTATTGACTGATTTCCTTTGAGATTTCATCATTGTTGGTTGACCTTTTGTTTCTTTCAACACTTCAGGTTTTGCATTGACATCCTCTGAAATTTTAGCACTTCCTTGTGAGCTAGATTCTCCTTTAACAGTTTCATGGAAACCAAGACCAAGTTTGATAGCAGGAGACCTTTGATTACTCAGAATATTGTCCAAAATATTAGTACTATCTTGAAACCTCAAAAGTTTAAACTTTTCTTCTAATTTACCTTTGAGAATGTTTACCTCAACCTCCAAGGCTTGACATTGCTTTGTCATGCTTTCTTCTTTCCTTCTTCCATTTTCTACTTGATCCTTCAGATTTAGAATCTCTTCTTTCAACCAATTTTCATTTTCTTCACATGTTTGTTGCAGCTCTACATTCTTCTTATTTGATTTTTCAAGATCTTCTTTGAGAGAGATGATTTCTGCTTCAAGGCCTTCCTTTTCAAATGGTTGTAGAGGTTCCTCATTCTTCTTACTTGATTTTTCGAGATCTGCATTTAGATCGTTGATTTCTGCTTCTAGTCCTTTAATTCGATTGGATGCATAAGTATGAAACCTTTGATACTTGTCCACCTGTCCATTCAGCATTTCTATTTGTTTTTCCATTTGAGAGATCATCTCTTTGTAGATAGTTTCTTGCTTATTAGATGAACTTTTTAGTTCTTCAACTTTAATCTTGAGAGCTTCCTCTAGATCCACAACTTTACTTTCACTATCTTTACTATTGTTTGCACAAAGAAGATTATTACAAGTACCTCAATCACTACCTGATTCATCTTCTTCAATTTCTGCTATACATGTTTTCTGAGATGTCTCCTTGCTTCGAGTAGCCTTCTTCTTTTGCTTCTTTGCCATGAGCACTTTCAGATCATGGTCAGAATCTTCTTCATCTTCACTGGACACTTCATCATCATCTTCATTTGCATAATAACTCTTCCTCTTTTCAAATTTTTTCCCTTTACCACGTTTTTCTCTATAAGGACATTTAGCAGCATAGTGACCAACTTTTCCACACTCAAAACATTTGAAGGGAAGCTTACCTTTGAATCTTCCAGTACCTAGTTGGAGTTTTCTCACTTTTTACCTTTGTATCTCCTTCATAACTCAGAATGATTTTGTCCCATATTTCTTTTTCTGAATTTAGCTGCATCACTTTAGCAAATTCTGGTTCAGACATGTTTCCTAATAAGACATTTACTGCTTTGGCATTGATTTCATACTTCTTCCTTTCTGTTGCATCAGTAGGAATACTTGCCGGATATTGATAACCTTCTTCCACGATTTCCCATACATCTGCACCAAGACTTTGCAGATATGCTTTTGTTCGTACCTTCCAGAATATCAGATTGCTTCCATCGAATAGAGGTGGCTTTATAGACATTACTCCTTCAAGACTTCCCATTGCGACGGATCTCCTTCAAGCGATCAAGCTTCTGCAGAAGAACCTGCTCTGATACCAATTGTTGGGAAAAATACTGAGAGGGGGGGTAAATCAGTATTTAGGCATTACTCAAATATTTTTACTTTTCCATTCACTAAAACCCATACGCTACTTTGCTGAAGCTAACTAGCGTATACACGTGGATATCCTTCATAAAACTCACGTATACACAGAGATCTTGTTATGCCATTAATTCTTCACTTATATCATTCCATCATTCATTCATTAGATGTTCAATAAACTGTAAACATGTGCAGTAAGAACAGAATAAATCATCACACATAAGCAACACCACAAAGAACGAGTTTTTGGGAAAAGCAGAGTCGGAAAACCACATTGAGTTGCTCGACCTTTAAATATTTTTTATTATAGAGAAAACATCTTTGTATATGTCTCCGGGGCTCCCCTCTTTAACGCACGCGAGCACCAACACGCCATTGCTACGACCTCTCCACCGGAAGGAGCTCCAACCACGACTCGTTTACCAACCTCTCCTGGAAGGAAGCTACGACCCCCTGATCTCGTTTACCAGCCTCACCTGGAAGGGAGCTACGACCCCCTGACTGAAGGCTACAACCCTCGGCACCTCTATGGACCACGTTTCATCAATTTTCACACTGGATCCAAAGCTTCCTTTAGGACACAACTTGCAGGCCACGTTTCATCATATTTTCAGACTGGACCCACTCCACATATTTGAGCTCCATCATACAACCAAAGCTGAAAAACGAGCATAGAAGCGGCAGAATACGGATAGCGACGACACGGCCGACGAATCCAGACATTTCATACCCGCTGGCAATCTAAACCTAATTTGCCTCCTTTTTTCCCTCGCTACGTGATCTAGCGTATGTACGGCACATGCTTCTTCCTCTGAAACCATAGTGTACTATACATAACGGAGCTAATATCACCTCGCCGCATAGAAAACATACCAATGGCTTCCCGCGTATATACGCGCTTCTTCTGCGGCAAACAAGCGTATGGTTCTTTAGGCATTTAGGTCATTGCAATTCTTCAGAACAGATACATTACACAGATTTTTACCCTTTACTTCAAACAAATGTTCGCCTCATCTCAGATCTAATCATTCCATAAATAGATCTAGCAAATACAAGTACATTTCAGATCTAGATCCCCTTCTTCATCATTGGTGCATCATACATTCAGATCTATCATTCAACTGTAACCCTTTCCATTCAGATATCCTTCAGAGAGAAGTATTCATTCAAGCTCAGACATCTTTTCACCTCACCGATTTCCTGACGAAAATTTCTTCTCTTTATATAGGTTTACCCTTTCAATACCATGAACCAAAACCATTGCCAGGTGGTGATGGTCTGGACGGGGTCATTGAACGGAATCATTACGATAAAATGGGTCAATACTGACGGTGAGATTTCATGGTTTTGCTATGATGCTTTGCCCATACGCGACCAGCACGTTGTTCCAGCGTCATCTGTGACTTATCCCTGGGAAAATCCGCGTGTGCCTTGAGACATACTCTTTTCATCATAGATACAGCACCACCTCCAGTTTCTTTCTTCAAGTTGGCATAGTTACTGACACTCTGTGAATGGGTCAGATTTACATCATTTAACAAGTTTATCAAGACATATTCTATCAAGCATAACTTCATCAAGTAGGTTGCCATCATCTTCATCAAGTGGGTTGCCATTCAAGGACAACATTCTATCAAGAGGGTTGTTCATCAAGGACAACACATTCAGCATCATATTGCCAACAACATCATATCACATCATATTTACATCATTACCAAGTCCATCAAGACAATAATAACTTCATCAGGTGGATTGCCATCAAGGTCAACATATGCCAACAATCTCATGTCTTCATCTTCATTAAGTGGGTTTCCATCAAGGACAACACTCTGCATCATATTGCCAACATATCCAACACTCACAATGACTTGAGTTTGAGTACATGTAGAAAAATAAACAAGATTCCACCTATATGGTTCGAAACTTGATCCAAAACAACTAATTAATGCATCTAATGACTCATAGCATAATTTTAGGGGAGTTAGAAACATCTTCCCCTTTTTTAGCTAACAAGTTTGAGTCTTTGTCTCAAGTAATTAAAAACAAGATCATTTAGCAAAGATGAAAATAAATAGGCTCATTAACCATGAAAAAATTCGTGAGACAACTGTTACATTGAACAACTTCGACCTTTTACCTCCATATGTCTAGAAAATCTTCAAACCCAAAAACGCAGCGAAATATCTCAGAAACACGGTGAAATTTAGCAGAAGCGCAACAAAAGTTTGGAAGGTGATTTGGAGGACTTCCCAGAAGCATTTTTGGCTGAAAATGGTATGGTTGGAAATATTGAAGCATCTACTACACCATGGAATCATCAAGCACCATAAAACACTGCTCCAGACCCCTGAAATGTTTCCTTGAAGTTAAGTTGTCCCAGGAACAAAACAAATTTTCCAGAAATGCAGCGAAACCATAGGGGTAAAATTTGAACTGATATATTTTTAACCATAAAACGTTTTACAAAACTATGAGAAGGTTTTGTAGATAAGGTTTATTTGGAGAAAAAAATCTATCATTTTTTGGAAATTATTTTCCATTCACTCGGAATCCATGCAACAAAATGATGACTAAAGCAGGCAAGAAAAATTGCAGATACCTGTGAATTTGATTTTCTGAAATAGGTCTCCACAAAAGTTGAATATCTCTCAATATATGATACTTGTGAAAAACATAAAGGAGGTTATTTTGATTGGGTCTGTAATTAACAAAAACCTTTTTTTTTTCCAAAATGCATCTTCATTTGGTCAAAAAACTTCTTTTGAAAATGCTGAAAAAAACAGAGTCAAAAGCACAACGAATTTAAAACGAGGGAAATGAGAGGGAAGGGGAGTAGGAAAAATTATAATAAAAATATGGGGGGTAGGTATATATGTTAGGAATAAATTTGAGGTGAAATTTCATGAAATGAGTGAGAAAAGAGGGGTGAAGAGAGCGAATTACGGACCTAGGGCAAAAACACAACGAAAAACTAGGGTTTTGGGGAAAATGGTGAAATGAGAGGGAAGGGGGGTAGGAAAAATTCTAGAAAAATTGTGGGGTGTAGGGATAGGAGTTCGGAAAATAGGGGTAGTGGAATTTCTTAGAAGGGAAGGAGGGGAAAAAGTGGAAAACATAGGGAAAACCTAGAAACCCAGTAGAAGCGCAATGTGGGCTTGGGTTTTTTGGGAAAAGTGGTGAGATGAGAAAAATAGATATGGGAAATGGTTGGGGAGGATCTATGAAGTGTATACAAGGGTTTTTAGGTAGAAAAAATAGGTATTTTCTCCTTGTAAGAAAGAAAAAACCATGAAATCTTAAAAACACAACATAAAACCCTGGGAGAGGGATTTCATCACTTTTTGAAGGAAATCACTGCAGGAGAGGGCTAATGAATGCTTCACTTAGTTTTTTAGGAGTGTTTAAAACTTATTGGATGAGAAATGACCTATTTTTTGCTTGATTTTACCTTCAAACTCAAAAACACAGTGAATGTCTAGAAGCATAGCATTCTCTTAGCATAAATGTAGTGGATTTTGAAGGAGGGTTTGGATGACTTAGGTGCATTGAAGGTTGGTAAATACTAAAGGTAGATGAGGATTTCCATAAGGCCTATAAAGCATAAAATTAGAAAAAAACTCACCTCCAAGGTAGATCAAACCTCATTCTACCACAGTTACTCCAAAAACACAGCGTGTGCCTCCAAACAGTGGCAAAAATGTGAAAAATTGATGGTTTTTGACATTTTCCTGCAAATTTATAAGTTGACAAGAGACAAAAAGTGGATATATGAGATGTGCAAGTCAAGATACACCTGCACATGATAACCATTTTTCATTTGAAGCCTCTGAGAAAAAGCGCAGCATCGCCACGCTGCGTTTCTGAGAGTGATCCTTTTGACTATGTGCAAAAATACTCAAAAATTCAAAATTCTGATGCCTTTTCTTGTTTTTTGAGCCAGTTTTGCGGAATCAAATATAAGGTCTAAATTTTCCTTCTTCTTGAGCTTCTTTAGTACCTTCTTGAGTTTTTCCTTCATAGTCTTTACCTTAACCCTAGAAATCAAATTGCTAGCATAGTAATGTCTGGTCATGTTTCTCTCAATAGTGACACCTCTATTGGAAATTCTCTAAGTGCTCATTGACCTTTTCAAGCCAATATTCTCTATTCTCATCAATACTTGTAGCTATAGGGTCAGTAGAGTCCTTGTGTGTTTTTGAAGGAGATGGCTCCTTGTCTTACTCTTTATTCTTTTCCAATGCTCTTGTGGTAGGTCTCATTGGCTGCCTCTGAATATCTATGTCTTCAATATTATCTATATCTATCACTGCCTTAAATTTTTCATCAACTTCTTTACTGAATGATGGAGGCTCTTGTGAGGTACTTTGTTGCATCAAGCTCATTTTCAAGTGCCTATTTTCCTGTTTCAAGAAAGTCATCAGAAAGTTTTCTTTAGAAAGGTCATATTGTAACTCTTTGATTTGTGCTTGCGGCTCTTTGATGATGTCTGATGTTGTCTTGTATCCATGATCAACCATCTCTATCTTAGGAGGTATCTCTTCATGATTTTGCAAGGGTGAGTCACCTCCATCTCTTGGTGATTCTTCTCTCATGACTTCATCCTAAACTTCTTGAAAAGTAACCTCTTTAGGTAGTCTTTCTAGTTTTATACCTATTCATAGGTTTTAGGAGTAGGCATGTCTCTTTCTATCTCAAGGAAAAAAACAAGCATCTTACCCTTCTTGTATGTTTATGATTTAATGACCAAAATGATTAGCAAGGCACTCATTTTATTACATATCACAAGGAATGATGACATGCCCATGATGATATATTATGACCTTGAAAATGGAGCGAGTAGTAATGACACCTAGTAAATGACCCAAAACCCATTTGAAAATAAAAATAAAGTCAAATTTTATTTGAAAATATAACAATTTAACCCTAAGACCTTATCAATCACATGGAAAGAGTACATTTGATCACTAGTGACTCATGGACACTATCATGCCCCTTGATGTTTTCAAAATCCTTCCCTTACTGCTTCAAGAGAAGATCTGCATAAACAGAACCAAACAAGGAATAAAATCATAACCTATACAAAGATTTAAATCAACATAAAAGGAAAATTCAACATAGCATATATCACAGCATAAATCTAGTATTCAGTTACAAACTATGAAAAATATCAAGGAGATTTGCAATGAGCATCATAACAAGTGAAAATAGGAAAGAAAAAACTGCTTGTATTGATATTGAAAAAGAAGGAGAGATCCAACCTTAGCCTTGATGTTGCAAACCTCCTCCCAATAGTCTAAAATCCTCCCTTTAGGTGACAAGTTTATAGGCTCAATTTGACATCTTAATTTTACATTCCAAAGTCCTCCTTTACCCTATGGTTTGTGTCAAATTTATAGACCAAGAGGAGGAGGTTTGAGATCCTCTTCTCAAGGGATGAGATCCATAAAGAAAGGGATTAGGGTGCCATAAAGAGAGGGAGTTTGATTCATGAACAAATTAATGAGGCCCAGATATGTAGGAGTTCGAGGCTTTTTGGTTGAAAAATATCCCTCCAACAAATATTCTAGAAATTTCTTTTTATTTTTACCCACATTAAGATATTTGAATGCTTTTAAATGGAGGACAATGCATATGATTACACAGGCCACAATGATCATAACTTCACTTGAGTAGGTGATGACTAGGAAAACCACGCAATTGCTTGAAAATAGGTTTTTAAGTAATGTAATCAAGAAATATTGTTGTCATTGGGAATTGTTTTGTTCTAACATTGTAGGGGAATTCTTGGAACACTTAGTCGAATAATGAGAGATCCAAATCGGTGGTCATTTCCCTAATGGTGACAAAATGGCGTGTAACATTGTTGTAAATTTTCTTCAATAATTTGATTCTAATATTGAATAAGGAAAAATGATCCCTTTGATGGATGTTACATTGCATGCGACACCTGCGAGATGGTGGGGAGCCCATCTCAACCACCTCCAAGATTGGGAAACTGTTAAGTCTGCCATGATGTGTATATTTTCTACTCCAAATAGTCATGTTAGTAGAATTCCTATATACAATAGGTACAACAGTCTACAAAATCATGTACAAAATTGTAATTATGTTTGGTCAGAAATTGGCTGACTGGTTTCGATGTTGACACATTAGTTCACTCATAAATTGGAAAATTTTCCGCGAGACTGGTATTTGGAGGAAATGAAGAGGAAGATGGTGAATTGGGATACATTGATAGCTCAGTTTTGTAAATAATTTTATTCTCAGATATGGAAGTGAGGATATTTTAAGCCTTAAAATTTATTAAGATGGTGTTCTTCCCTTTTGGGAAACTTTTTGAGAAATGCAGCAGGTATGGAGATCCTGCGCATCAATATGGGTCAGGTTTTTTTGAGGTTGTAGCTTGTGGAAAATTTGATAAAGAACCCAATGATGATTTAGAGGAATTAAGGAACTTGTCTTTTAAAGAATATGAGGGGGAGAAAGGGATAAAGGAGGATCATGTAAATGATGACCCTCATTTGAAACCACTCACGCTACATAAATTTAACATTAGGACCGATCAAAAGCCAAAAATTTCCTCTATTGGTGATTATTGGGATTAGTAGACCAATAAAGAGGTTTTTTACTTATTGAAGGAATATGAGGGTTTTTTCCTTGCCTTTGTCTCAGAACTTAAGGGTATTAAAGGATTTTTGGGCGATATGAAGATAGCCTTGAAACCTGATCCAAAGCCAATCAAGCATCGCCCATACAGATCAAATCCACAGTCGAAGAGAAGGCGTAGAAGAAATTGATAAGATGTTGACTACAGAGCTTATATTCTCAATTGATGAGGTGGAGTGGATTAGTCCCATTGTGATCGAATATAAGAAATATTCACAAGATATCAATATTTGTGTGGGTTATAAGAACCTTAACAATGCATGTTTTCGTGATCCATTCCCTACCCCTATCAATGAAGAAGTCTTAGATAAGGTTGTAGTTAATGAAGCTTATTCCTTCATTTATGGTTTTTTTAGCTATCACCAAGTTAGCATTGCAGAAGAATATAAGAATGAAACTACTTTTGAAACTGAGTGGGGTTCCTATGCTTAAAATTTCACGCCATTTGGTCTCATAAACAATCATATTGTGTTTTCAAGGATTGTGATTTTTGCATTCCACGTCAATATTCATAATTTCCTTAAGGTATACATAGATGATTGGATGGTATATATTTTTTTGAAGAAACACTCTAATTTACTCAGGGTGATGTTTGATTGTTGTAGGAAATTACAAATTTCTCTGAACTTGAATAGGTTTATTTTTTTGTCCCTTTTGGAACAATACTCAGGCATATATTCTGTGAGGAAGGATTTTGTGTAGATCCTCCCAAGGTTGCGATAATATTGAATATTCCCCCATCAAATAGTGTTAAATTGTTAAGGTCAATGCTGGGACACACATGATACTATCGCAGGTTCATCCATAATTGTGCTCTAATTACTACACCATTAGAAATATTGTTGAATAAACTTGAGCATTTTTCTTGGTATGCTAAATGTGATGTTGTATTTGATACACCGAAGGAGAAAACCGCAAGTGCACCCATCTTGGTTTGTCCATTGGAATAAAGAATTCCATGTCCACATCGATGTGTCGGGGATTTCTTTGGGAGCTATATTGACCTAGCCTGGGGAAGGTAATTTAGATGATTCAATTTATTTTGAAAGTATGAAAATTTCTGCTGTGGAGAAGAACTATACCACAACTGAATGGGAGAACCTTATTATGGTGTATTCATTACAAAAGTTCAAACACTATCTTTTGGGTGGTCCATTAAAATTTTTTGTTTATCATTCCGCTCTAAAGTAATTATTTAATAAACCTCTCTTAGAGGGGAGTATATGTATATGGATTTTGTTATTTCAATAATTTACTTTGAAGTCATTGTTAAGCTAAGTCACTCAAATGTGGGTCCGGATAATTTGTCTCAATTTGAGTCAGGGTAATTTATAGGATTAGTCGATGACCAATTACCTGATGAAAATTTATTCATAATTGAAGTAGTTCCATGTTATTTAGAGGATATTTCATTGCTTATCACAATAGTTAAGTGTCCCAATCATTATAAAAACACTCAAAAGTGGCATATCGTTGTTTGTGCTATCAATTATCAACTTATTGTAGGAAATTTATATAGAAAGGGGCTTGATCAAGTTTTGCGTCGGCATGAATTAGACCATGAAAGGAATTAAATTTTATGGGAATTCCATGCAGAAGTTGTGGGAGGCCATACCAGAGGTAAATGCACTATTCATAAAGTCTTTCAGGCTAGCCTATGGTGGCCAACACTATTTAAATATGCTAAATAATATGCTAAGAAGTGTAATATCTTCCAAAGAGTTCGTCAATGATATGAAAGGGATGAATTTTATTTACATCAAATAAGAGAATTAGATAATTTGAAAAATGGGAAGTTTATTTTTTGGGGTCGATTAATCCACCTATGTGCCACTTGCATTCTAGATACATCATTGTTGCAACGAATTATCTTACGTGCTGGGTGGAAGTTTCTCCTGCTAAAAATTGCACTACTGATATTGTTGCATGCTTCATATTTTAAAATACCATTACTATATTTGGTTATCCTATAAGCCTTACCAACATCCAAGGCTCACATTTTATTAATGAGATGGTTATTTCGCTGCTGCAAAATTTTATGATTCAGCATCACAAAATTATCCCATATCACCCATAAGATAATATAACTATTGAAGCCTTTATTAAAGTACTGGATAATGGTCTCACTAAATTTTTATCTGTAAATAAGGATAACTAGGATGAGTGGGTTCCAATGACTTTATGGGCTTATTGCAATATAGTTAAACAATTGCACAAGTATACAACATTCTACCTTGTTTATGGACGAGAATCGGTGGTTTTGACAAAATTAATTTTATCCATTATCTTCATTGCTTATGCCACTAGAATGTTTGATGATGATTACATTATAGAATTATTACATGAGTTGTGGAAACTAGATGAGAAACAATTCCTTGTATACTTCCATCACACTATTGAAAAATAAAGGAAAAAGGATTGGCATGACACACACATTAAAAAGAAATCATTCTCAGTTGGAGACCAAGTACTTCTTTGAGACAAAAAATATCTTAAGCATCTAGGTAAATTACAAATGCATTAGCTTGGACCATTTTATGTTGCGGAGACTAGAAATTATGGACCTATTGATATTGCTTAGTTGGATGGTTTCCTTTTTCCCAGTTGGGTGATTGAAGCACCCCTAAAGCCCTACTAAAGGTCCTAAACTTATTTTGATTTTAAACGCTCTCCGCAAAGGGAGTATTCGTTAGGTTTAGAGTGAATTTAGTCATGTTAGTTTTAAAAGAGTTTGGTTTTTTTTATTTGTGTCAATATATTACTTCTATATTAGTTGGGACCCACCACAATTCATTGTGGTCCGAGAGGTGTTATTGTGTCTAGTCTATCAAATCCTTAGTCATAAATACATGCATTTTCCTCATTAAGTTGTTTTTCCCCATAAAAAAATTTATTCGTATTTATTAATATTTCCATATGTAATTTAATTAATACCCAAATCTTGTCAATCAGTGGTTTAAATTTTTCGAGCAAGTTGAGAGATTTTATTAGTCTACATGTGGATTTTCAGATTCACACTTACTTGGCTAAGTACTGAATTTATTGGGTAACATTCCAAATTTTTCGAAGTTCCACCATATTTTTATATAGCCCTAGATTCTCATCGTTTTTTTATTGCAAAACTTATGTTTTCATCGAGTTTCCATCTTAGATCCTATGTATTTTGTGTCTTTGTCTCCACCTCATTGTCAACCCCCCATTCACTTTGTTTACAACCATTAGTCGTTCCTAATGGGATGCCCTAAAAAACCCATAGTCCCCCTATTCCCTTTTGATTCTCATATCCATACCACTGATGATATATTAGGGAAATATGAGAAAGATTCTCTTTGGTTGACAATGATCTAACCAATCATGTTCTTTTTCCTGCACTTCGGTCTAGCATCTTCATGCAGTTGAATGCATGAACAAGTTCCCATAGTTATTTGAAGATCAAAAATTAGTTTCGCCCCTTGAAGAAATCAAACTAGATGGCCTTATGAGACTTGCGTGTCTTCAGAACTATCGACGAGGTTATGTGTTGCACTAAATTTCTTATCAACATACTTCATGGAGGTTCACTATGGTTGGATATGGAATACCCAATTCATGTGGATGAAATTCATAGGCGCACAGGGTTATCTTCTTATGGCTCTAATTCTTTAAAGGCTTTCTAGATCACTTCAAAGCGTGGCAAGAAAACAGGGGACAGCAATTTATACAAGAAGTATGGTACCTAGTAGAAGGGGCAAGGGGCGATGATCGATTTGATAAACAATGAACGAATCAAATTTTCTTGCTATATCATTGTCGAAAAAATTATGTAGCACTATACCAAATGGGAATTTTCATTGGACACCATTTCTATCACATAAGCATGCATCAAAGGCGAGCAGTTAAACTGGTCCAACTATTTATTGAATGAGCTATTCAAGGTGTGCGAGGATGTTCATAAGTGTGCTGCATACTTTATTTTTGGTACATGTTTATCCCTCTAGCGATGATTAAATGGTGTGCTCTAGAAGGAAGATAATATGTTGGTATAGCTGATGGCAAGCCCTTAAATTATGCCTATGCTCACTAGAAAACTTTTTCAAGCTCAACCAATAAAGAATTCAATGAGCATGCTTGTGAGAAATGGTATAATAATATGGTTAAGGTCACACGCTATGTATCGAGGGTGCTACTTCCTTTGCTTGATAGGTATTCTTTCCATATGTAGTTTGGTATTAGCCACAACAAATCATATTCATGACCCCATATTGTGAGTCCAACAACCTTCTCTATGATAAAATACCATTCCATCTTAATGAAACTGCATTCCAGACCAAGGTACTTTCATGGCCAAGGGTTCATGCTATGGAGAAGGATAATGAATGTGTATAATATTTTGATGGAATTATACCATGGAATTATGACAATGACATTCCATATTCATCCAAGAAGTGCTCTGCTGATTTTGATCAAGACCTCCAGTCGTTGATGAAGAAAATACATGAGTAGATTTATTCTGTCTATAATGCCATATATAAGGTAGGTTTTATGGTTTAGTCTGCAGCTTATATTTATACTGCCGCCCACCATTGTGGAAACCCTACCAATTTTCACTAACCCAATTGGAATTCTAGTCAAAACCCTCATCCAAATCCCAATAATTCGACATCAATTTTGATTAATCTTACTAGGAAAGGTGCTAATTCCACTCTTAGAATTGTAATCATCACCGAAGAACATAAAGCTCAATTGCGCAATGATTCTCATATTTTTTTCCAAAAACCACCTCTAAAACTAGTATTTTTGATCGCCCTAATCATGGAACTACCCTTGACGACATTTCCAATATGGGAATTGAGTTTGTCCTCGTGAATCTCATCATTTTTATTGAGACTCTTTCTCCTACATAGACTTAGAAGGAGGAAGTAATTCTACCACTAGTTTCTTTATTTGGTGTCCCCCCTCCAGAAACCACTTTAGTGCTCTCTATTGATCCAACTTCTGAGGATACTGAGAAATTTATTGGAAAATTCACAACCATTTTGGATACCTAGAAGGATGTAGTTGATGAATATACTAGTTTCAAAAATTATGTGTTGCGTGATGTTCCAAATTTGGGTCCTTCGTTTGAAGGAGAATCAGAAACAAAGAGTAATGAAACAACAGGCGAAGAAATAACATAGATAACATCAGATTCACCAACAAAAAATCGACTCGAGGGTGAGTCAATATATTATGGTCATGGAAGTTCGGGTCCTTTTTTTTAAATAAATTTTTAAGAATATGGCTGGAAAGTAGTTGCAGAGAAGAAATAGCTAAGCTTGCTAGAAGTGACCACTAGAAATCGGGAAGAGACAGAGAAGTTAAAAGATAGTTACAATGGGACTTGAGAAGCAAAGAAGGAGGTGCATGCCATATTTTGAAAATACCAAAGGTGATAAGGACAAAAGCACCCAAACTTGTCAAAGAGGACCTGATAAGGAAAGGGACCAAAAAATCTGCACATTGGTTGGATTGGACTAGAACAAGTGACCACTCTCTATAAAAAGGGCCAAAGATGAGAAAATTGGGATGCTAAAAGTGTTAGAAGTTGAAGGTGTTAAAGGCTGGAGACATTAGAGTTCTGTTAGTTATAGCTATGTGAAAGGGCTCAAGTTAAGTCTGAGTTCTTCCTTTAAAACTATGTTAAGTTTCTGTGATGTAATATGATCCCTCTCTCTAAGATCCTGTAAGCATACGTGAATATCTAATGTAATTTTTGGCCAACTGTTGATGTTTTGAATTGGTGATTAAAGCTCTTAATATTTAATTTTTCAATCCGGGAGTCGTAAACACGAGTTTTACTGCATTTTTGGCTCAGCTTAGGGTCATAGTATATAAGTTTACTCTGACTGTTATGTAAAAAATGATGGAAAAGAAACAATACTAGCACCCATCTCACTCTCATAAAAGAATTATTCAATCTAACATAAGCAATCAATTTAACTCAATACATTCTATTTCATATTCCAAATTTCTACAATAAAAAGACAAACCAACTGAAATCAAAGGCTTGGTGAAATTCAATCTAAGTACAATTCTTGAAATAAAACCTTTTCAAAGCAGGAAGCTCAAGCACTAATTATTCCGAAGGCAGAGGCAAGAAATCATTAAAACATATTGCTGAGAAATCAAAATGTACTACCATAACTTGGAATGAAAACCAAATTAATCCTTAAATGACCCATTCAATCTAACTGATCTATTCTTGCTCAAAAATGAAATGCATTAAAAACCACACTTTTACCTCAAGCTACTACAAGACTAGTTTTGGAAACAATGCAAATCGATCTATCAGTGCTTAAAGGAGAAATAAATCTTTAACGAAATTATATTGTGTTTGTAAAAAAAATTGAATCGCTATCACACTGCTCTGAAATCAATGCTACCATAATTGGAATGGAAATTGGACCTATTCTAGTTGTTCAGGAATAAAAACTAGATTTCTCTAGGATATCTTAATGATTCAAATTAAATCACACTGAAAATGCTTTGAATTAACTCATGCTACTTTGAACTAGAACAAACTGGAAATTCTTGAACTAAATCTCAATGCTGGAAATAAATCCCACATTCAAGTTAAAATCACACTAAGTCTTAAAATGAAACTACATTGTTAACACTAAATTGCATCCCTCAATTCAACCAAATTGGAAATGTCGACATTAAAATACCTAAATTCTAGAAACAAATCATACTGTACTCAATCCTAAATGAAATTTTAATGCTGAATGTAAAATCTAGTCACTCACTATCCATTTCAATCCTAGGAAAAAATTGTAAATTTGATTAATCGTAAAATAAATGAATCTACTGTACTTGATAAAACTACTTCTTGAATCAATTTAAAATTAGAAAATAAAAGAAAAGAAAGGAAATCGCTTTATCTAATTGAAAACACACTGCTGGCCTAACTTACTGCATACCACTCTTAACTTGTGCGCACAACAAGCCTACTCAATCTTGAATGCACGGATGATATCAATTCATTTTAAATATATCCAGCTTGAAATCTGATGCGATTATTACATGCTCTTGTCATGCAAATCATGATTTGGCTTATTCAATGTATCCAAAAGGAATAAAAAATTCATTTATGATCATCCTTGCATTTATGAGATTATGCGTGAAACTTGTGCTTACTTTGAGTTACATTCAACTCAGAGAATAGTATTAACAACAATTGAAAGTCTCGTTTCTTTCCCTCAGGGACAGAGCCTTGCTCTGCATTGCAAACCCACACGTAGTCTTTGGAAACCTATGTTTTACACATAATTTTTTTATTCTGTTATGAGCCAGAGAGATTAACACAAGATTGGAATTCAATTAAAACACACCACACAATTGCATCACAAATTATAATCAAAATTACAATGAAAATGAGTAAAGATATATTCATTCAACAAGTCCGATTTTAACTAATGAGAAGATTCATTCAAAAGCCTTCACCATAACTTGTGAACTAATCGTATCTATGCACGAAATCTCAAATTATGTTCTGTTCAATAGGTAATTAATTTGCATTTGAATAAACTCAACATTTATTAGAAGAGACAGAGCACGACTCTGTGTAAATGATTTAGGCACAATCTTGCAATGAATGGTAATAAAATCTCATAACAGTTAATGAATATGATGCCACAAAAATCATGAATACTCTGAAATAAAAATGAAAACCTCATGAAATCACACAATCAAACTTGTCAAATTCACGCGTTGCTGGAATGAAAAATTGGATTCGATGACACAACTATCTATTTACAGACTAACCAGTGAAGCTTGATCCCAAATTATGGTGGGCCCTGCCACACCTGGGTGAGATTAAAAACTTGCAGAGAAAAGGAAATATACAATACTCAAATCAAGAACTTACAACAACCATAATTTGCAGTGATTCAGCTCTGAACATGGCCATGATTTATTAATTGGAATTGAGTCTTCAATTGAAAATCATGATGTCTTACAACAACTTAAAAACTCACACTCACAATCAATAACTCGCAATTTAACAACTGATAACTTACACACCCTCTAACTCCTCCCAACGTAGGCTCTATAAGAAGCCTTATAGTTACAATATGGAAAATATTTTATGCAGATCAACCCAAAAGATCCCTATGCTAAGTTCAATCTACAAATCTAATTACAATATTTAATCTCCGTTTGTTGTTCAACAATATTCCATTCGTGGCGTCATGGATAAGATGCTGGAGGTGATCTAGAATGGTATAGAAGTTGTTGCATAGAGTTCATCAATCTTTCCAAATGTATTTGACCCCTACAAATTTGGAACTTAACTGCTAGGTCCAAAATAGGGTTGTTTGGGAGATGTTTACAAGTCTGGATTTTTCAAATTGTATATAAATACGCCTCAAAGAACTCTGCATATCTCCCAAACCGTAATGAAGTTGGGAAAAATATTTTAGGAGTAACATATTTGATATATTGGGACCAAAAAACACATTCCATATTGTATTCATTATCCTTCAGATGCATGCAAATCGAGGTGGAATTTGGAAATTTGAAATTTGTTGCAAATTTGGGTAAATTTTCTAATTTCCTTCTAGATACCGACATGAGTGACCTAGGTGAAATCTAAGTTATGGAAAGGTATTTTAACTTCATTTTTTATAATAAAATCTCTTTGTTTCACCTGAAGCATGCCAAAAGTGTCAAAGCCCTAAATTAGCCATTTTCATACTTTATTGGCTTGTGAAGAAATTCAACGATGAAACACTGTGAAAAACGAGCTTAGCAAGACCATCATTAGTAACTCATGACATAATTATCTTTAATCATACAAAATATAAGAAAAATAATGATAACCAACCATGGAGTGTATTTGACGGAAAGTTATGGAATTAGGGTATGGAAAGGGGTAAAATCCTAGGGTTTTTAGGGTATGAACGGTGATATTACATGATGAAAACATGGGAATATTCGAGGCCCAAAATACCCCCATGCCTGAGGTTTTTCATGTCCTCATGGAGACAAGTACTTTACTCACTTATATATTTTTATGGCAGTGTGGCTTTGGGTAGGGTTGGTCCTTGTGGAGCAACACTTCGTGAAGATTTGAGGGTGTTCATTCTTGCAGAGCAACACCATTCTTATTTGAGTGCCATAGATTTAATTTTTAGAGTGATAAAAATGGAGAATAAGAAATAGATATGGTAGGAGGTGATGATGAATGAGATGATAGGTGATCATGGAAATGGTGGATGAGATGAGGTGGTGATGGAGATATTGAATGAGATGACCTGGTTGCATACACTACTCTTGTGAGGCCAATGCTTATGGATGGTTCCTTTTATGAAGGGCATCAATGACTTCATCCTTTATTGAATACATTAAATTTACAATATTTGTGAATGTAGGAGGGGAAGGCACTATAGTTTCTGCTTTTCTTATATGGACCAATATCTTTTCTTTTCATGATTGTGATATTATTAGAGTAGCATGCTCTCTATTATGAATGAGGAATTTGAAAATAGAGGGTATATGGAAAATGGAATATGTGGTGGTTAATCGTCGAAGCATTCTTCAATCTCTAATGAATTAAAGAATATTAAGCCAACTTTACCTCAGCTTACCTTTAATTTTGATGTACTTGTTGTTGTAGGATGAAGTGGAAGATAAACTGGAACACAGATGAAATTTGGAGTTGGAATGACTCGAGCTGATGTGTATGTTGGTATGGATCTGCTGGAGATGGTTGAACTGATGATAGTAAAGAAGGCTGAAAAATGAAGGTCCCCTTCTCCCCCATGCCTGAGGAGTTGTATGTCCCCAAAAAAAATTAAGGTGACTGCTGCAAATGTTGATTAAGTTGCTATATGGAAACCTTTATTGAAACAAGATAACTGCTAAAAGAAAAGGAAATACTACTACAAAGAACCAAAAATTTTCAAACTTGTGTTAAGATATCAAAATACATGGTGTTCATATGCTATAATCCATTGTGCAATCTTGCATATGTGAATGGGTGGCGTTGATGTCGAGCATAAGCAAGAATCACTAGATTACCGACCATTGAGGAGGGTCATTAACCAATGCAAGATATCCCATCTTTGATGTTAAAGGGAATCAAGGCACTAGATACATTCTAATAGCCATGAATAGATTTTTCGGAGTCTAATGGACTGCATAATTCATCCACCAATAAATACTGATGTATTTCCTTAACAAACAAAAAAGATACTTGTCATTAAGGCATGCAGGTTCCCAGGTACCTTATATAAGCCTAACCCTAATCCCAGACAATGTGTTGATGTCGATGGGACAAGGCTTGTTAGTAGGTGGGGCTTTAGGAATCCCACATCAACCAACATGAGTACAAACATAATAATTTGAGGATTACATAAGTTGAAAGAACTAATAAAAGCGTTTAAAAAATTATTGAGAAATTTTCTTGCCAGTTACCTCATTTTCAAACAAAGCCTCTGTCCAAATGCGTCAGACAAGCTGGTTTTCACAAAAGGACTTATTTTTCTCTTTACTATTTCCTTTATTTATTACAATGCAAAATTTCCTATTCTATTGAAGAAAAGTAGATGAACTCCTTCAAGTGAAGGAGTACTTCCCACACTCCCTAGTTCATCCTAACATTGGAAAAACTTTGTGAGATACTTTTGAATATTGTCACCCTTTTCCATCTTGATCTTTCTGAGTTTATCCTTCAGCGCCAATTTCCTATGGTCATTGTTGCTTTGGAAAAGATATGTCAAAGCCTTTCACATAGCATATGGAGTGGATTTCCCATGAAGGCTTGAGACAATGTGGTCTCATACACCTTCCAATAGAATCCTTCTCACCTTCGCTACTTTCTTTTGCCATGCGTCAAGTAATGCAGCATCCGTCGAAGTGGGCTTAGGAACATCACTCTCGATGAATTCCTTAAAGCCATTATCTTCAAGCACCACCTTCATCTTGTCCTTCCAGGCAATGTAGTTGGAGCTACCCTCGAGTGCATACTCTAGCCGCAAGCCATTGAAATCCATTTCGATGTTTACTCAACTGTCGCACCAAGAAATTCTTGCAAAAAATTTGAATTTTTTCCACCAACAAACTCAGCTACTACTTCAAAATTGCATTCTTATGTGCTTCGATACCATGTAGAAATTTTAATACAATTATGTATTGCCTGGATTCTCCTGATCTAACAATTATATGCCACTGTTAAATACAAAATCTCTTCTACAAAAAAATCTTGTGGAAATTTAAAACATGATCGCCAATTGCAAACACATGAAGAAAGGTCATTCACACATGACACAGGTGTTTATCGAGAAAACTTAAAGCTTAAAAACCCACTATCATATATTATGTATATATCATGGATCATGAAACATTCTCATACAAAACTATAATCCAAGAGCTCTCAGTACAATATACAATCGTCTCACACTGTCCTGTAGAAATTGACAAATGCATTAGCCAAATTTCTGCCTCACAACAGCCTGCCTCCATTGAGCAATCCAAGTTTCTTACAAATACCAATTCGATGCAATCAGACCCTCCTTGACTGCACAATCCTCATGAGCATGTCCAATGTGTGTTTGGCTTGCAAGAGTGCACTCCAATATAGTACAACTGATAATCAACTGTCCCTTTCACCTACCTCTCAACTAGGTCTCCACTAGGACATGCATGTAGTTAACAGTATTAAATATTCAGTTGCATGTGAGATCACTCCATGTGAATTAATTTGATATTTAATTCATTGATCTCTCACTAGTGTCTCATCAGTTACAACTAGCACAATTGAGTTTAACTCACGTAACTGAGTTAAACTACTTTACAACTCACATAACTACACATCCAACTCTGTTACAACTTCGAATAACTCAATTACAACTAATTCCACTTGCATGACCCACCAACCAACCTTTGAACTCGAAATTCCTTCACCTAAATGGTTTGCCACTTCAGTTAACTTATTTCAAGTGCTCCATGAGAATAGATTAATATTTATTGTCCAACTATTATTAAGGGATAATAATAGTCGACATGTGATCTATAAATAGACATGTGATCTATAAATAGACTTCGCACATACATCTAAAAATAGAACATCATCTATAAATAGAATTTGCTCACCATCTATAAATAGACTTCCTCTGTAAATAGAATTTTCTCATCTGTTCTAAAAATAGACTTACACCTAAAAATAGCCTGAGGCTCCATCCTAGTGTAGGTGCTTAATTTTCTCTAGGATCATCATCTTGTTGAATCTCAACAGATATGTTATCTATCTTATACATTTTAGAATATCTTAAACAATCAAAATTGCTACAAGCTAGTTGTTCGAATTGTGTCATATTGAACCTATATCTAAAATTATAGCTACTATGTTGCGTAATGAATTGATTTAACAAAAACATCACTTTGCAAAACTCTACATGAACCCTTTTTCGTACTTGATATTAACTTAGGAAACTTTATTGGCTCTTACTTAGGGAATTTTGGTTGAGCATATCTCTATGTTGCCTCCCATGCTTGGTGCTTGTTGCATAATGAATTATAGCTATAGTACTTAATGAATTGATTTAACAAAAACATTCCTTTTCAAAACAGCACATGGGCCCATTTTCCATGAAGTGTTTCCCTATATGTGCTTCATACTTGATATTAAGAAAATTTATATGTGCTTCATACTTGATACTAAGAAAATTTGATCTGTTGAGCATATCTCGATGTTGCCCCCCATGCTTGGCGTTGGTTGCATAGTGTCTTATTTGACCTTCATTTCTTCATTCTTAAATAATCCCACACATGGAAAGTGAAAGGAAATGACCAAGGTTAGTTACTCATTCGCCAGTGAAGTTCCAACAAAAGAATATCATCCATTCTCCAATTTCATAACTTTATGTCAATTTTTTTCTTTTTAATAATTCATATAATTTTCCAACCATTTATAAATTCATTTTATTTTTCATATCTATTTACAAATACAGTTTGGTATGGATAGCATATAATTTAATGTCTCAAGTTTTCATGGTCATATAGTGTAATGAATCAAGTTTTCATTATCAATTTCTGCACAAAGAGAGACCAAGAATAAAACTCATTGCAAAAACAAATTAAAGATCATCTCATGACAATATTAGCTCATTACAATATTTCAAACCAATTTAAATATAAAACTTTAAAAAACATATTGCTTCAATAGATTATTTTTACATATATTATCTTTATTATTTCATTAAATTTCTTATTAATAGTGAATATTTAAATTAAGTGCTCAATTCAAGGAAAATGTGATTATGGGATGGTTGGAATTAGAGAGTTGATCAGGTTTCGAGATCTCCACAATCTGCCCATCCACCAACAGAAAGACGACGTCTTCCACTCTCTGAAGTTGTTTGACGTTGTGGGACACCACGATAATGGTCGTTCCCGTCCCCCTCTTCAACTTCCCAATCGACTCTTCGATGTTCTGAGTGGAGATGTGATCCAAATCGCTTGTTCGCTTGTCTGACAGTAGCACTTGTTTAGATTTAAAATAGAACCAGAGTATAATAATGGTTTTAAATGGTGATTATGTATTTTGTTAAGGTATTTTTTGATTTTGTTAAGGTATTTTTTTATTTCATTTAATTTCTATTTGGTTCTCGGTATAATTTTACTTAATTTTAACACATATATATTCAAAAATTTTAATAAATTTTTTCAAACTTTCAATCATTTTATAAAATTCATTTGAAAAGAGGTTTGCATTTTAATAAATTTAATCTCTCTTGGTGCTTGGTAGATCCAGAGTTGAAATGGATCTAGGCTAGTTTAGTTACCCCTTTTAAATAGTATATATTACACATGAATACCTTGGGTCAATATAATGGGTTCTCATAAACTTGAGCTTAAAAGCCACTACCAATTTGATCAAATCAAATTTACCTTATTTAGTTTAATATATTTTTTTTAAAGTAGAGTTATTTGTATTTTATTTTAATTGAGGAAAATTATTTAGCACATTTCACTGAGTAAAAATATTTACAAGACATTACATTATGTTACAACATCTCTAAAAATAGCTTAATTTTTAGTAATTCTAAATATTAGAAGAAAAATCAATTGTTAAAATGTTGATAATTGAATAAAGTGGCTTTTATGGATATAGCTATGTTTTGAGTAACAAAAATCATATTTATTTTTATGTGTAGGAAAAAAAATTATAATATTATAATAATAAAAATTAATAATCTAACTATCAAATTTTAATTAAAATATAAGTTTGATTCTCATTAATTTCAATTTTATTATTGATTAATTTTATTTTAATTTTATATGGATATATTAAATTTTTAAATATGTTATTTGTATTAATTATTTTACATTAAATAATAATAATAAAACACACATTAAGAAATTCAATCTCTTTCATATTATAGATGGATAAATATAGAGTGGTTTAAGTTTTTAAATCTAGGTGATAGTAGAGTATCTACATTTTAACAAATTTTAGCAATCAAATTCTTGAGTGGAGGTTGGTTCCTTGTTTCACAAATAAGAGGGTCTCATATACTAATTTGGTGTTTGGTGTTGGTTCTCAAATTGTCCTAGTAACTAAAAATAATCTAAGCAGACACAGTAAGGATCAAGGGTTGGCTTCCCTTTCACCATAGGGAGCACTAGTTAGTGATAATATTAATTAAAGAAATATTCTATTTAGGCAAATAAATAAGGCAAGCTTAATAATATGAGAGTGTTTTAAATAAAATAAGGTTTTTAGGGAAAGAAATGTGATAGACATATACCACACGAATCTTATTAAATTAAAATATGATTTATGAAAAAATGACGTTTAAATTAATATATCATAATTCACACACAATATTAAGGTTAGTACAAATTAACATTTCTAATTGAAATGTGTGGTTAAAAGAATATGATATCAAATTCATATTAACAAAGAAAAGAAAGAAATTAAAATAAACTGACTTGAATGTATTGAAGTGAAATGTGTGGTGAAAAGAATATGATATCAAGTATCTATATTAATTTACCTGCACAAAAAATTATAAAATTTGATTTAATTTTTTGTAATAATAAATATTGGAGAAAAATTACATCAAATTAATGTGTGAAAGATTTGAAAATAAGATCAAGTCAAATTATTCTCAATCGTTCACATTTGTGAGGAAAGTAAATAAAGAAAAAAAATACAAAATTAACAAGGGAAAAAAATAAAAGTACTACATTTAAATTCGAAGTGTAAATAAAACCCTAGATAACATGTATCATTAGACTTTTGACATATAATAAATAAGCCATTCAAATCATTCATGTATTCAAAGTTAAAATAATAAGTTTTCATCTCGAGCCCATCATCCTTCAATCTGCTAAAAAAAAAAAAAACCCTTGAAAAAAACTCTTATGTTCTCTTTTATATATTTCTGGGAATTAGTTTCTCATCTAACTCTGGTAACTTCACAAATAAAATAAACTTAGCAAAATCTTTTCGACTATATAAAAGATTGGGTTATAAAAGATGTATTTAAGCCGAATGTATTTTCCATGAAATTTAATTTTACTTTCATGTAAACCTAATAAAATATTTTCAACTATATAAAACATTAAATTATAAAATTAGTTAACAGAAATATATTTTCCAGAATGTTTAACCCAACCTAGAATCCAAAATATTAAATATATATTAAATTTAATATTGTTTTCCTTTTATATATTGAACACTTGCATTCATAAACCTCAACGCTCTTTCCATATTATAAATAAACTTAAACCTACACAGTTTCTCTATTCAACCATTAAAAGTAAAATTTTAAGTTCAAATAAATAAAATATAAAATATGTCTTAAATTTTCAATTATAAATTCCAGATTTCTATTTTGATATAAGACTTAAATTAAATTTTTAAATACCACACATATATTTATATATATTATAATTTCAATTCTAAAATTTATATATATAATTGTAATTTATATGATATATATATTATCATTTATATATTACATATTATTAGTGTAATTTAGATATTAAATAAAGTTTATATATATATATATATATATAACACTAAACTCAGCGCATTAGCCGTCGAATCATGTGGAGGGATTGGATGAGAATGGAAATATCAATTTAAATAAGCCAAATGGATCGTACAAGTGGATGGCATGCATATGAATTCATTGGAGCCTTCACGTGCGTTAAATTTACTCATTCTTGTTCTTTTAAAAACATGCATGGACTTCGCTTCTCGATAAGCCTTATATGTTGGTGTTTATAATTATGCTCTTCCTATTTTCAAAACGTGCTTAAGGTATAATGGAGGGTGTGCTTTAAGACTTAACGTGCCTTACGTTATTCATGTGAGAGGTTAATTTAATGTTAGTGCTCTCTTTTTAATGAAACGCGAAACGTGCTTTGTTTTGGAGTGAAGTGAGGGTAGTTGTTAATATTTTATAGTGTAGATAGAAAATCCAATAATTAATTATATTATTGGGATTCGGTTCAATGATGTGATTAATTTGAAAGATTTTCTATCTACATTATGGATTATAAAAGTCTTAGATTTAACATAATTAATTTGAAAGATTTTCTATCTACATTACGGATTATAAAAGTCTTAGATTTAACATATTTTATATTATTAGTTCTTGGCTCAGGTATTAAGACTATTGTAATTTATTTTGTTAGTTTTTATTAGTTTAGCACAAAAATCTAGTTATAAAACGGAATTTCCAACCTAAAGTTCTAATTTTATATTCAATAAACAAATTCTTTTTTTACTACTAAGAAATTTCTTGCCACTATTTCAACCACTAAAAATTTTAGAGATCTTATTTGGCTTCACATTGAGGGAAGTTCTCGGCAAACTTAGGATAAAATCTGCACTTTTTCATATTTTTCATTGAGATTTCACTATCGTAAACTAATGCTAGCATTAGTTTGCTGGTATTAAATTCTAGCATTAGTTTGATGTACTCCGAAGATCAGTTAAACTTTGATGTTCTGTCTCCCTATGCCACCGCTTCCTTTGATGTTATGCCTCCTTGTGCCACTGCTTCTGCCTGCTGCCACCAGTTATGCCTGCATGTAATAGGTGTCGATCTTTCAGAATAAGATAAAGAATGGTTGGTGGGTTGTTGCCACATCTATGAACCGCATTGTTGCAGTAGAGGTTAAGCCACAAGAAGCTTTGGAATTTTTTATGTGGCGTGAGTAAGCAGAGACCCTGATGCATGGCATACAAAGACCCAGCCAACACTGAACTCTATGGCTTGGAGCAGCTATGTGAGTTCAGGAGCAACTATGTGAGTTCAGGAAGGTATGCATATTCGCTTTCTAATTCTAAGAAGTGTGATAATTCACAAACATAAACTTTGAGATTAAATACTTACCAGCGAGGGGGGCCAAGGATAAAGAGCATATACGCTCAGAGTGGCTTCAAACACATTCACAAATAGAAAGTCTATGAAATTTTGAATGATAAGAAAGTTGTAAATGCCGATGGTCTTAGCATTTCCAAAAGTCGACGAGAGGGTTGGAGACGAGATACCTGCAAGCACAAAAGTTAGCAATTCCACAAGCCGAAGAGAGGGTTGGAGACGAGACACCTGCAAGCATAAAAGTAAGCCTTGATAGCATGAGGTACATCTTATATCCAATAATATCCATGCCTACAAGATAATCAAACAACTAATGAAAGATATAATTCATTATGCATAGAAAATTCTCAAGGCATGTCAAACATTTATGCAATTCAATAATCAGAATCATTAAGATGAATTCGAAGCATGTCAAACATTTCTGTAATTCAATAATCAGAATCATTAAGATGAATCCAAAGGCATGAAAGGCAGACTTCATTATACCTTTCATAAACCCAACTGGTGTGAGTTCAGAAGGATTGATGACTATCCGAATAATCCTTTTGTTTACAGGGAATACAACATTAGCACTGTAAATTTCAGATGTCACAGCAAAATCCATCAACATGTATGAATCAATGTATTGAGTTTCCAAGCCAAATTATATTTATTTTATGTTTCTTGGAATTTGTATTATGGTTTTGATTACACATGTATTTTAATAATTTTACAGACGTGTCAAAGGAAGATGCGGGATCTCCAATGAAGGTGTTGATGGAAGGAATGAAAGTGAGAAAAATGATCACAGAATCCGCGAGGTGTCAACCACTTTCTCCGCCCCCTACATGTGCAAATTTGATTTTCCCGTCTAGCTTTGGTTGCTAGTGTTGCTATCATTATTGGAATTTGGTGCTCCGAGTAGTCTTCAACTCTTATGACACGGCTCTGCCTTTGGTTGTGGTTCCAGGATATCTGAGAGCTCTGACTCTAGTTGTGTTCTTAGTTTGAATCTGTCTACCATAGTTAAAATTGTCCACTGTGTAACATAAAATTATCAGTGAGGTTATAGATTCAATTATCATACTTTCTAAAATCAATATGTTTTTTCACATCCAAAAGCTTCACAATGAAGCATTGCATTCATTTCCATCTTTTCCCATGACAAACTTTCCAAAATCAACATACTGATATCATACATCCACGAATTTGGTTACAAAACAATATCTCTTTTATCATCCTAGATATTACCAAAGTTAATTTTATAACAGTGGATTTTAGATAGAGAAATCTAGAATATGGATGCGTGAGACAGCTTACTCGTTCATCTGAGAATAATGCCTTCCCTATCAACAGTGAGTAGCTAAACATCGTTGGTCTGGTTATGAAATACCGCTCCCGCATCTGTTGTTGGCTCTAAGCATCTATCAATTGAATCTGTGCGTGCTTGGAATTGGATATGCTTATGATCGACCTACCTTTCTCTGTCGGTGAGTCTTGTGCAATAAATGTTTTGCTTGGGTGAGTTGATGTTGGGTCACAGGAAAGCCCAAAATTTAGCCAAGATTTTCTGGCCCTGTAGCTTTGAGCGAGCACATGTAATGCATGCAAGTGGCTATTCCACGACTATTTGAATGCCGCCACGTGTGTTTCTTTTTCCCTTAGGCAAGGACTAGTAGCCATGCTACTATTCATCTTGTTTAATTTGTTTTTATTAATTATTTAATTAAATTATTACATATATATTTTTATGTTTGTTTTAGTTTAATTTAATATTTATTATATTAAGTTATTGTTTTGATATATATATATATATATATATATATATATATATATATATAATTAAAATTTTCTATTTCAATTAAATTATAACAAAAAAAAATCATTATTAATTTAAAATTAAAATTAAAATTTTTTATTTAACACAAAAATGAATTTTTTATAAGTTATAATGATTCTTATAAAAGCAATGTTTTTAATGTTGGGTAAGTATAAAAATGGACCAAGCGATAAATTAATGAGAGAAAATTATATGGCAAGAGAAGTGCAAGTCGAAAACACAAGGATAACCTGTTTTTTAAAATGGACCAAATCAAGCACAAACATCTAGCTTGATAGTAACTTTAAATTACTATATTGAGTGAAAGAACACCTAAACACTTTGGTGTAAAAAACTCAAATTATAAGTTAAATTTATTCTAATTAATTTTATTATATTATTTATTAAATCCATCTTGTTATATCATTTATTAGATTCTCACTTTGTTGCAGGAGAAAAAAAAGAAAATCATATTATTTATTAAACTTTTCACTGTTATATAGCATATTCTAAACAATTTGTTTATTTCTTTTTAGTATATTCTTTTGGAGAATTTTCTCAAAATCTAACCAAAAAGTGTTGGAATGATAGATTTGACCTTCTAAATCTATAGAAGGTAAGATTTCTAGAGTTTTTTTTATTTTATATTTCTAAATTTATTTATGTATTTAAAATGTGTTTCCAACAATGAAAAATAGTGATTTTAACAACAAAAAAATTAATGTGGGATTTCAATAAAAAGGAAAAAAAATGTAGAAGAGTTAGACTTTACCTTTTCATATAGCATACTCTAAAAAATATTTTTTTTTATGTTTTCTAGGCATATTCTTTTATGGTTTTTGCATGAAATCCAACCAAAAATTGTTGAAATTGCATATTTGAGTAGTTAAATCTATATAGTTTGAGTGTGCTAGGGGTTATTTGTAACATACTCTCCTACCCTCTTAAGCTATTCTCAAGTTATCGAAGGAGTAAACTAAGCCAATATCCAAGGTTTATTATGAAGATGGGATCACAAAATTTTCTTTTTCCAACTTCCTTGAAACTAAAAAAACACCACAATAACGTTCGACTCATCAAGAACTTTCCAACGATATAAATTTCATCTAATTTTGATTCTCATATTAAAAGTTATGCCTGTTTGAACATTAGGTCCTTTCAAAGCTGCCACATTAACATGCTCACGATGTAACACTGCTAAGTGGCATGCATGGATCTTCCATATCGCAAAAATCCCACGTGAATCCCGCCACATCATAACACCTTAGTTTCATCGCGCCTTGTATCATTCCTTTTGGAACTATTGATTTTCCATGATCTTGGGTCTAGGTTAGAGTCTTAAAATCACTAATGCTACCAAACCAAGAATCTCAACCAACATAATATAAACAACACTAAATCACACATGCACAAAATATAGACAACTTTTTAAACTTTTCAAACCAACTTCGTTATATTAATTAAACTAATATAATACAACAATCCAGGGCTCTCGTACCAAGGATAATGACCCTCATACATCCACTAGTACAAGATACAAAACAAGATACTCTGAGCATCTGCCTGTAGTGTGCTCTCTCAACTCCTCTCAATCGTACCCTATACCTTCCCGGTCTGTCGGCTCTCGATCTGCAGCTTTCGCCTCTATTAATGCTCCAAGTCCATTTGGCCACTAAATCTCGACTGTCAATATCCTCTATAGTTGTGCCTTAGTCCATCAAGGGAACAACCCATCGATACTCCTGTCGAGTTATTCATAGATCCACCTGTAACAACTCTCAATTTTCCCACCACTACTCCTCAGCTATTGAGGTACTTCAACACACTATGGTCTTCCTACGTTGCTCTGATGCAGGCCAACATAGCGCTCAAAGGGCTACCACCTATCACTACCATATGTCCATCTCCCACAATGAACACAGGCTAGGAGTACTTCCCATCATCTATTGTAGAAGTCCTTCTCCACACACAAGTCTCGGGCTCCACAAACTGCTCTTGGTTGATGAGACCCTTGAGCTCAAAAATTGCCACTCTAGAAACTTCCTTTATCCATCAAGTTGTTGCACACTGAGATCCAACTTGGAAACTATCATGTTGTCCTCCAGCAAACCATAAATTCCCAATCCAAGTTCACACTTGTTCCACTCTCACGCTTCCCTCCAATAGTCCATGAGTGGCCAAGTCCACGTTGTAGTATCTACATCCGGTTAGGGCATCCTCACACCTAGGAGACCCTTACACATGACTTCCAAGGGACTCATCAATCACCCTTTGTTCTACAATAGAGGATTTATTGCAAAAATCTACGCAACAATCTTCACTTTGGAAATTTCCCACTGGTTAGGGCTTCTAACATGCCACGTCAGCCCTACCTCCTTGGATTCCATAGGCTGCAATATCACTGATCCAAATATTATCCTAAACTAGGATCCAACAAACAACAAATATTCTCTAAGTCTAGTGTTCTATTGTTGTTTTGACTATGTCCTGGTTATGGAATCATGGCAACTTACAAAAACCCTAAAACATATACCAAAACTTCCCGTAATACATTGCATCTGGAGAGGTCCTCTCCTCCCACACTATTATTTTGGGCATCAATTAGCCCTTAACTACCCTACACCACCCTTAGATATGATGGTAAGGCTTGTGACCTACCCACGACAACCCTTAGAGGTTGCAACTGCCTCTCACAAGGGTAATCCACCCAGAAATTCCCTCAATGCGAATATGGAATGCAACTTCTTTGCCTATACCTTCCTGTACATCAATTTGGTCCCTAGACAACCTTCAAAGATTCCCGAACAATCATCTCCTCCTCGCTGGCCTGCCCTCTTTTTCCTGTGACCCAAACATAATTATCTCCCTCTCAATGAGTTGTGATTCCTAAGTTGTGTTGTCCAAGTTCGATGCTCTCAAATGCCTCCACTCACCTTCTATTTAGAAACAAATAGAAGGTCTCTTTGAATTCATGAAGGGTCATGTCTATTGGACAAATTCTCCTCAAGCCTACATGACTTGACTATCCAAATACTAATGAAACCTTCAAAAATTCATATCTCAATTTCTAGAGCTTTGATTTGGGTGATTTTGGAAGTGGTGGAATTGACATGCCAAGCTCTATCACTTAATTTTTTCTCATGCTCAAATTATTCATGGTTTTGGCCGAAATCTCGATGGCTACAAAACCCCATGCTTGGGTTCTAAGCCCACAAGCCTACTTTTGGAAATTTTCCTCCAATCCCCGAACCCTAGGTCTTTAAGTACCTTGCAAGCTACAGAAAAATAAACACTCCCTTTTAGTGAGGGAGGTACTTCCAAGACTAGGAAATAACCATCATTATCTATGGCGACACTAACCCATCTGGCATCCATCACTATAGAAAACATTGTAGAATAAATCCAACAATCTCTTTAGTTCCTCTGCCTCTTCACATCTGAACCTGAAGATCCCAAACTTACATACAATTGCTTCCTCTGAGGCTAGACTCCCTCTGAGCCTACATGATCTCCACTAGATCAGTTTTGTAAGGACTCATCCTTCTGGATCAAATACCACTCATGCAAATCCCTCCAATCTCAAATATTCAACATCACAATCTGATGAATACTCTAGCCTACCAACATGTAGTCCATCACATGAATCCATCTCGATAAACCTGATCTTGCCCATACCAAAGAAACCCTCGAGTTGTCCCAACCATCCATGACAAGACATATGAATTCCATGATCTACAAACTACCACACAACATAATGAAGTGCACCAAGTTCACCACCGATCCACGAAAACTCCCAGCCCATCTTATCATGTAGTCTATCGAGACCACGTCTCCATGTCTCTAGTTGAACCCTCTGCTCCATGATCTAGACACCCACAACTCCCTCTTAGTTGCTTCACTGTGCACACTCTGATTCACTATCCCTCAAAGTAGCTTAGATATTCTTTGATACCATGTTTAGTTTCCACGATCTTGGGTCTAGGTTAGAGTCTTAAAATCACTGAGGCTACCAAACCAAGAATATCAAACAGAACTAGTTTCACAACTAAATATAAACAAAAGGAAATCACACATGCACATGTTGGAGCGGGGTCCCCTCAGGCACAAGTTCCGAAGACAATTTTGTATGATTTTGTATGTGTGCGTTGTGCAGGAAGAGTTAATGGGATTTGGGGTGGGTCAAAGTCCCCAATTTTGAATGTGATTGGGATTAAATGTAAAATGTGGGCCTCAAACCATGGTTTGAGACAATAATATCTGTGCGCTAGGCGTATATAAATAGATAGAGTATGTTTAAGCTAAATAAACGTTGATACATGTAATGAGATATTGATGTTCGATAGTTTATGCGCCCGTAAGGTTTTTTGGGCTGGGTTGAAAGGCTCCCAATGGTTGTGCAGTGCGTGGAGACCTAGTCCTCGGGCCGTGTGAGAACTCCACTCGTTTGTGTGCGTGTATGCTTTAAGGGTTTTGGAAAGATAGTTGATGTATTGACAAATATGAAAGAAAATAGAAGGAACATCTTTGGCAAAGCTCTCTTTGCTATGCATCTCTATTTCTTACTATTTATATTATGTTAAAATCGCATTATCTGTTTACTTAATCAGGATTGCGCAAAGTTATCTGATCTAATTATGCATGATTATTTATGATTAAGAGATCTATTAAGTGTTTACATTAATTAAGATCTATATCTAGTTCTGATGTGTTATCTGCGCTAAAGCTAATAGTATTTTTGTATTATTCTATGGATAGTTGCACGTTCTCTATGATTATGTTATAAAATGTTGCACGCACATGTATAAGTTTACTTTGGGTTTTAATGAGGAACACTTCATTAAATTCTCTCTCAGGGTGCAGAAACCTAGTTCCAACACCCCTCCATACTGCTTCGGGTGACACTTTGGTATGCGCAAGAATATCATTGAAAAAAAGGCTGGTAGTTGGCGGGTTTGTTGTTTTATCCATAAAATCTAAACGTGGGTCAGGACCCCTCAAGCCAAAAAACAGTTCTGTTTCCGGGACCGGGATCATCATTTTGAGGGAGATTTGATGTTGTGGCATCCTTCACACAATGAATTACAAGACTAGCTGCATAGAAAGATCCTTGAATTTGCATTGCAAGAGAATAGAAGTACTAAATTATCTGATGAACAATGGGTACAAAAGTATATTTATACAGAAGTGCATGAACTACAGGAGTGGTTGTCGCACTAAGCTGAGTTCCATCAAAATAAGACGTAGTCACTGAGTGGACTCCTGAACTGATCCAGCAAGTAGAAGATTTTCATAATGATCACTCGCGTGGTAGATCATTGGATTGATCGCCTCTTGGGAGGATTCATGACTGAATTTTCCATTGACCAATGTGAGTCATATTCTGGAGAAGAAAGAAGATTTTTTCAAATTCCCTAGAGGTAATTTCTTGTGCTCAATGAATTTATTACTGAAAATGCTATTGTGTGAATGGGGTTGTCCGTGCGAACATACTGCTTGAATGCATCAAAAGGGTTCGGTTACGCACGGTGGAATAATTTACCGTGAAGACTCTGAAAAAGTCATTTATATCCCTCTGAAGCCTAGATCTAATAGTGAACCTGAATCAGAAACTGCTAGCTCAAGTGACTCTAAAGAAGAAAGCTCATCATATCAAAAACCCTTGAATTTGTTTCCCACTCTAGCCACTACACTTATGATCTCACATCACAGATCATCTACTCCACCGCGCAGTCCATCTCCACCTCCACCTAAAGTAGATATGGATGCATCCATGAAGTTAACCTAATTTCATAGGAATTGGAAATGAGGACACTGATCACTTCTGGTTGTAAGTGAGGTCGTATGGGAGGCTCAAGAAGTGAAAAATATTGATATTAGAAAGGCGCAACTGGCTACTGCATTTCAATACTGCGCAGTAGATTGGTACATTAGGTATGTGCAAGAAAACTGTAATGCTACCTTGGAAGAAATTAAAGCAGCCCTAAAAGAGCAGTTTAAGAAACCTAAGTCATACGCACAGCTGGTGACAGAAATGAAGGATATTTGTCAAGAACCTAATGAATCTATATGGGAGGCTGATCAAAGGTTAAATCGCACCATTAGAGATGGTGGATTCATGATTGATGATAATCAACATAAAGAATGGTTCATTGCTATGTTGCTTTCGCATCTGCGCCAGCCATTAGGTTAGAAAAAGATTGACGCACAAGCTGAGGCTATAGAAGTTGCAATGAAACTGGAGGCTACCCCAACACCTAAGATTCATCTAGAAGAAATGCATCTGGAAATTCAAAGTCTGCACAAGGACAAAGGCAAGGAGGTCTGCGTAGAGGTATGGTGTATAAAATGCAAAGCTTCTGGCACCATAAAAACCAGTGTCCTATTTTCAAAAACTATTTGAATGTTGGAGGTCCTAGTCCATTGAAGAGTCTTGTATGGTGTACTATCTATCAAATTGCTGGACTACATGACACTAATTCTTTCCTAAGGATCAAAAAGTATCAGCCTGACTTGAAGCAATTATTTTTCAAGCTATGTTTGTCATTATGGCATGATGAGAAAAATTTTCATACCTATGATATGATGTTGGATAAAGTAGAGATATATTGAATGTAGATTGAGCCTACATCACCAGCATCCCCTTCTTGGTGCATAGGATTCCAAGGCGGAGGAAGAGGCAGAGGAGGTGGATCAGCTGGTCAAGCAAGAGGACAAGCTATTTTCTATAACTCTGGTGATGTTGGTCATTATGCGCGTGACTGTCCGAATCCAGTGTGACAATCCTGTAGGTAATATAGATAATTTGATCATGTCATAGAATATTTCTTGTTCTTGATTGCTAAAATGCAGGAAAATAAGACTTCAGTGCAAAATATGCAGATGGTTTGCACAGAGACTCGTGAGGAAGATCCCTGTGTAATTGTAGTTACCAGGAGTGTTGTAGCTACCAATGAAGATAACGGAAAGCAACTTGCCACTGATGTATGGATCTGAAAAGCACTTGAAAACAAAGAAGGCTTTGATCTTCAATGCGCAAAAGGTACCTTTATTGAAGCACAGAAATAATATGCAGAAGGAGGAACTTCAACAACTAGTAGAACACTAAAGGAAGCAGGAGGAGAAGAGGAGATTAAACTATTTATACAAGCATGCATAAATTTGTTGTGCAATGATAAGGCTGTTAAAAATATATAGGCATTGATAGATAATTGCGCAGAGAAAGAACAGCCCATGGTAGAACAACGAGCAGTCAATAAAATTTACAAGAACAAGAAGAGAACAAGTAGAGAGATACGTATGACTGCGCATATTCATGCTTATGAAATGCACCAAGTTATTTTGGATTTGGTATCATATGCTAATGTTATACCTAAACAAACATGGCAGCGCATGGGAGATCCCAAACTGGAATGGTCTACTATCCAACTACACATGGCTTATCAGCAGAAGATCATTCCTTTGGGAAGGTTGTCAAAATTTGTGGTCAATATAGAAGGTGTTAAGGTGTTGGGAGACTTTGAGATCATACAAATTGTAGATGATATTGATCCTTATCCTGCACTACTAGGATTGGATTGGGCCATTGACATGGATGGTGTTATCAATCTGAAGAGAAGAATAATGGAATGTGAGAGCAATGGAGTCTGGGTAATCATTCCTCTAGATCCTGCAGAAGGCCAAAGGCATACTGAACTAGTGCGTGTTGAGGATGAGATCAATCAAATTTATAAGCTAACTTTGCACGAGGAGGATTGGATTAATCCAATAGAAGATGGGAATCTTAAATGGGAGAAGGATAGCTCTTTTTTTTCAGACTCTGATGAAGAAATAGAGAATTGACAGAACCAACTGCATGAGGTGTTTGTGTTTTGTTGTAATCATGTGACCTGATATTTGCGTTGTACAACATCTGAGGTATGTGATTTACCACATTATGATGGCTTGACTGATGTAAACATGTTCATAGGAGAGATGGAAATGTATGTGCCTAAAGAAAAAAGACTCCATGCTTTGGATATTGGCTTGCGCGCTACTATATCACGATGGTGGGAAACTCATAAGGAGAATATGGGAAACTGCAAGGAATGTGTGTGATTGATGAGGCTGTGGTTTGAATGTCCAGTAATTAAAATGGAGAACTTATATTCTGGAAAATAGGATCCACGCAGACATTTGGCCAAGTGGAATCAGGTATGGGGTGCAAAACCAAGGCCTAAATGGGTTCATATGTTTATTCACACACTGAGAAAGGTGCTAGCTAAATAAAAATTGGAAACAGAGCTACGCAGAGGCACTAGTGTGTAGCCTGTACTGATAGACAACTTTATTCTTACCTTTAGCTCGGAACATGATGACCAAGCTTTGATCCTTGAAATTATTAATGCACAGATAAGGGAGACTATGCATTGTAGAAAATTGGCATTAGTGGAAGTCAAGGAACCACGTTCACCCAAATAAACCTTGATCCCCTCGAATGGAACACAAGTGTGCTCCATATTGATCCTTGTGGTATATTACAGAAAGTACACTCCAAAATATGAAATGATAACTGCACCCATGACCAGATTACTCAGAAGAGGTGCGACATCCCATTGGGATGATGAATGTCAAAGGAGTTTAAAGTTATAGAGGGATATGACAGACACTACTCGATATACTCTAAACTACCTGGTCAACAAGAATATGTTGGGGGGGATGGTTTGTAGATGGTTATCCTTAGCTCTGGATTATATGCACAGTATGGTGCGGCATGCGCATAGTATCTGTGTAGGAGATTGAATGGCTTGCAAAGGTGTCAAAAACTAGTCGTTGGAACAGTAAAACTGGATAAGACAGATTTATTTATTTTTTTAGGAGTGTCCAAGATGAATTTAATGAAGGTATTTTTCCATATTCGAGACCGTTTTTTCAGTAATGGAGCCTCATTAATGCATAAGGAGTCGTTGAAAAGGCGCCACAAGTATAAATATGATCTATGGGGTCGCAATAGTTCCCTTTGAATTCTAAGTGATTTTTATGCTTTGAGATTTGTGTTTTCCATTGCATTTTTTGCATCTATGTCTAGTTTGGACTTAGGGTTTAAGGAGGCATTACATCGAGCAAGGCTAGGATATGTAATTCAGGGCACAATGACAGCAACCAAACCACATTATGACCTTGTTGTGCCAGAATTACCTATTATAGAAACACCTACGTCGTCAAAAAAGAAGAAGGGCCAAACCTTTGGAACGCATAGATCTCCTAGAGAAAATACCACAAGATTGCGACATTCAAAGGGAGAGAAAATGAAGAGGCCCATGGTATAAGTTCTAGAGACTATTGAGGAAGCGAACAAAGAAGTTGTTTAAGTAGCCCCATTCTCCGGCTACCAACTTATATTGTGCCTCGAAACATATTTTCAAAGCACTGAAGGACTTGGATGAGGTACGTGCGAGTATCCAAGTGCCTCTAATCCCATATAATGTCCCAATGGAAGGGGATATTCTTACAAAAATCCCATAACTACGATTTGATTACTGGGACATCGTAGATTCAAAAAGTTTCCCGAGCTCGTGCCAGAGCTCTATTTGGATCAAATTACTTATGAAGTAGGCATGGTGTGCCTTGAACCAAAGAGGGAAATGTCACGTCTACACAAGGCAGGCTTGCTCAATTTGTTGCAAATCCCTCATTTTGGGTGCAATCCCATTAATGATATCTTCGTCAGGCAGCTACTGGCATTGGTTCATGATGATGAGCTCTATTTGGGAGAGTGCATCTTGATTGATGCAGAATTGATTCATAGAATAATAGGTCTGCCTAATAAGGGGGTTGACACTATTGCGTACTTTTGAGGCAAAGCGCAGGAGAAAGCGGTGGCGGATCTGATAAAGAAAAAATACAATGTCACTCCCAACTCCTGGGGTTCATTGTGGAAGAGATAATTGACCCTATTATATGTTTTGGCATGCTCATCTTGGCCTACAAGATGATGCGCAAGTGCAGGCCCAAGGAGGTTCATGCGCATGTGATTGTGCTGGCCAGAAGATGTGATAAGGGAGTCATATACAACTGGTGCGGGTATCTCTGTAAATAATTACTATAAAATGTGCATGAGGTGCAGGAGGACGGAAAGCCCTTCCAGTATGCTTGGCTCTTGTTACTCATTGCACTTATTGGATGGATAAACCCTGAAGACACACAGTTCCCTGAAATTGAAGAGAATATGTGTAAGTCACGTGCTACACCACTTTATGGAACTCGTTTGACCTAATGTGCGTGAAAGAGAGAAAAATATTTTGGGTTTTGTATGATGCGACATTGCACCAAGCAGTATAGTCGAAATCGCGACTGTCACCTACCTTGTATAATCAATATAAAATGATAGCATATTTCAAATCCACATTTCATAACATTCATATCCGTGTAAAGGGAGTTGTAGAGGGAGTCTGGTATGAGGTGCCTTATTTGGTAACTGAGGACGATCTAATCAGTGTCAATATAGGATGGTCGTCGTCCTGGTTTACCCCACCTACATAGCTGCGCACTCTTACAAGAAAATCCACGGAGAAAGTTACTAAAAATCTTGCAGAAACAGTGACAGCAACGGTTACAGAGTAACCTACATAGAAGGAACCAACACCCACTACGTCTGGAGAAACTGTTGACACTACAATAGTGCTAGAGAAGAATGCCTTTGTGCCTAAGGAGACCGGCGAAGTGGAAACATCAAGAGGCACTAAGTGTGGCGCTTAGGCCACAGGTGGATCGTGCAAGAAACATAAGGGATCCAAGAAGGCAGGATAGGAGGTCATGACACTCACAAAGGATGATATCAATGAGATCATGAACACAGTTACCTCTGCAATGGAAGACCAATATAAAGATATGGAGGTCCAATACAAATCTACTCTGGAGATTTTCCAAGTTGGTTTGGAGAAATTAAAATTTCAGGCGAGCCAGATTCAGGAGAGCGTGATTCAGGTGAGCCAGAATAGTGTGCATGTTACTAGTGCGCAACCATTGGATGTGGCCAGCCAACATCAGGGGATGCATGATTTGTCCACATCTCCCTTCCAGCAATATGGCTGGATGCTAACCAACGTGTTAAATTTACTGGTACATGTGATATTCATGTTAGACTTTCAGTGTTTCTTGCACGTAAACTACATTTGCTGCATTCAATAATTTCCGACGAACTTCAATACCGGGAATAAAACGTGTAAACAAAGACCAGAGATGCAAAAAAGCAGGTTTCACAAGCACACTAGTAGCAGCAACAAGCCAAAGCGGCTTGTAGAGAAGGAGAGGCTCGGTGTGTGGCGCTGGAGGCCAAGATTAATTAGGTGTATGGAAGGATTGGTTGTTGCGGTAAAAGTAGCATGCGCAAAAGTACAAACCATTCACAAAAAATATGAGCAGCAGATCGTGGACCCCCAAACCAAATTGCAGTCAAATACATTACCATAGGTTCATGTGAAGAGAGCAGCATAAGTCAAGTAGGCACCGGATAACATTGCTACCGCGGTCACTCAGTGTGACAAGTCATTGAACGAGGCCATGGACATTTGGACCTATGTCCAGAATGATTCGGCCGTGCAGTAGCTACATGACTCACTCAATGAGAAGGAGCAGCAGTTTGAAGAGATAAGAATAGTTGCACCTACATTAGTCCTTACCCAGGGACTTTCTCATCTACAAGAAGGCCACAAAATTCAGACAAAGATTACAGACTTGTGCCGAAAGGAACATGTATTGAAGGAGCGCAAGAAACCGTGGGCAGAGGAAGCACTAAAATTATCCTAGACGTTGGATAACACCCTAAATATCATTCAGCAGACTCAACACAGCGTATAGATGTTCACTGAGGGGCCTACTACAGACAAGATGGTTCAACAAGTGTAAAGTGCAGTAGCACAGAGCCTCGAGTTAGTGCTCCCTCTCCAGACTTCCATCAAGACACTTTGGGATAATACTAAGGAGACAATGCCTTAGTGACTCGGGACAAGTCACATGTTTGTGTTGGGGGGTTGTTGGAGTGGGGTCCCCTGAGGCACAAGTTCAGAAGACAATTTTGTATGATTTTTTATGTGCACACTACGCAAGTAGAGTTAAGGGGCTTTTGGGTGGGTCAAAGTCCCCAATTTTGGATGTAATTGGGCTTAAATGTAAACTGTGGGCCTAAAACCATGGGTTGAGACCATAGTATCTGTGCGTTAGGCGTATATAAATAGATAGAGTATGCCTAAGCTAAATAGTTCAGTGACACATGTGTAATGAGATATTTATGTTTTGATAGTTTATGTGTCTGTAAGGGTTTTTGGGTTGGGTTGAAAGGCTCCTACTAGATGTGTGCATGGAGACCTAGTCTTGGCTATGTGTAGACTCCACTGGCTTTGTGCATGGAAGGATTTGTAAGGGTTTTGGAAATACGGTTGATGTATTTACAGATTTTAAATACACTAAAAGGAACAGTTTTGGCGAAACACTCTGTTTTATGCATCTCTATTTGTTATTGTTTATATTATGTTAAGATCACATTATCTATTTACTTATTCAGGACTGCGCAAAGTTGTCTAGTCTAATTATGCAATATTATTTATGATTAAGAGATCTATTGAGATTTTACATTGATTAAGATCTATATCTGGTTCTGATTTGTTATCGGCACTAAAGCGAACAGTATTTTTGTGTTATTATGTGGATAGTTGCATATTCTTTGTGATTTTTTTATAAACTTTTGTGTGCATCTGTATAAGTTTACTTTGGGTTTTCTAAGGACCACTTCATTAAATTCTCTCTCAGGGTGCGGAAACCTGGTTTCGGCACCCCCCCATACTGCTTCAGGTGAGACTTTGGTCTGCACAAGAAGATCATTTCCAAAAGGGTCGGTAGTTGGAGGGTTTGTTGGTTTATCCATAAACTTTGAACATAGGTTAGGACCCCTCAAGCCAACAACAAAAAATATTTAAAAAAAAAATTAAAATTTTCAACCCAAGTTCATTATATTAATTCACTGATATATTACAACAGTCTAGGGCTCTCGTACCAGGGATAATGGCCCTCATGCATCCACTAGTCCATCTTGCTATAGTGTGCTCTCTCAGCTCCTCTCATTCATACCCTGTACCTTCTCGGTCCTTAGGCTCCTAATCTATAACTCCTGCCTCTATCAATGCTCCAAATCCAACTGGCCACTAAATCTCAGCTGTCAATCTACTCTCTAGTTGTGCCTTAGTCCATCAAGGGCACAACACATCAAGACTCTTGTCGAGTTGTACACAGCTCCACTTGTGAACAACTCTCAATATTCCCATTGTTTCTCCCCAAATGCTTAGGGACTTCAGCCCACTATGGTCTTCCTATGTTGCTCCAATGAATACCAACATAGGGCATGGAGGGATGCCACCTATCACTACAAGAGTTCCATCTCCCACAATAAACATGGGCTAGGAGGATTTCCCATCATCTTGATTTGAATGGAAAGTTGCATCTACCCATGGTATTCATTCACCCATGGTATTTACTCATGGTATGGTAACTAAAAAATACTATAAGTAACAAGTCACATTTTGTAAAATGACAGGTTGTCCACCACAATTTATCCTTTACAGTTATTCTCTGTTTTAAGAACAAATTTTTTTTTTTGTGGTTTTATTTATTATGCCAGATTTGGATCCGTTTTGTCATTTATGAAGCTACATTAATGCACAAGGGATTGTTTTAGATGCTCAGGTATCAAAGGATAAGAGCATGATTTGTAATATATAGTAGTGGATACCCCTTTTTAGTTGGGGCGGTTCATTGCCCACTAGGGGTTGGGACAATCATGGGTTCCTGAATGATAAAGGAAGTTCATCTAGGGCCTATGGAACCAGGGTGATGGCCATGAGTATGGGGTAGTGCTTGTTTGCTTGAGGGGTCCTGACCCAAGTTCAACATTTTATGGATAAACCAACAAACCATCCAACTACTGGCCATTTCGGCAGTGATCTACTTGCGCAAACCAAAGTCTCACCTGAAGCAGTATGGGGGGTGCAAGAACCAGGTTTCCACACCTTGAGAGAGAATTTAATGAAGTCGTCCTCGGTAAAACCCTAATTGACCTTCCACAGGTGTGCACATTGAATTATAACATAATTACAGATATTTTCGCAATCATTCACAGAATTCGTATAATTACTTGTCTTAAATAATAAGCCGGAACCAGATCTTGACCTAATCACTGTAATCATATGTACGCAATATCTTATAATAGAAACACTGATATGGTATCACAGAAATAGGGTTCTCTTCAACACAGACAAAAAATCAGAACCAGATCTTGATCTTACTTAACAGAAGTCAATAGTCAAGCATAAACATATCAATAAGTTTTGTGCATTCATCAATAACAAAACAAATAGTGCAATCTCATCAAAGCATAAACAAAAGTTAGACACATAACACAGATAATTCGCCAAAATGTTTCATTCTATTAATCCTTCAAATTTGTCAATACATCATCTTTTCCTTCAAAACCCTTACAAAACCCTTACAATCCCTTCCGCGCACACAGCCAGTGAAGTCCACACATAGCCAGGACTAGGTCTCCACACACACAACCAGCATGAGCCTTTTACCCAACTCAAAAGCCCTTATAGATGTAGATATTATCTGAATATCAATATCACTTAGCTTAATTGAACTACTTAGCTTAGAAAAATGTTATCTATTTTTAATATTCCTAGCGCACATATATTATGGTCTCAAACCATGGTTTGAGACCCAATGTTTACATTTAAGCTTAAATATATCCAAAATTGGGGCAAAAATCCCTTTGGCTACCCCTACGCGGCGCGCACATACAAATATACCAAAAAGAGGATTGAAACTTGTGTCTCAGTGGACCCTACTCCAACAAGTCGCCAATACAAACATGTGACTCATCCTGAGTCACTAAGGCATTGTGGATGTACCCTTGGTTTTGTCTCGGAGTGCCATGAAAAAAGTTTGGAGAGGGATCACTAACTCTAGGCTCTGCATTGCTGCAACCTATGACTGCTAAACCATTTTGTCTATTGTAGGCCCTTCAGCGGCCATCTCCACACTGCGCTAGGTCTACTGGATGATCTTGAGTTTGTTTTCCAGCATTTCAGAAAGTTGCAGTGTGTTTTGGCTCTATAATTTATAAGATTGGCAAGAATAAACTATAAAGGACAACATCAAACCACTTTAGAATCCAGGACTTAGCCTTCCTAGACTCAGAGAGGGCTCTCTCTATTTATGATTTAATTTTATCTTGATATTATGAATGTTGATGTTAGGCTAGTTACATTGATTGTGTGAATTTTTTGTTTTGAATGATTGCTTTGGTTGGATGAGAATATCTATAGAAACTAATCCATTGGGCTATGGGGTCATAAAAGGCTAGTTTGTTGCATCAACTTTTCAAGAGCATCACAGGTCAAGCTAACTGTGTTAATTGGATATTTAATTGTAGTGTGAATTATGATGTGGAGGAAATAGTAAAGTTCGTTAATGATTAAAGAGCAGTTAAGAATTCTTTAACCAGACTTCGGAAGAAAACATTCAGATGGTAAACAAAGACAGAATTAAGGTGCTCCAACAACAAATATTAATCTAAAATTTTTGTTTTACAATCAGATAAATAGATTCACAGCAAGGAAAACAATGGAAAAATTTAACACAGAGAAGTCACATGTCACCATTTAACACAGCTCAAGTATCCTGTAAACGATCTCTTATTATTGATGCTCAGCTTCAAAATTGACAGCGTTCCACTACAATAGGTTCTTACAATGCAGGGTCCAACCCTTGATAATTAAAATACATGCATTATTTAATTGCAAAATCATAAATTTCCCTATCTACTTTGGCAACCTTTCATTAATTAAAACTAAGAAAAAACTAGACAAGTGTGACCATGCAATGGCCACGACAAAATACATCTGACAAGCACCGCTTGTGAAATTAACTCCGAAAAATCTTCATGAATTGAAAGGTAAACCCAAAGGTAGCTGAGGTGGTCTTGAAGAGGCAACGATCAATGGCTCTGACATATGGATCCACCTTTTGGATCGTGTTTTCTGGGTCATTGAATATGATGTAGTGCTAGAACTTTTAGTTGATCGGTGGTTGTGATGACATGCTCACTGTGACTTTCAGTCTTGATACATACATAACTTGGCCCATTCCTTCTTGCCTAGAATTATTTTCCCTATGACCTGTTGATACACTTCATCCTCCTCTATATATTTGCTGAAAGTGGGCCTGGCGAAGAAAACATGCTTTAGTTCATGTTGGATGAAGATGTCATTGCTCAAGAGTTCCATGAAAACTTTCCCGATCACATTTCCTTTGATGTTGGAGAATTTTGTGGTGTCCTTAGCTATCTCCCTGAGCCTTTTCATGTAATCTACCTTTTGTGCCAGCTTTTTATTAATTACATACAGTGAAGGCAACCCTTTTTCCCTCAAGGGCTCAATTCTGTTGAAAAATCTACCAATGGCCACGTCCAATTCGTGACACTTCTCCTCTAGCTATCTCACCAGGTTCTTCTTAGTGAGGACCATTTTCACTTCTAGTATGGTCTCTTTCCTTTCCTACACATCCAGTTCCTCAAGCTCATAACTGGTTTTGGAGTTCAAAAACTTTATGATTTTGGGGGTTGTGGTTGGCATATTTACCAACTCCTGATTGGCTTTTTCAATATCCACTTTTCAATCAACTCTTTCTGCTAAAAAATGACATGGGTGGAATGCCAAATTTCATCCACTGACTCTATGATACTACCCCAGATGATCAGCTTCATTTGGCCCAGAATGCTACTGGCTGAAAAATCCTTTTCTACCTTCTCCAACCTTTCAATCTGCTTTTTTGCTATCTCATGGGCAATTTCATATCTTGCCTTTTGATCCCTTAGGATGCCTATTTGTGACTCCAACTTCTTGATCTCTTGTGACTAGAGGGTCATACTTTACATGGCCTTGGACAACTGATCTATCCCACTGGATGCCCTAGCAGCTGATGGAATTGATGAAAGGGGCACAACTTCCAATGGTATGAGTGCCACCCAGGCTAATTCTTCTTTCTCCTTTAATATCTTCTCCATCTCTGTCTCCATTTTCTTGATTTGGCCAGATCGTTCCATGATTAACTTCATTAACTCAGCCTTCCGTGACTCATTTTCTTCAATGCCCTTTTCCAAGGGGTCTTCTGTTGCTGACATTTTAAGTTGTTTCTTGAGGGCTGTTATGCCAACATTATTTTTCTTCAAAATCTCCTCCACAACTTGAACATTGGTTGGGTCATACCCAATATTCACTACCAAATCCTCCAAATCTTTGATTCTTGAGTATTTAGCCATAGCCGAAATTTTCTCCATCTTGAGTTGTGATTGAGTGTTTGCTAAAGACACCTAGAGTTTTGACAAGTTCATGGCAGTACTTGTCAAAGTGGAGGCCACCATCTCTCTGGTCTGCTTGTGTAGTCCCATTTGTTCAATAGGGTGGATGTCGTTGGTACTGAATTTGAATGGTTCCTTCTTGTAGTCATCGGCTCCTTGAGGTTGTGGAACTAGAGCTTCTAGAAATTCTATTTTCATCCTCCCCTTTTCAGTATCAAAGGCGAACAACAACCTGCTTTGTGAACTTGAGGTCTGTTTCCAAAATTGGTTATAGGTGTTAGTCTTCAGCACCTCATTCCTCAAATTTATCTCTTTGAATATGTGATAAATTGATTTTTCTTAGCCTTCTATTGCAGGCCTAGAAGTAGATGTATGCAAACCCTGTTGTTGTGGCTGAAGATGTAGGGGAGGCGATAGTTTGATAATATACTAGAGATTACCTAGGAGTGTCTATGATGTGAATTACTTTTTGTTGCTCTGATTCACCCCCTTGATTGATATCCATGTGAATCTTGTTGGGGTTCCCATGTTTTGGCCAGATTGGCAAGACCAAAAGATGAGACAACATCAGAACCACTTTTGGGCCCTAGGATCTAGCCCTCCTGGACCCGGAGAGGGATCTCTCCAATAAAACAAAGAATGATATATCTTTGAAAGCTCAAGATGAGATGTTAGGCTAGTTATGAAGCAAAAAAGGGGGTTTTAAAGTGATTTGGTTGGTTGGTTGCTGGGTTGGTCATGAGATCATGGACTGGGAAAGTAATGGGAGAAAAAGGAGCAAGGCAACAGGATATTTCAACAAAGAGGATAGGTCAAAATTGCGCCAACCATTGGGCTATGGAGTCATGAAAGGCAATTACATGCAAAAACTAGTCGAGGCTTCCAAAGGGCAAGTCATCTACACTAAATGATCTTTTAGATAGATGATGGAATGGAACATTAGGGAAGAAGGTGAAAGAAAGAAAGCAGCCTAACTTCTGTCTATAGATCAGGTCAGAGGTCATTTAACTCCAGATCTACTTGGACATACTCTAAGGCAGCTTCCAGTGGAGGGACAAAGGGGTAGCTTACAGATCGGACCAGAGGTCATTTAACTCCAGGTCAGCTTTAGCATGCTCCAAGGGAAAACAGAGATAAGATTGACAAAGAGATCTTAGAAAGGCCAGCTGGTCGCACAAGGATCCTAGTGGACAGGGCTAAATCTAATCCCTAGTGTTCCCAAATCTTCCAACTTAATCCCAACAAGAACATCTAAGGACCGTTTCATTTAATCCATACATTAGCTAGCAGGCAATGGCATCCACTACACTGGTTAAATTAACTGAAATCAACCCTTAGATAACACATTAAGCAGAAAACATCTAAGGCAAGGAGAGCAGAAGCATAGGGTGCCTAACAAGGGAAAATCCTATACCAGATTTCTGATGCAAGCCAGTAGAAAAATGAACAGCATGAAATGTAATAAACAAAGTAAGAAGACATCACCAATAGTAATAGACCAGGATCCTGTGGAATGTGCTTTGATTAATTGCTACAAAACCAGTCACATACACTGAGCTCAATGGTTGTTACAACCCAAACTTCTTCCCAGCCTACTACAAAACAACTGCTCTGCTAATCTCTCGCAAACTGTCCTAACAGTCAAAACTGAATCCCTCTAACTACAACGGCAAGCAGCCGAACAACCACCCTTTACAATTTGATCTTGGGAATTCTTATAGGGGAAAGAATAACAATGGTAGTTGAAAACTTAAATGCAACATTAAATCTCTAAAACAGTAGGAGGGTCGAGGCTCCATTTGGCTTTAATTCTGAGCATTTATCTTCTGCGCTTTCAGATGGAGAAGTGATCTTCATCAGGCTGCAATTTACTTAGGGTATGTCTTTGATGTACTTTCTGTGGCCTTTTGCAGAATTCTGGCGAGTAAACCGAGGTGTATGGACAACGGTGGGATCTACCATACTGTATAACTAATGCACTGGCAGTGTAGGACTGTTGTCAGGGTGGAAATTTCTTTAGGAACACGGTGTAGAATAAAATTTGCGTGGGAACTCTGTCCTTGCATGGAGAAAAAATTCTGCTGATGTAGAAACCCTGATATACTGATTTTCCGTGTTGAATCTTCTACGTGATCCATGGGTCTTCAATCTGATGCTTTACCTTTAAATCCCTGAGCATAAGGCTTAAATACCTTCGTTTGCGTGCCTTAAGCTTTATGCTGCTCCATTTAAATCTCTGGCTGTGAAACTTGTGTGTTAATGGCGTCGGGACATTTTCTTAGAGTTAAACTCTGCTCCTTAAATGGAATTTATACTACCGCCACCTTTCTTGACATTTCCCTGTAGTACCAGCTTCCAAATCCAACTCTATGTCTGCGCAACATGCCATTAAAGAAGTACATATACACCATGGCGGTTTTCCACCTCTTTGAAGCCCTGCAAAACACGAAAACATGTTATGAAATCCATGACTGGGGAGGTGGTATGAATGACTGTGACCAAGGTAGCATGGTGTGGACGAAGATAACGAATGCAGAGGCTACTGTGGGGGAAAATATGGCACAGCGAGAACTGCATGGAAAGACGTCGGAGCAGACAATTTAACGCAAAAACAATGAAATTTGACCTTGGAATGGATATATGTCACGGGGGGGACGAATGTACGGAGGAGACACGTGGAAGAAAGATGTGGAGGACCAGGCGATGGCGGAATAGTCAACAACGGGGGTGATTGAAAGTGGACCATCAATCTGCAGATCAGATCGACGACGGAGATTAACTGGATGGCGTGTCGTGCCCTGAGTTAATGCGTGTGCGTCTGAGTTAACTATCGTGCATATTCGGCGAGCGTTAGCCGTTGGATGGCCTGCCCCAGATCAGACAGTCCACGGCAATATCACTGGGCATCCGTCTCCGAACAATAATGCGCGATGGACTATGGTTATCACGTGAGGACGACAATTTTGAAAAAGGTACAGGGGACGTGTGTCACGCGATGCATGGAATCGCTGGCTGATCGGTAAATACTGCCTACCCCCGAAAGCGGTGCGATGGAAACCATGTGGTTTTTGAACAGTGAAAGTGGGCGGGGACCATCGGGATGAGCGGATTCCGCATCGTCAGTTCTGTACAGATCAATGGTTGAAAATGCACCCGATATGGATGAACTGTGGACTGTGGATCTGGCGATTTAATGAATGGCGGAGATGCGACATGCGGGGGACCAAGGGGTACAAACAAGAGAACTTGGTGCGTCCCCCCGCAATGAATCACAGCCACTCGTTTGAGGCTTCCCACATCCCAAGGAGTCAACTGCGGGGGCACTAAAGGTTTGACCTACGGATATAGAAGTGCCTCCGCAGGGGTAAGCGCCTTTCGGACCAGCGCTTGGCTTCAGCGCCCGGGTCTCATGGGGGAAAAGGCTGAGGGACTAGCGGAAAGGGGGCTTAGGCCTATCATAAGGTCGGAAAGTCGGTTTTTAACCCATTTTAATGCTTTTCAAGGCCTAATGAGGGTAACGATAGGGAGATAGAGGGGAAATTTGGGAAAACAAAGGGTGTAGGGATTTTTAGAGGGGAATCCTTTGATGGAAAGGGGGAACATAGAGGGAAGAAAAGGGACTTCGAGGAAAGGAACACAGGGGTGAAAATGAAGCATTTTGCAAGGGTATAGCGGGCAGAATAAAGCCTTTTGGAGCATAATTCTTTATTAGCAAGGCTTATTCACTTAGAACAACAGAAGGAAACAGTCACAAGGCAGGGAACATGAGAAGGCTGCAAGGATGATGTGTTTACAAGGGAAATGCATTCCTTGCAGGCTTATACAACAAATTAGCCCCTTGCTTGCTTTGTCAAGGAAATCATAAGGGGCTAACGGTGGCTCCACATGGGGATGGCTTCTTCTTGAAGGAGTCAAGAATTCAGAGAATAGATCTTTGGAGTAGGCTAGTTTCCTGCTGCTTGGCACATCCCTTTCTTTCTTTGATCAGCTGCCATAATATGAAGACATCACATCAACATAAAAACTTTCCCCAACAACCTACCCACCCATACTACAATCCTAGCATTTTTTCTTCTTCTAGGGTGCATTTGAGCTAGCAGACCCTTTACATCATTTTATTTTGTAAACAGAAAATAAACCTATTCTAAATCTACCCTTATTTCTCCATGAGACCAGATTAGACTGTTGGTCTCAGTTGTTTCTCTACCTACACTACTATCTGCTAGGATTAAACTGTCTAGCAGATTTTCTTCTCTAAATTCTAAGACATAAATTGAAAAATAGTCAAGCCAGGATTAGGCTGTCTGACTTGCTGGGCTTTATAGAAATTAAAAACAACTAACTACATGCTCACAGACTGAGCTTTATTGAGCTTCCTATCTACCCTACTCTAACTGGAAATCTCTGATGCTCTAGGTGATACAATAATACCAATGTAGCCAGTCAAGCACTATCAAAAAAGGATATGAGCACTGGCTGCCTGTCAGAGATAACCACAGGGTGTTCTACATATGGTTCTTCGAACCTAAGGTCACCATCAGTAATGAACACTTCTGATGTGTATGGCTCTTGCAGAAGATCAATGCTTGAGGAACTGAGCCAATCAGGGCCTCCATATATTCTGCCACAGTGTCAACAAAAACGTGATGTAAACTTTCTTCTCTAAGGCCTACCATGGCTGGTAGACTGTCTGCATCCCGGGCAGCTTCTATCACTGCATCTGTAGTGAGGCCTTTGTAATCACACTCCTCCTCTTCCTGGTTGGGAGTATAGAGCATATGGGCATCAACCGGGAATACCTCTTCTTCCTCTGGATCCAAACAAAGATGTCTGTGTGAAAGAAAATCTCCCTCATCTTCATTGCAGCCTGGACTGGAGGGCTCATCATATATGGCAGGGCTGTCTTCCTCTGACCCTGGACAGTTCTGCTGCACCGGGTTGAACTCTGTGAAGAAATCAATATATCTTTGGGTGGGGGCTTCTTTGATTACCTCAATCCCTTCGGGAGAAAGTTCCGGATATTCATTCCACTCAATATTTTCTTCATCCTTTTCCTCCTCGTCCACTGAGCTAGAAAGTTGTTGGCTTCTATCTTCGTGGAAATCGTTACCGATGATCGGATATAAAACAGAGAGAAGATTCATTGAATCTTCGTCTGCTATCATGCTTTCAACATTTTCCCCATCAGTATCATAGAAAGCCTGCGTTGACTCATCGTTTTCCTGAAGTTGACGGTCATGATTTTCCTCCCATGAAACCACTGATGATGGCCCTGCAAGCTCAGTTTTCCTTTGGAAAAAATTATCACTAGACAGATCAACATCAGAGAAATCATAATTATAAGCATTATCGCACATCAAATCTTCAGGACTCTCAGCAAGTCTTTCTACAAAATAGTCTGCAATTTCATTTTATGATTCAAACTCTTGTTCATCATACATGCTTGGCATGCTGCTTCTGTCTTGCAGTGATCTAGCTTGTCTTTTTTGAGGACAAGCGCCAGGTATTTTCCAATCATCCTCTCTGATTTCAGCCTCATATTCTTCCTCCTCTGTGTTCAGCAGGGTATTGACAGTCTCTATTAATCTTTCCAGTTTTCTTTCTAAATAGGCCTACCTTATTTTCTCTGTTCGATCCTTCCTTGCTACTTTTAATCTTTCCTCCCTACACTTTATGTTGTATTTGACAGTGATTGCTACATTCTTCATTTCCTCCAGGCTCGAAGGTTCTCTTTCTCTTATATGGAATTCCACCTCGGGATCAAAGGAACTTGGATAGTGCTCTAAAGCCCATGCCAAAGGTGGTTTTATATCAGAGGGTATTGCATCATATACCTTATTAAACCTGGCTGAAAAATCTTGCACTGTCTCTCCTGGCTGCCTTCTCGAATTCTGATATTCTTCTAGTATGAGAAGAACATTCTTAGGGGCTGCCCATCTATCAAGGAAAACTTGAGAGAATTTATGAAAGCTGAAAATGCTTGCCTCTGGAAGGCCTTTAAGCCAACTCTTAACGTTTCCTTGTAATGACAAAGCAAACATTCTAATGCACACATCATCTTTTTCTATTTCGTACAGCTCAAGTAAATCCTCAAGGTTTTGAACATGTTCTTCAGCAGTGGACCCTTTATTTTCCCCATCAAAATGGGGCAGCTGGTTTATTAATTCTGAAGGGAGGGGTTGGAAGATAAGAGGTAAAACCAAAGGCTTATATCTTTCTATGATCTTTTTAGGTGCAGGTGATGTAACAATGGGCTCATGGCTGCTTGAAACCTCTTTAAGGGTGGGAGATACAACATGAGTTTCTTGTTGCACCAAGTTCTTCACAGGAGTACAGTTTTGCTCATGGTCTGAAGACTGAGACTTGAGGTCTTCCCCATACTCATTGTGAGGCTCATTTTTGTACACTTGATTAGGCTTAAAGTAGGACAAAACATAGTGGTAGGAAAAGACAATGAATTCTTTAAACCAAATCCAACCCGTATGTTCTACCCTTCTATGAGGTCTAGCCATATTTCAGGTTCTTCCTCCAATGGAGTCTTTGAGGATTATGGAGTGTGGAGTCGCCAGGTGGATGTAGATGAACATTTGAAGTATGATGCTGTCCACCACCAGCAATGTGAATGCCAATCTGACTAGAGATCTTGGTTCTATGAGTGCCTAGGAAATTTTAAGGTGAAATGCACTCAATTCCCCAGCAGAGTCGCCATTATGTTGGGGTTCCCATGTTTTGGCTAGATTGGCAAGACCAAAAGATGAGACAACATCAGAACCACTTTTGGGCCCTAAGATCTAGCCCTCCTGGACCCGGAGAGGGATCTCTCCAATAAAAAAAATAATGATATATCTTTGAAAGCTCAAGATGAGATGTTAGGCTAGTTATGAAGCACAAAGGGGGGTTTTAAAGTGATTTGGTTGGTTGGTTGCTCGGTTGGTCATGCGATCATGGACTGGGAAAGTAATGGGAGAAAAAGGAGCAAGGCAGCAGGATATTTCAACAAAGAGGATAGGTCAAAACTGCGCCAACCATTGGGCTATGGAGTCATGAAAGGCAATTACATGCAACAACTAGTCGAGGCTTCCAAAGGGCAAGTCATCTACACTAAATGATATTTTAGATAGATGATGGAATGGAACATTAGGGAAGAAGGTGAAAGAAATAAAGCAGCCTAACTTCTATCTATAGATCAGGTCAGAGGTCATTTAACTCCAGATTTTCTTGGAAATACTCTAAGGCAGCTTCCAGTGGAGGGACAAAGGGGCAGCTTACAGATCGGACCAGAGGTCATTTAACTCCAGGTCAGCTTTAGCATGCTCTAAGGGAAAACATAGATAAGATTGAAAAAGAGATCTTAGAAAGGCCAGCTGGTCGCACAAGGATCCTAGTGGACAGGGCTAACTCTAATCCCTAATTTTCCCAAATCTTCCAGCTTAATCCCAACAAGAAAATCTAAGGACCGTTTCATTTAATCCATACATCAGCTAGTAGGCAATGGCATCCACTACACTAGTTAAACTAACTGAAATCAACCCTTAGATAACACATTAAGCAGAAAACATCTAAGGCAAGGAGAGCAGAAGCATAGGGTGCCTAACAAGGGAAAATCCTATACCAGATTTTTGATGTAAGCCAGTAGAACAATGAACAACATGAAATGTAATAAATAAAGTAAGAAGACATCACCAATAGTAATAGACCAGGATCCTGTGGAATGTGCTTTGATTAATTGCTACAAAACCAGTCACATACAATGAGCTCAATGGCTGTTACAAACCAAACTTCTTCCCAGCCTACTATAAAACAACTGCTCTGTTAATCTCTCCCAAACTGTCCTAACAGTCAAAACTGAATCCCTCTAACTACAACGACAAGCAGCCAAACAACCACCCTTTACAATTTGATCTTGGGAATTCCTATAGGGGAAAGAATAAAAATGGTAGTTGAAAACTTAAATGCAACATTAAATCTCTGAAACAGTAGGAGGGACGAGGCTCCATTTGGCTTTAATTCTGAGCATTTATCTTCTGCGCTTTCAGATGGAGAAGTGATCTTCATCAGGCTGCAATTTACTTAGGGTATGTCTTTGATGTACTTTCTATAGCCTTTTGCAGAATTCTGGCGAGTAAACCGAGGTGTATGGACAACGGTGGGATCTGCCATACTGTATAACTAATGCACCGGTAGTGTAGGACTGTTGTCAAGGTGGAAATTTCTTTGGGAACACAGTGTAGAATAAAAGCTGCATGGGAACTCTGTCCTTGCATGGAGAAAAAATTCTGCTGATGTAGAAACCCTGATATACTGATTTTCCATGCTGAATATTCTGCGTGATCCATGGGTCTTCAATCTGATGCTTTACCTTTAAATCCCTGAGCATAAGGCTTAAATACCTTCGTTTGTGTGCCTTAAGCTTTCTGCTGCTCCATTTAAATCTCTGGCCGTGAAACCTGTGTGTTAATGGCGCCGAGACATTTTCTCAGAGTTAAAATCTGCTCCTTAAATGGAATTTATACTGCCGCCACCTTTCTTGACATTTCCCTATAGTACCAGCTTCCAAATCCAACTCTCTGTCTGCGCAACACGCCATTAAAGAAGTACATATACACCATGGCGGTTTTCTGCCTCTTTGAAGCCCTGCAAAACGTGAAAACATGTTATGAAATCCATGACTAGGGAGGTGGTATGAATGACTGTGACCAGGGTAGCATGGTGTGGACGAAGATAATGAATGCAGAGGCTACTGTGGGGGAAAACGTGGCACAGTAGGAACTGCATGGAAAGACATCGGAGCAGACAATTTAACACAAAAATAATGAAATTTGACCTTAGAATGGATATATGTCATAGGGGGGACGAATGTACGGAGGAGACACGTGGAAAAAAGACGTGGAGGACCGAGTGATGGCGGAATAGTCAACAGCGGGGGCGATTGAAAGTGGACCTTCGATTTGCAGATCAGATCGACGGCAGAGATTAACTCGATGGCGCGCCGTGCCCTGAGTTAACGCGTGTGCATTTGAGTTAACTATCGTGCATCTTCGGGGAGCGATAGCTGTTGGATAGCCCACCCCAGATCGGACGGTCCGCAGCAATATCGTTGGGCATCCATGTCTGAACAATAATGCATGATGGACTATGGTTATCGCGCAAGGACAGTGGTTTTGAAAAAGGTACAGGGGACACGTGTCACGCGATGCATGGAATCGCTAGCCGATCGGTAAATACTGCCTACCCCCGAAAGCGGTGCGATGGAAACCATATGGTTTTTGAACAGTGAAAGCGAGCGGGGACCACCGGGACGAGCAGATTCCGCATCGTCGGATCTGTACATATCAACGGTTGAAAACGCGCCCGATATAGATGAACTGTGGACCATGGATCTAGCGATTTAACGAACGACGGAGATGCGACATGCGGGGGACCAAGGGGTACGGACAGGAGAACTTGGTGCGTCCCCCCGTAATGAATCACAGCCACTCGTTTGAGGCTTCCCACATCCCGAGGAGTCAACTACGGGGGCACCAAAGGTTTGACCTACAGATATAGAAGTGCCTCCGCAGGGGTAAGTGCCTTTCGGACCAGTGCTCGGCTTCAGCGCCCGGGTCTCATGGGGGAAAAGGCTGAGGGGCTAGCGGAAAGGGGGCTTAGGCCTATCATAAGGTCGGAAAGTGGGTTTTTAACCCATTTTAATGCTTTTCAAGGCCTAAGGAGGGTAATGATAGGGAGATAGAGGGGAAATTTGGGAAAAAAAAGGGTGTAGGGATTTTAGAGGGGATTCCTGGAATGGAAAGGGGGAACATAGGGGGGAGAAAAGGGACTTCGAGGAAAGGAACACAGGGGTGAAAATGAAGCATTTTGCAAGGGTATAACAGGCAGAATAAAGCCTTTTGGAGCATAATTCTTTATTAGCAAGGCTTATTCACTTAGAACAGCAGAAGGAAATAGTCACAAGGCAGGGAACATGAGAAGGTTGCAAGGATGATGTGTTTACAAGGGAAATGCATTCCTTACAGGCTTACACAACAAATTAGCCCCTTGCTTGCTTTGTCAAGAAAATCATAAGGGGCTAACAAATCCTAGCCCTCTTCCTATATTTCAGTTTGAATTCTTTTCTAGAGGTATCAGTCACCGGAGGTGACTGGTCCTCTCTTGGCCTCTTGCTCCCTATCTCTTTCTCTTTCTCTTTCCCCTTGTCTTCTTTAACTTCTGTATCCTTCCTTTCTTGTGGGGTTGGGGTTTGTATGCTCGAGGTGGAAATCACCTATTCTTCATCTTCTTGCAAGGTGTTGGTCACCCATTCTTCTTTATTTGTGCACTATTCAATTGCAGGCTTGTGTGTGTGGACATAGGGTGTTGACATGTTTTCCACCCTCTTCTTGGAGATGATCCCTGCAGGGTCATAAGAACAAGTGAAACTATGGCTGAAACCCATCCCATTTAGTATCTCATCAGCCTCCCCCCATACTGCTCTATTATTACAAATTAAAGGCCCAATTTGTGCCTTGATTTTGAACTGGGAATTTTTCTTTGCGGAGACAAAGTGAAGCTCATCTGCATGTATCATTTGCCTTATATACTCCAGTGCAAAGACCCTCATGGAGAGGAACTTTGGTATTTTGTAGGGGGCTAACTCACACCCATAGACTTGGATCTATGTATAATTTTGGTACAAGTACCAATTTTCCATATTTACTTGATCTGATAGTTGCATAGTTTTTCCTGATTTATTTATTTACCATTGGCTCTACTGCACTGCTGAGTGTGTTGATGGCTAGATGCACAAATAAATCCACAAAATTTTTGTAGGTATAATTTTTTTGTTCTTTTAGTAATATAGTGGTCCAAAATATGACAAATTGAGGCTCAGAGTCTTGATTGACTTTGGTCATCTAAAATTGAAACCTATTGGACTGGAAATAAATGAACATATACACCAGTACAGAGGTGTATATGAATACCTACTCTATATTAAAATTTAAGAATTGGTCATGTATAGCACCAGCCAGGAATTGGGCATAGTTGAACATGACTAAGGGCTTCGAATCTGATGAAAGGACGGATAAAAATCCTATCATAGCCTCATCAACCCATTGGTCTATGTGATACCCTAGCATATATTACAAGACAGTGACTATATGTTGGGTCTTGTCAAGGAAAATAGAAGAAGGATATGGAGGGTTCTTTGTAGGCATTGGGGCGTCAGTGGCCACGCAGAGTTGCAAAGTTTCAACTCTGCTAGCAAATTAAAGCTTCTAATATAACTCCCTAAGGGCTTCATAATAAAAATAAATTGTTTATTTAAGAGTGGGGACGTGCATCATCTGCTGGATGGATTGGGCATTGATGTTGAACATGGTTTCTCCTTGTTGGGGTGACTATGGTTCTCTGATGAATGTCATAACAGGCCTGACACTTTCTAATGAGTTCTGGAAAACCATGGGTTGTGGGGAAGACATAGTAGGGTAGCTTGGTTTCCCATAGGCCTATGTCATCCACTTCATCAAGTAATTTATCCTCGAGCCAACAATAGACATCAAATAGTTTTAAGTCCAACTCTGTGTCGTGGATTTTGAAATCTCTGTCTGCCAGAGCCAAGTTATCCAAGTCCACTTAAGGGTAGACCATAGGATTGAATGGTTTTTGGTCTGGCTTTGGAGGCATTCTATAAACTGCAACAAATTTAGTTGTGCAAAGGAAGAATGGGAGTTAAAAGAAATGGGAACTTAGAAAGGGAGAACCTGCATATTAGAATGGGGAGGGGAAAAATAGCAAGGAGTTGTTGATCTAGCTTGTAGAGCACTGAGAATTGTTTGTCAATGAACTAAGTTTTCCTTCACTGATCTTTGATATTAACTTTCTACAACTCAGTTCTCTGTATCAATTGAACTCAATAGCAAAGGTAAACTTTGGCTCTGGTGCTGAATTGGTATTTTAACATCTGATTGGGTGAATTTTGGATTGGCACGGGCCCGTTGGAAAACTGCCAAACCAATTGAATGCGTAACATGTATTTGGCGGGAGTGAATGTGATTGGATGGAGGGGACAAGTAGGCAGCGACGTGGTGCAACGACACGGGGTAACGGTCCTTTAAACGGTTGGAAGGTGCAGTGGTTTAGCCTACAGTGGAAACAACTTTCAGAGGGGGGTCCCAGCAGTATGTGGTAATGGAAGGGGGGGTACGAAATGCATTGAGCGCGACACATATCATCGTCAGTGGTATGGGATACCATCTATTTCGGACTACCCCCCCCCCCCCCCCCTCCCCCTCCCTAACGTTAATGTTCGGAGAATTGGGGGGGGGTGGGGGGCGAAAAATCATGTGGGTCGTCGGATGGATAGGGAGTGTGCGGAGATGACGAGTCGAAGGTGCGGGGTATATCATGGAGATGTGATGGGTGATGTGATGGTGGGGTCAAGGAATAAATGAGTGGCGGGGTGTATAGCATGAGATTTGGATTAAAAGGATACGAATTTTTGTGGGTTGGGAGTAAGGAATAAAATAACATATTCAGGACTTAGGATAAAATAAGACATAGTGTATGTCATAATAATTTTTTAATACATATCTTGATTCCCGAATTTTGGAAAATAACCCTTTTCCCAACTTTGGAGTATAACCCCCTTCTCGACCTTGATTTTCTTCTTCATCCATAGGAAATATGAAATTTTTATTTTTCACCTTGTGGGGTAAATTTTCATATTTCTCTAGCATTATTTCTTCTTTTGTAGGGTGCATTTAGACTTGCAGACCCTGAATAATTATTTTCTTTATGAACTCTATCCTAACTTCTATCCCTTATTTCTCCCACTAGTCCAGATTAAACTGTTGAACCAATTTCATTTCTACCTATCTACTGATTGGCCAAGACTAAGTTGTTTGGCCAATCTTCATTTTCTAACCTATCAACAAAAAATCAAAATTGAACAATCATGCTTAAATTGTATGATTGAACAAACCTATCAACAGTAGTGGCATTTTGAATTGCAACACTTTCAAAATTACCCATTTTTTTGGGTTTTCTTTTATTTTTTATTTCTGATACCCTCTTTTATTTTCTTCTTTTCATATTTTATATTTTGTGGGAATTCTTTGAATATTGAAATTTATGTACAATATGAAAACTTGCAAGTAAAAAATATTTAGTCACCTTGTGATACTATAAATTACAGGACTCTAACAGTGGCTCCAGCTGGGGATGGCACTTCTCCCCAGGAAGTGTCAAGAACACTAAGATCAGTAGCCTTGTATACTCTTTTTCTATCATGACTTCAAGGGATTTTCTTCTGTTGTTTTTCAGAACAAAATGGTAACCTTTAAAAAGGATCTGAACGAGAAATTGTGGTATCTAAAATGGAGTGGGGAATTTCCTGCACTCAGGAAAAGTAATGTTTCAGCATCCTTCCATTGGCTGGACCTCCAAGAAGCTCTATTCCATCCATCTCTTGTAGAAAAAATGCATTATTTCCCCTGAAAGAATGAACAATATATGGGCCCTTCCACAGGTTGTCAAACTTTCTATGTTTCCCTTTATATTCTCTTATGGAATCCCATTTCAGTACTTTATCTGTAATTTTAAAATCATTCGCCTTAGATCTTTTTTCAAATATCTTCTTCACATTTTCTTGTATAACCTGTGTTTTGTTGTAAACTTCTTCTTTGGATTGTTGTAGTTGAATGGTTTGGTTTATCCTTCTTTGTACATCATTCTCTTCACCCTATACCTCTTGAATTATTTTCATGGCTGGTACTCCTAATGATGTTGGGAAAATTGAATCCATCCCATAGACCAATTGGTATGGTGACATGCCAATTGATTTCTTAGTTTTCAGTCTGTCGGCCCACAATGCATGCCCCAGTTTGTTATGCCAGGAGTTCTTGTTGTCTTCTAGCAGCTTCTTGATGATATTGAATAAACTCTTGTTGGAGGATTCAACCAATCCATTACCTTGAGGGTAATAGGTTGTTAAATGTCCCAAAGAGATGTGATATTTGTGAAAAAAATCCACTATTTTCTTGGACTTAAAATCTGCAACATTATCTGTGATGATCTTCCTAAGACAGTCGAATCTGGAAAGGATATTTCTTTCAAGGAATCTTATGATAACTAAATCAATGGTAGCTCTAGAAGGGATGGCTTCTATCCATTTGGTAAATTAGTTTGTGGTAGTAAGGATCCATTTATGTTGGGCAGAGGATGAGGGGTGAATTTACCCAATGAATTCTAAACCCCATTGTTGAAAAAGAGCCTCAACAGAAATTGGTTGTAAGGGCAAGGGAAACAACTTTCTTTTTCCTTCAAAAATTTGACATTTGTGAGAGGTAGCTACCATTTTGTGGATATCTAGGAAAAGAGTAGGCCAATAGAAACGAGATCTAAGGACCTTGTTAGCAATGGTTTTCCAGTATAGATGGCCTCCACAGTACCCTTCATGGAATTCCTACATAACTCTATATGCATCCTTCTTAAGCAAATGTTTAAGCAATATGCCCCCAAAATCTTTCCAATACAAGGCATTTTCTAAAATGCAGAATTTGATAGCTTTCAATTTCAAGAATATAGCTTTAGTTTTGGACAAACCAAGAGGACCATTTAAAATAAATAGAACATATAATATATCTACGTACTAGGGAGAATTTAGGAATTCTTCCTTAAGAGGTGGAGTCACCAGCTCCTCTTGTTCATTCAGTGAATGGATCATGTTGATATCTAAAGCTTGAAAACTAGTTTCAGCCATCAATTTGGCTAATCCTTGTCCTTTGATCAGTTTGGTAGGTCTGATCTCTAAATCATACTCCAGGATAGCAACAATCCATTTGCCTCTCTTTCCATCGGGATTTTGTGTTAGGATATCCTTGATAATTGTGTTGGGCACAAAAGAAATGACATGCGAATGTAAGATGTAAACTCTGAAATCCTTTAGTGCTTTGACTAAATTAAAGTCCTATTTTTCGATGATATTGTACTTCAAAGGTGCATCCCTCAAGGCTTGGTTGAAAATTTGTATGGGCTACTCTTGTCCTTCCTTGTTTTTCTACAACAATACAACAACAATAGTGTGTTCTGATGCAAAGGAAAAAAATGATGAAATCCTTCGTGAAATCAGGGTTGATCAGAACTGGTGCTTTAGTGTGTGCTTACTTTACCAATTCAAAGCATTGTTTTGCCTCCGTGTTCCATTTAATTCCTGAATCTCTTTTAAGAATGTTGGTGATGTTTCTTAGCAGTTCTGCTAGGTTTGGTATAAACCTTCTCAAAAACATATTTTGCCAATGAAGGATTAGAGCTCTTTGATGTTCTTGGGATGACTAATTTGAAGTATGCCCTCAATCCTACTAGGATCAATTTTGATTCCTTCTTCAAATATAATGTTGCCCATCAGCTTTCCTTCTTCAAGGCCAAATAATGATTTCTTGGGGTTCAGGGATAGTCTGAACCTTTTGCACTTCTCAACAACTCTTCTTAAATGGACCAGATGTTCTTCATTATTTTTCGAATATATTGTAATATAATCAAGGTATATCACATTGAAATTGATGGTTTATTATGAAAAAATAAATTCCCATTGCTCTCTGGAAAGTGGCACTCGCATTGATTAATCCAATAAGCATTTTCACATACGTGAAGGTCCCTCAAGGAGTAGTAAAAGTTGTTTTGTGTTGATCACCAGGATGCACCAACTCTTGATTATACCCTGAAAAGCCATCTAACAAAGAGATCCTTCTGGATCCCACTACCCTTTTCAATATGTGGTGCATCTTTGGTAAAGGGTAGTTGCGTTTGGGTGATACTTTGTTCAGATTCCAAAAGTCAATGCAAAGTCTGATTTCACCTATTTTCTTTCTTGTAGGCATATTGTTGGATACCCATTCAGAGTATCTAATTGGAAATATGATATTGGAATCATACTTCTTCTTGATCTCCTTCTCAACCAAGGGAATTAGGACATGATTTATCCTATGCAGTTTCTGTTTGAAAGGTTTTTTATCCTCCTTGATTGGAATCTTGTGTTGTATAATACTGGTATCATAAGATTTTAGGTCCTCATATCTCCAAGCAAACACATCAATGAACTCCTTAAACAAAGCAATGTACTTTTGTTTTGTAGTCAAGGGAAATCTATCTGATAACTTTATCATCTTGGGATATTGTTCATTGCCTAAATTTCATTCCTCAATGTTTGCCTCTGTAGGTTCTATCTTTGGTTTCTTGGCTACATCATTGAAATCAAACAGTTCCTCTAAAGGGACAAGTCCTCTAGGTAGGATATTATCCTGGAATTAGAGTACTTCAAATTCCTCTTTTTCTGGGTCTTTTTGTATCTCTGTTCTATGTAAATTTTCATTTACTGAAATATTAATATTAGAATCATGAGGTGGTTCATCCATAATCACATGTTATTTAGTGGGACGGTCTTCTTCGTAGTCTAGGTCCATGTTGGAATCTTCAAATTCACCTCTAGATTGCAATAAATTCTCAATTTGTTTGTTGTTACCAAATACTAGCCAATACCTCATGTTATTAGGGACTGTTGGGCAATGTTTAACCTACATTGTGTATTGCTTGTTGGGATGAGGTAATTGACAGGTGCTTGCTGAAAAGGCTAAACCATTAGCCAGGACTTTCAATTTTGTGGAATTGCAACAAGATTATATTCTTCAAATGTCTTCAGGAGGTCAAGGGAAACATTCATGTATTCTCTCAACCTAGGGTGTTTGGCTAAGTATTCTCCCTTGATCTATCTAATAACTAGCTCAGAGTCCCGATGGACAAAAATTATTTTGGCTCCTAATCTTTTCAACAAATGTAAGCCCAAAAGAAGTGCCTCATATTCTGCTATGTTGTTGGTGCACTTGAAATTTATTTTGTAAGAATGACCCTCTTCATGATTTTTTCCAGTATTTCAGACTCACACCCCTGTTCCCTAACCTGCTTTGCCACAAGAGCCATCTAAGATCATGTTCCAAAAAGGCTCAGCTTCAGCGTTGTGTTGTAAAAATTTCATTTGATCTTCTTTCACTTGATCCTGGTCTTTTTCTTCTCCTGCCACTTGTGCATCAAAGTCTCCATCATTATAAAGAATGAAGGATTCAAGGTCAGAATGAACAGAGTAAAGGGGGTAGTTATATGGCTTCTCTTTAATGCTCACCATGTATTTCATTAAGGTTTCCCTATACATTCTTCTTTTTTGGCCAAACAATGGTATGGTAGCATAAATCATATCCATTTTGAGGGTCCCTTGTAACTTGGCTCCCCATTAGCATGATAAAATCATGCCATACTTAGGAGGGATGTCAGCCACTACTATATCCATCACTAGAATTTAAGCTGGTATCTGAGCTAAAGTGATACAGAGATCTTTGATGAGACCCAAGCATTTAACCTTGCTAGAGTCAAATGAGTATAAATCTTTGTAGGGTCTAGTTATCTCAAGGCCAAGTTTCTCCAGAACAGCCTTTGGCATAACATTATGTCATGCTCCAGAATATAGCATGGCATTGTGGAGGATTTTGTCATGAACATTCATAATAACATAAAATGGGGAGACTCCTCCCTCCTGGGATTTACCATCCACTTTTGGCCCATACAAAAGTTCAGGCTTATCATCGTTCGATTGATAGTGTTAGTAATTTCTCCTATGTTCAGTACCTTTAGGACCTGAGACCCGTATACATCCTTATTTACCAATTCAGTGAGGAATAGAGATTTTCAATTTATCAATTTCGTTCTCAATGCTGAATGGTGTCTGCGTTTTTAGTAGATTTGGACAATTAGTATTTTTAGGTACATTAGTCTTTTTAGGTATTGTTTTTGTAGTAATCTCAACTTGTTGACTTGTAGTGGGGATATCCGCTTGAGCATTTTTTACTGGGCTGTCAGCTAATTTACTAGTGTTTTTTTGTATATTATTCTTTCCTGAAATGTTTACAGCTTTGTTTGATTTTTCTATTGTTTTCTTGGGATCAGTTTCAAAGGCTCTTTTGGCAGAATTTTCAGAATTCTTTTTCTTGGAATTATCAGAGTTTTTTTTTCTTGTAAGGTTATCTTGTTTGTGCACCTCCATGATAGAATTTTCAAATCCTTGTTTATAATCCTCAGACTCTTCAGATTTTGCTTCATTCTAAGTCAGAGAAAATAAACCTTGCTCTTCTTCAGTCAAGAAAACATAATCATATTCATTAATTCCCATTAGATTAATCTAATTTTCTTCTAATTATTCGACCACTCCCTCATCTTCATTAGCATAATTCTCTTGGAATGGAAGCCTAATTTTCTGGTCATGGCCTCTTTGTTCTCTTTGTCTTATTTGAGGGGGGTTTCTTCTAAGATTTTTAGTTATGTTTTGAGGAGCTGGATGATTTTCCCTAAGAATAGCTCTCTCATTTAGGCTGATCCTCTCCATCAATCTCTCCATAGTTCTAACCAAGTTATCAATTTTATCATCAGATGTGGAAGTTGTTGGTTCTTCCCTTATAGTAACTCTCTTCTCTATTCTCATTTCGGCCCTATTTTCAAACAGGTTAGCTTCTACACTTACAACATCCCTCTTCATTTCCTCTAATGTTGCAGGGTCTCTCTCTCTGAGTTGATAAGCCATTTCTGGGTCAAAACCATCTGGGAATTTAACCAGGGCCAAGCCTTGTGGGGTTTTCATGTGGGCAGGAAGTGTGTTATTTACACTGTTGAACCTAGTGCAATATTCTTGGACACTTTCTCCAGTATTTCTCTTGATGTTTTCATATTCTGACAAAATTTGAAGAGGGTTTTTCTTAACTTCCCATATATTGATGAATAGCTGGTGAAAAGCAAGGACATCATAGATACTATTAGGAGTCGAGCATTTAAACCATTTTCTCACTTCTCCGCCTAAAATTTGAGCAAACATCCTCAACTTGACACTCTCATCATATATCTCTTAAAGGTCAAAACAGTCATTCATTTTATCAACATGCTATTGAGCAGTTGTAGGACCACTCCCATCAAATTATGGAATTTTGGATTGATAATCTTATGGCATGGGTATCACAGGTGGTGGCAACATCAATGGAGCATATCTGGCTACCATGATTTGTGGTGGGGGAACCCAAGGGGGATTGACAAGAGGAGGGTTGATGAGGGGGGGTGGAGGATTAAATGGAGGAAGGTGTACAGTGGGTATATGTGTGGTGGTTTGGGCACTCTGGTGCAGGATGTTCAAGGATATGGTATGGGTTGTAGAAACACCTAGACAGGTTGACTGAGGATGAGAAAACTGGGAAGTGATTGAAGAAGTTGTTGTAGGAAGATCAGATAGTTCTAAAAATTACTAATGGTAAGCATCATCGACAGCTAAATTGAGTCCTCCTACCAAGTCTTGAAGGGAGTAAAAGTGTTGGAGAAATTGAAGGTTAGTTTGGGTGGGTGTGGAGGCTTCCCCAACTAGACTATGTTGTAGGATAGATGGGTAAAAAAATGTCTCGGCTGTCTAATTCATAGATTTGGTCCTGAATAAGCTTTGTTCGAAATGTGAATAAAACTGGATGTCCTACAAGGTCACAACGTTTCCAGGGAGGGAAGTTTCTCTGTAAAGGGATTTTATACCAGCTTGACTCTCGGTTCTGGGGGTTTTTCTTAGGATTTTCTCTGGATTTTCAACTATTGCGGGAAGATTTGGGTCAGGGTGGGATCTGGTAAAGATTCTTCTGGGAGCCAGAATTTAGACCCGAAGCATAGATAGGCTAAGTATTTTCATAAGTTGAAAAACCAATCTTGGAAAGTACTTTATCGTAAAATGTTTTGACTGGGGCTTCTGAATTTGAATGAAATTGTGAAGCTTTTCAATAAGTTCCCAATATGGTCACCATTATGTTGTGGCTCTATAATTTATAAGATTGGCAAGAATAAACTATAGAGGACAGCATCAAACCACTTTGGAATCCAGGACATAGCCTTCCTAGACTCAGAGAGGACTCTCTCTATTTATGATTTAATTTTACCTTGATATTATGAATGCTAATGTTAGGCTAGTTACATTGATTGTGGGAATTGTTTGTTTCGATTGATTGCTTTGGTTGGATGAGAATATCTATAGAAACTAATCCATTGGACTATGGAGTCATAAAAGGCTAGTTTGTTGCATCAAATTTTCAAGAGCATCACAGGGCAAGCTAACTGTGCTAATTGGATCCTTAAAAGCACTATGAATTATGATGTGGAGGAAATAGTAATGTTCAATAATGATTTAAGAGCAGTTAAGAATTATTTAACCATACTTCGGAAGAAAACATTCAGATGGTAAACACATACATAATTAAGGTGCTCCAACAACAAATATTAATCTAAAATTTTTGTTTTACGATCAGATAAATAGATGCGTAACAAGGAAAACAATGGGAACATTTAACACATAGAAGTAACACATCACCATTTAAAACAGCTCAAGTATCCTATAAAACTGTCTCTTATTATTGATGTTGATCCAGGTGGATATCGGTGGCCACCCACCTATTCCATTTGGACCTGCACCATCAATTCTTATAGCTTTTCACTTTCAGCACAACTTACTATTTTTAGCAGGTTTTCGGGTCCTACACTCCCGGAGCTGTCTTGGGGCCTTAATGATCTAGGTGGACATTGGTGGCCACTCACCTATTCCATTTGAACCCCCACCATCAATTTTTTCAATTTTTAAGCTGCAGCACAACTTACTATTTTTAGTAGTTTTTCGGGTCCTGAACTTCCGGAGCCGTTTTGAGGCCCTAAATGACATTTTTTGGGAAAAATGGGAGCAACATGGGTCCATGGAATGATGTTTCTCACACCGAAAGTTTTACTCCTCGGATAGATATTTATAACGAGCTATTGAGCGCGTCAAACGGAGGTCGGATGCCAAAGTTACGTCCCCGGGAAGTTGAAACACCAATTTACCCAAACGGGACCCACAATTTTGGTGCTTCATCTCCTAGGGTTAGGTTTTTGGATGTTTCAGTTTTTCTATTGTTTCTCAATAATAAATAAGCCCTCGAGCCTCATTTTAACACAGTTTATAGGTCTGTAGCCGCCACATCTCTTCTCAGAGATTCGCTACCAGCACCCTAGCTATTTTATTTCCATTATGTCTGTAAGCATATTTCTATTATTTGATATTAATGAAATGAAGCATTATTTCCACTGCATCTCTATGTTTATGGTTATTTCTGTATTCTGTTGTGTTCCTGCATAAAATCTGGATCAGTGGTATCAGAGCGGTCTACTCTTTCTTTGTTTTTCTTTGCATGTCCCCAACGCGGTCAGGGTATAAGGAGTTAGGGCTCGATCTGTTTGATCCCTTGCAAGATCAGCCTCGCAAACCCCGACGACCTCCTATGGTGGAAGAAAAGAAAGACGAGGGAGCAGGAGATCCTATCAAAATATTTCTCGAGGAGGCCCTTGAGAAAAAAAGGAACGCAATGATGGATAACTTTGCTCAGATCCTTCAACGACTGCCCACCTATAACGCATCTGCATCCAATAACCACTCTGGAGGCGCCACTCCCTTCAAGGTACAAGTAAAATTTTACATTCTTGTATTTGAATGAAAAATAGATGAATACGTTGTAGATAGATGGTTGAATTTGCTGGAAGGGTATTTCTCGTTCCATGATTTCTCTGACCGAGAAAAGATTATTTTTGCACCCCTCAAAGTCGCCCCCCATGTCAAAGACTGGTGAGAAACCTACTGTGAGCAACAGGATGAAGGGGAACCTTCTTTGTTCTCAGCCACACCAACTTGGAATTTGTTTCGAGATGGCATCAAGGAACAATATTACCCTGTGGGGAGCTATGAGGACAAATACATCCAATGGACCACACCGTGGAAACAAAGGGATCAATATGTGAATGAACTAACAAATTTGTTCCATACCCTGCGCACAAATTTGGGTATTAAAGATTCAGAGAGACATTTGGTGCTCAAGAACCATGGTTGTCTACACAAAAACATTCAAGAGGAAATTGAGTTCCTCGACACTACATTCCTTGGCACGGCATATCGCTATGCTGCCAAGATTGAGCAGAAATTTAAGCAGAAGAAGTGAAACTTTGGATCTGTGAATTCGAAAGGTGCCCCCAAATCGAAGAATAAGGGGCAAGGCCAAAGCGGCATGACTTAGAACAACACCACAAATCCAAAGAAGGACACAAGGAAGTGGTGTGAATTTAATAACAACTCCACTCACATCACAAACGAGTGTCGGGCCAAACAGTCATTGGTGGCCGAACTAAAGGCACCTGAATCAGATGCATTTTCTGATCCCGAGTTAGAACTAGAGAAAGGCAATGATAAAGGGAAGCAGATCATTGATGCAGATCCCAGTGCCATTGTTGCCACCACCAAGATCTAGAGGGATGATCCAGAGGATCCAGAGGAGGGGGAGCGCCTCTTCCATTCGCAGATGTGGGTGAAGGGTTCTCCGCTACAATTTCTTGTCGATAGCGGAAGCCAAAAGAACCTCATTTTAGCAGAGGTCATGAAGTGGCTCGGCCTACTGACCATAGCACACCCACAGTCGTATACCATCAGGTGGCTCCACCTAGGGAGAGATCTCCGCATCCGCCAGCATGCTGCCTTCCATACAGTATCAAGCCATTCACAGATGAGGTATTGTGTGATGTTGCTCCTCTTGATGTAGCTGATGTATTATTGGGCCATCCATAATTATGGAGGCGACATGCTATATATGATTTTAAACCTCGTGTTGTTTTTATTACTTTGGGAAATAACTTTTACAGGATACCGGAGGTGGTACCGCCTCTTGCAATCTCTTTGACTACTGCAAAACAATGCAGTAAGATTGTTTCCCAAACCAGGAAAATTATTTTCCTTACAACTCGCTCACAGGAAAAGAAGAACATTGTGGCCACAACCTCGAAACAGGGCTCCCTTGCATGGCTGCAGCAGATGGACTAAGTCATGGAGGAATACGAGGAAATTTTCTCCTCACTCACAGAGGTTCCTCTACACTGTCAGGACAAGCACTCCATTGATTTGACCCTAGACGCACCGCTGCGTGATGTTGCCATACCTCATGTGACTACATAGAAAAAATCCACACATGTACTGTCTAAGGCTGATAAAGAAACCAAATTTACTAATTGCATCCAGCATGTCCGCCCACAGGTCCATGACATCTTCGACAACAAAACGTGCCTCATCTCATGGAGGATCTCAACACAATGGGGACCGTTTCTTCTTAAGGAGGGAAGAATGATCCAGGTGGATATAAGTGGCCACCCACCTATTCCATTTGGACCCACACCATCAATTCTTGCAGCTTTTCACTTTTAGCACAACTTATTATTTCTAGCAGGTTTACGGGTCCTGCACTCCCGGAGCCATTTTGGGGCCTTAATGATTCAGGTGGACATTGGTAGCCACCCAACTATTCTATTTGAACCCCCACCATCATTTTTTTCAGTTTTTAAGTTGCAGCACAACTTACTATTTTTAGTATTTTTTCGGGTCCTAAACTTCCAGAGCCGTTTTAAGGCCCTAAATGACATTTTTTGGAAAAATCGTGAGCAACATGGGTCAATGGACCAATGTTTCTCACACCGAAATTTGTACTCCTCATATAGATATTTCTAACGAGCTATTGAGCATGTCAAACAGAGGTCGGATGCCAAATTTACATCCCCGGGAAGTTGAAACACCAATTTACCCAAATAGGACCCACAGTTTTGGCGCTTCATCTCCTAGGGTTAGGTTTTTGGACGTTTCAATTTTTCTATTGTTAGCCCTTGAGCCTCCTTGTAACACAGTTCATAGGTCTGTAGCCACCACATCTCTTCTCAGAGATTCGCTACCAGCACCCTAGCTATTTTATTTCCATTATGTTTGTAAGCATCTTTCTGTTATTTGATATTAATGAAATGAAGCATTATTTCAGCTGCATCTCTATGTTTATGGTTATTTCTGTATTCTATTGCGTTCCTGCATAAAATCTGGATCAGATGCTTAGCTTCAAAAATTACAACTCTCCACTACAATAGGTCCTTACAATGTAGGTTCCAACCCTTGATAATTACAATACATGCAGTATTTAATTGCAAACTCATATATTTCCCTATCTACTTCGGCAACCTTTCATTAATTACAACTAAGAAAAAACTAGACAAGTGTGGCCATGCAATGGCCACAACAAAATACATCTGACAAGCACCGCTTGTGATATTAACTCTGGAAGCTCTTCATGAATTGAAAGGTAAGCCCAAAGGTGGTTGAGGTGGTCTTGAAGAGGCAATGATCAATAGCTCTGACATCTAGATCCACCTTTTGGACTGCCTTTGTTGGGTCATTAAATATGATTGGGTGTTGGCACTTTTAGTTGATCAGTGGTTGTGCTGATGTGCTCACTATGCCTTTCAGTCTTAATACATACATAACTTGGCCCATTCCTTCTTGCTCAGAATTCTTGTCCCTACAACCTATTGATACACTTCATCCACCTCTGTATATGTTTTGAAAGTGGGTCTGGCAAGGAAAACATGCTTCAGTTCATGTTGGATGAAGATGTCATTGCTCAAGAGTTCCATGACAACTTTACCAGTCATGTTTCCTTTGATTTTGGAGAATGTTTTGGTGTCTGTAGCTGTCTCCTTGAACCTTGTCATGTAACTGCCTTTTGGACCACCTTTTTATTAATTACATATAGTGAAGGTAGCCCTTTTCCCTCAAGGGCTCATTTCTGTTGAAAATGTGCCAATGTCCACGTCCAATTCGTGACACTTCTCCTCCAGATGTCTCCCCAAGTTCATCTTAGTGAGGACCCTTTTCACTTCTAGTATGGGTTTTGTCCTGTCCTGCACTTCTAGTATTAGCTTTTTCAATAGCCACCCTACACTTGTCAATCAACTCTTTCTGCTCAAAAATTATGTGGATGGAATGCCAAATTTCATCCACTAACTCTTTGATACTACCCCAGATGATCAGCTTCATTTGGCCCAGAATGTTACTAGCTAAAAAATCCTTTTATGCCTTCTCCAACCTTTCAATTTGATTTTTGGCTTTCAATCAGCCAGTAACATAGCTATCCAAGGCCATGGAAAGTATGGGAAACTCATTCCTCAACTTTATCTCTCTGAATATGTCATAAACTTATTTTTCTTGGCCTTCTATGGCAGGCTTAGAAGTAGATGTTTGCAGAACCTATTGATGAATAAACACTATGGCTGAAGATGTAGGGGAGGCCAGTGTTTGACCACCTATTGGAGATTACCTAGGGGTTTCTATGATGTGAATTACTATTTGTTTCTCTAATTCACCCCCTTGATCGATATCCATGTGAATTCTGGCCCTCTTCCTATATTTCAGTTTGAATTCTTTGCTAGAGGTATTAGTCACTAGAGGTGACTGATCCTCTCTTGGCCTTTTACTCCCTATCTCTTTCTCTTGCTCTTTACCCTTGTCTTCTTTATCTTCTGCACCCTTCCTTTCTTGTGGGGTTGGGGTTTGGATGCCTGAGGTGGAAATCACCTATTCTTCATCTTCTTGGAGGGTGTTGGTCGCCCATTCTGCTTGATTTGCATATTGCTCAATTGTAGGCCTATGTGTGTGGACATAAGGTGTTGCCCTATTTTCCACCCTCTTCTTGGAGATCATCCCTACAGGGTCATAATACCAAGTGAAATTGTGGCTAAAATCCATCCCTTTTTGTATCTTATTGGCCTCCTCCCCTGTTGCTCTGTTGTTAAAAATGAAAGGCCCAATTTGTGCCTTGATTTTGAACTAGGACTTCTTCTTTGCAGAGACAAAGTGAAGCTCATCTGCATGTATCATTTGCCTTATATACTCCAGTGAAAATACCCTCATGGAGAGGAACTTTGGTAGTTTTTAGGGGGCTAACTCACACCCATAGACTCAAATCTCTGTATAATTTTCGTACAAGTACCAATCTGCAAACTTTACCTGATCTGTCAGTTGCATAGTTTTCCTAATTTCTTCATTTACCCTTGGCTCTGTCACACTGCTGAGTATACTAATGTATGGATGCACAAATAAATCCACAAAATCGTTTTAGGTATAATTTTTTTGTTCTTTTAGTAATAGAGTGGTCTAAAAGATGATAGATTGAGGCTCAGAATCTTCATTGAGCTTGGTCATGTGAAATTAAAACTTGTTGGACTGGAAATAAACAAAAATATCCACCAGTACAGAGGTGTATTTGAATACCTCCTATGTATTAAACTTTAAGAATTGGTCATGTATAACATCATCCAGGAATTGGGCATAATTGAACATGACTGAGGGCTTGGAATCTAATGAAAGGATGGATAAAAAGCCTATCATAGCCTCATTGACCCATTGGTTTCTGTGATACGCTAGCAGATATGACAAGACAATGACTATATGTTAGGTCCTAATAGGGAAAATAGAAGAAGGACATGGAGGGTTATTTGTAGGCATTGGTGCGTCAATGGCCATGAAGAGTTGAAAATTTTTGGCTCTGGTGGCAAAGTCAAGCTTTTGATATGACTCCCTAAGGGCTTAATAAGAGAAAGGAATTTTTTGTTCAAGAGTGGGGGCCTACATCATCTTTTGGATGGATTGGGCATTGATGGTGAATAGGGTTTCTCTTGTTGGGGTGACTATGGTTCTCTGATTAATGTCATAACAGGCCTGGCACTTTCTAATGAGTTCTGTATAGCTATGGGTTGCGGGGAAGATATACTAGGGAAGATTGGTTTCCCACAGGCCTATGTCATCCACTTCATCAATTAATTTATCCTCCAGCCAGTAGTAGACATCAAATAGATCGAAGTTTGACTTTGTCTCATGGATTTTGAAATCTATGTCTACTAGATCCAAGTGATCCAAGTCCACCTAAGGGTAGACCATAGGATAAAATGGTTTTTGGTCTGGCTTTGGAGGCATTCTATAAACTGTAACAAATTTAGTTGTGCAGAGGAAGAATTGGAGTTAAAAGAAATGGGAACTCAGAAAGGGAGAACCTGCAAATTAGAATGGGGAGGGGAAAAATAGTAGGGAACTATTGATCTAGCTTGCAGAGCACTGAGAATTGTCTATCGATGAGCTGAGTTTTCCTTTACTGATCTTTGCTATTAATTTTCTGCAACTCGGTTATCTGTATCAATTGAACTCAATAGCAAAGGTAAACTTTTCCTCAGGTGTTGAATTAGTATTTTAACATGTGATTGGGCGAATGTTGGATTGGCATGGGACCGTTGGACAATCGCCCAACCAATTGAATGCGCACCAGATATTTGGAGGGAGTGGATGTGATTGGATGGAGGGGACATGTAGGCAGAGACGTGGTGCAACAACACGGGGTAACGGTCCTTTAAACGGTTAGAAGGTGTAGTGGTTTAGCCTGCAGCGGAAACAACTTTTGGAGGGGGGGTCTCGACAATATATGAATTTGTGTGGGTTGGGAGTAAGAAATAAAATAACATATTCGGGACTTTGAATAAAATAAGATATGGTGTATGTAATAATAATTTTTAATACATCTCTTGATTCCCGAATTTTGGAAAATAACCCTTTTCCTAACTTTGGAGTATAAACCCCTTCTCATCCTTGATTTTTTTCTTCATCCATAGGAAATATGAAATTTTTATGTTGCACCTTGTGGGGTAAAATTGCATATTTATCTAGCACTCTTTCTTCTTTTGTAGGGTGCATTTAGATTTGCAGACCCCGAATCATTATTTTCTTTAAGAACTCTATCCTAACCTCTATCCCTTATTTCTCCCACTAATCCAGATTAAAATGTTGAACCAATTTCATTTCTACCTATCTACTGATTGGCCAAGAATAAGTTGTTTGGCCAATCTTCATTTTCTAACCTATCAAAAAAAATTAAAAAATGTAAAATCATGCTTAAACTGTATGATTAAACAAACCTATTGAAAGTAGTGGCATTTTTATTTGTATCACTTTCAGAATTACCTCTTTTTTTGGTTTTCTTTCCTTTTTTATTTTTTAAACCCTCTTTTATTTTCTTCTTTTCATATTTTATATTTTGTGGGAATGCTTTGATTATTGAAATTTATGTACAATATGAAAACTTGCAAGTAAGAAATATTCAGTCACCTTGTGATACTGTAAATTACAGGAGTCTAACACAATGCTTCCTCTGCCCATGGTTGAATTTGTTCTGTGAGAACTTGTTCCTTCGGCACAAATTTGCAATTTCTCCTTGAAGTTGTGGCCTTCCTGCAGGTGAGCAAGTCTCTGTTGAAACACCAAGGTAGGTGCTACGATGCAGATTTCCTCAAACTCTTATTCCTTGGTTCTGAGCATGTCGCGCAGCTACTGCATGACCAGATCATTCTGGAGAGAGGCCCAAATTTCCATGGCCTCAGCGAAAGATTGTTCACACTGAGTGACTACGACAGCGATAATTTCTTGGGCCTGCTTCACCTCTGTTGCTCTCTTGGCGTGGATCTCTGGCGGTGTCTCTGACTGAAGCTTGGTTTGGAGATCCACGATTTTCTACTCATACTTGGCTCAAATTGTGTGAGCCCCCGTGAGCATAGCCTTTATCGCAGTAGCTAGTCCATCCAAATTCTCTGTAGGTGCAGCAGTGGTCGTGACCATTGGAATATCCTAGAAGAATTGGTTGATCTTGGCTTCCAGCACAACATGCTGGGATTCTGCTGCTTGATATGCCGCCTCTGCTTGTCGTTGCTAATCATGCGCTTGTGCAGCTTGTTTCTATGCATCGCTGGTCTGCGTCTGCACGATTGCTTCTCGGTACTGCAGCTCATCAACAATGACTGAGTGAAGTAAATGGAGCTTCCTTGAAGACAACACAAAAATATTAATATGAACATCACCTGTGCCAGTAAATTGAGTGCGTTGGCTCGCATCCATTTGAAATGCTGGCAAGGGGATATGGATGAATCATCCTTCCTTGGATGGTGGTAAAGATACATCCAAAGGTTGTGTGCTTCTAACAGGTGCACGGGTTCGGCTTGCTTGAATCACGCTCACCTGGATCTGGCTCATTTGCAACTTTAACTCTTGTAGGCCAACCTGGACAACCTATAATGTAGATTTATACTGGACTTCCATGTTCATCCAACGATCCTCTTGCACAATGGTCACAATATTTTTGATCTCATTGAGATCGTCTTCTGTTAGTGTCAGGACCTCCTGTCTTGTTTTCCTTGACCCCTTATGCTTTTTCCTTGGCCCAACCTTGGTCTGTGCACCGCACTTTGTTCCTTTGGATGTGGCTACTTCAGTTTCTTTGGGCTCAGAGCCATTCTCTTCTGTCATTGTGGTGGTCTCAACAGTTTCTCCTGTAGTGGTCGGTGTAGGCTCTTCGTCACCAGGTTTTTCTGTCACCGTCGGTGGTACCGTGTCTGCAGTCTTTTCTGTAGCCTTCGCTGTGGATTTTCCTATTGGGGTGCGCAACTGTGTTGGTGGAGTCAACCACACTGGCAACTAGTCTTTTGTGACCCTGATCAAGTCGTCTTCAGTTACCAAGTAAGGCAACTCATACTAGACACCCTGCACAATGCCCTTCGCTCGGATGTGGATATTGTGAAAAGTAGCCTTAAAGTCAGCTACCATCTTATATTTCTCATAAAGGGTGGGAGAAAATTGTGGATTTGACTGTACTACCTAGTATAAAATTCCATCATACAACACCCAAAATATCTTATTCTCCTTTGCTCGCACCAGGTCCGAGGAGTTCCATAGGGTGGTGTAGCGTGCAAATTCCCACATGTGTCTTGTGAGTTCTGGAAACTGGGTATCTTCAGGGGTTTTCCACCCAATCATTGCGATTAATAATAAGAGCCAAGCATATTGAAAGTGCTTGCCTTCCTCTTGCACTTCGTGCACGTTTTCAAGGAATTATTTGCACAGATATGCGCACCAATTTTAGATTATTTTTCGCATCTCCTACCGAATGCAATTATGTGCACAGGCACTTCTTTCATTTGACACTTGTGTGTCATCTTGCAAGCCATAATTACCATTCCAAAAAGGACTAACAGGTTATTTATTTCTTCTACCACAAATCCCCGAGATTTGTACGTAACATCATATTTCTTCTTGATTTTATCCGCCGACACTTTCTCTTGCGCTTTCCCTCCAAAATCGGCCATAGGATTGGCCCCCTTGTTTGGTAATCCTATGATCCTGTGAATTAGATCTGCATCAATTGGGATGCACTCTCCCAACCAGAGTGCATCGTCATGCACCAAAGCCAATAACTTCCTAACACAAATATCATTGATGGGGTTGCACCCAAAATGAGGGATTTGAAAAAGATTGAGGATGCGTTCCTTATGCAGTCTGCAAATTTCTTTCTTAGGCTCAAGGTGCACCAGAAAACCTGCATATGGGACTGGATCAAGGTAAAGCTCTGGTGCAAGCTCTGGAAATATCTCCACATCTGCAATGTCCCAGTTATCGAAGCACAATTGAGGAATTTTGACCAGCATTTCCCCTTTCATTGGGATGTTCTCTAGATCAGGGGCACTTGGATACCTGCCTGCACCTTACCCAAGTCCTTTGGCACTTTCATTGTAGGTCTGCGCAATGCAATGTAACTAGGAAACCGCGAGAATGGTGCTACTTCTACTACGTCGTCACCCCTTTCTTCTATAGTTTCTGGGAGTTCAGGCATGGGTTTCTTCATCTTTAGGTATGGGGGTCTTTTCTCTCAGGGATTTGCATGTCCCAAAATTTTTCCCCTTCTTGGTTTTGGACGGCACAGGGTTCTCTACTATAGGCACCTCCTGCGTAGCAAGGTATTCTCCAGGTCTGGTGGCAGTCATTATGCTTTGAATCACGTATCCTAAACCCGCTTGGCACAAAGATTCCTCAAACATAGGATCTAATCCGTAAATAGGAGCAGCAAAAGAAAAGACAAATAAACAGTTCATAGCATAAAAATGGCTTAGAATGCAAAGGGGACTATTGTGATCCCATGCTTCATATTTAAACTTGTGGCGCATCTGCAACGACTCCTTGGGAATTAATGAGGTTCCATTACTGACCAATCGGTCCCAAATATGGAAAAATCCCCTCATTAAATGTATCTTGGAAGCTCCTAAAAATGGTAATAATTCTGTCTTATCCAGTTTTACTGTTCCAATGACTAGTTTTTGATACTTCTGTGCACCAATCAATCCCCAGGTGAAAATATCGCATGTGTGCCGCACCTTGCTGTGCATGTAATCCAAAGCTAAACATAACCATTGAACGACCGCCACCCCCAACACAGGCTTGTTGACCAAGTAATTCAAATCATATCGTGTAGTATCTGTCATATCCCTTAGTAACTGCAAACTTCACTCACATTCATCATACCAACAGAATGTCGCAACTTTGTGGAGTAATTTGGTCATGGGCGCAGTTATCAATTCGTATTGGGGGTTGCACTGTCTGTAGTATCCCACAAGGCTCAGCATGGTGCACAATTTTCTGAATTTCGAGGGGATGGAGGGTCCCATGAGTGCACACGGTGCCCTAACTTTTACTAGTGCCAAGTGTCGGCAATGTAAAGTCTCCCTTATTGGTGCATTAATGATCAAAGCTTCACCAATGATATCAATCCCACTTTCAATACCAAAGGTAAGGATAAAACTATCTATCAGTGCATACCACTCACTAGTGCCTCTACGCAACTCTGTTTCCAAGTATCATTTAGTTGACACCTTTCCCAAGGTATGAATAAACGTATGAACCCATTCAGGCCGTGGTTCTACACCCCATACCTGATTCCATTTTTCCAAATGTCTGTGGATCTTCCTTACCAGAGTATAAGTCCTCTTTTGTAATGATTACTCGTTCAAATATTAGTTGCATCATCTGCGCGCATTCGTCCCAATATCCCATATTCTCCTTATGTGTTTCCCACCATCTTGCTGGAGTAGTGCGCAAGCCAATATCTAAAACATGGAACCTCTGTGATGTCATCACAGTCCTTTCCAGTTCTCCTAGGAACATGTTTACATTAGTTGAGGCATCATAATGTGGGAAATCATGTACCTTCGAGGTTATGCAATGCAGAGCGCGGGTCACATGATTACAGTGCAACGCAGACACTTCATGTAGTCGGTTCTACCAATTCTCTAGCTCTTCATCAGAGTCTAAAAAATAAGAACTATCCTTCTCCCATTTAAGATTTCCATCTGATGTCGGATTAATCTAGTCTACTTCTTGCAAAGTTAGCTTCTAAATTTGATCAATTTTGTCCTCAACGCGCATTGGTTCAGTATACCTTTAACCTTTTGCAGGATCCAGAGGAATGATAACCCTAACTCCATTGTTTTCAAATTCCATCCTTCTTTTATTCAGATTGATAACACCATCCATTTCAATGGCCCAATCCAATCCTAGTAGTGCAGGGTAGAGATCAGTATCATCTACAATCAGTATGACCTCAAAATCTGCCAATACCTTAACTCCTTCTATATTGACCAAAAACTTTGATAATATCCCCAAGGAAATGATCTTTTGTTGGTTATCCATGCACAGTTGGATAGTGGACCATTCCAGCTTTGGTTCTCCCATGCATTGCCAGGTTTTTTTAGGCAGAAAATTAGCATCTGATCCAAAATCTAGGATGAGTTGGTCCATTTCATAAGCACTGATTTGCGCACTTAGACGCATCTCCCTACCAATTCTCCTCTTGTTCTTATAAATTTTGTTGATTTCAGTTGTTCAACGAGAGGCTGTTCTTTTTCTGCACAATTTTCTATTAATGCCTGCAATTTTTCAACATCATTTTTGTTGTGCATCAAATTTATGCATGCTTGTAAGAATGGCTTAATATCTTCTTCTCCTCTAGCTCCTTTTAGTGTTCTACTACTTGTTGTAGTATCACCTCTTGTGAATGATTTCCTTTCTTCAGTAAAGGTTTCTTTTGCATGTTGAAGATTAAGGCCTTCTTTGATTTCAGGTGCTTTTCGGATCCATACATCAGTGGAAAGTTGCTTTCATTTACCTTAATTGGTAGCTATGCCACTTCTGGTAACTACATTCACATAAGGATCTTCTTCACGAGTCTTTGCGCGAACCATTTGCAGATTCTGCGTTGGAGTCTTCTTTTTTGGCATTTTAACAATCAAGACAAGACAATCTTCTATAACATGATCAAATTGTCTACAGCACCTGTAGCATTGTATTGCTTGATTCGAACAGTCATGCGCATAGTGACCAGCATCACCAAAATTCTAGCAAATCACTTGTCCTCTTCCAATAGTAGTAGATCCACCTCCTCGGCCTCTTCCTCTGCCTTGGAATCCTCTACGCCCAGAAGGGGATGTTGGTGATGTAGGCTCAACCTGAATTATGTAGATCCCAAATTTATCCAACATCATATCATAAGTCTGAAAATGTTTCTCATCATGCCCTAGTGACAAACAAAACTTGAAAAATGGCTACTGTAAGTCAGGCTATTATTTTCCAACCCTCGGGCAAGAATCTGTATCATGTAACCTAGCAATCTGGCATATGGTGCACCATATAGGTCTCTTTAATGGACTAGGACCTCCAACATTCAGGTAACTGTTAAAAACAAGAAACTGGTCTTTATGATGCCCAGAAGATTTGCACTTTATACACCAGACCTCTGCGCATACCTCCTTGCCTTTGTCTTGGCCCAAACTTTGAATTTCCAGATGCATTGCTTCTAGTTAATTCTGAATATGTTGAGTTCCTAGCGCAACAGGTGTTGGGGTAGCTTCTAGCTTCATTTCCACCTCTACAGCCTCAGCTTGTGTAGCAATATTTTTCTTACCTAATGGTTGGCGCAGATGCGGGAGAAACATAGCAATGAACCATTCTAGATGTTGAATATTATCAATCACAAATCCACCGTCTCTGATGATGTGCTTTAACCTTTGATCAACTTCCCATGCAGATTCATTAGGTTCTTGACGAATATCCTTCATCTCTGTTACTAGCTGCATGTATGACTGAGGTTTCTTAAACTGCTCTTTGAGGTCTGCTTTAATTGCTTCCAGAGTAGCATTAGGGTTTTCTTGTGCATACCTAATGTACTAGTCCAATGCGTGATCTTGAAATGCAGTAGCTAGCTACGCTTTTCTGATATCAATATTGTTTACTTGCTAAGCCTGCCATATGGCCTCAGTTTCCTCATTTTCCAATGGCTCTGAAATTAGGTAACTTCATGGATGTAGCCATATCTACTTCAGGAGGGGGTGGAGGTAGTGGTGGAGATGGACTGCGCGACGGGGGAGGTGATCGACACTACGAGCTTAGAAGTGGAGTGGATGGAGTGGGAAACAAATTCAAGGGTTTCTGATATGACGAGCTTTCTTCTTCAGAGTCACACGAGCTAGCAATTTCGAGTTCAGGTTCACTATTAGATCTAGGTTTAGGAGGGCTATACAGGACTTCTTCAGGATTTTAATGGTAAATTATTCCATTGCGCGTAGCTGAACCTCTTTGATGCATTCAAGCAGTATGTTCAAAGAGACAACTCTTTTCACACAATAGAATTTTTAGTAATAATTTCAATGATCCCATGAACTTACCTCTAGGACCCTTAAAAAAACCTCCTTTCAACTTCAGAATATGAGACAAATTGGTCAACATAAAATTAGTTATGTGAATGATCTCGATCTTATTTAACAGAATTCAATAGTCATGCATAAAAATATCAATTAGTTATGTGCATTCATCAATAAGAAAAAAGATAGTGTGATCTCATCAAAGCATAAACAGTAAGCATAAACAACAGTTAGACACATAACATAGAGAATTCGCCAAAAATGTTCCTTCTATTAATCCTTCAGATCTTTCAATACATCAGTTTTTCCTTCAAAATGCTTACAAAACCCTTACAGTCCCTTACACACACACAACCATCGAAGTTCGCACACAGCCAGGACTAGGTCTCCGTGCACATAGCTAGCATGAGCCTTTTACCCAACCCAAAAACCCATACTGACGTAGATAATATTTGAATATCAATATCACTTAGCTTAATTGAACTACTTAGCTTAGAAAAATGCTATCTATTTATAATATGCCTAGCACACAGCTACTATAGTCTCAAAGACCCATAGTTTACATTTAAGCTTTAAAAAATCCAAAAATGGGGCAAAAATCTCTTTGACTACCCATGCACAACGCACACATACAAATATACCAAAAAGAGCATTGAAACTTGTGCCTCAGGGGACCCCGCTCCAACAACGCTCATGCATTGGTTTTTTCCCACGTGTTAAATATGTTTATCCTGGTCATCTTTTGCATCTTGTGGTACATTTTGCTGTTGAATGTGATCATTTATGGTTTTACTTTTTCTTTTCAGTTGCTTCAACCTCTTGGACATTGTTCCAAGCCTGACCCAAGGTGGGAGAAAGGGAAAAGGGAGGCTAACCCTATGTGGACCAAGCGATGAAACGTGGACCTAGGTGGGAAAGATGTGAAAGGGGTTATAATAAATTGAAGGGGAGTGATATATGTGGATGGGGGAGTGAAACCATGCAACCAATATCGAGGTTTCCCTTATAGTACCACCCTAGAACCAAATGGTTAGTAAAGGAGATCCCACGGGACTAAGATCTATGGGTAACATCCAAAATAGGTAAAGGGGACAAAAGCACAAACTAAGCCCACTTTTTCCACTGAATCCCCCCATAAATCCATTCCCATAAGTGTCCATGATAAACAAACTCAATACTCAATTACCAAATTGCAAGACATACCTTCAGGTTCAGGAGGACCACCTTGAAACATACGATCATGACACATGGGTGAGGGACCACATGGCTGGCTCAGGTGCTAGAGAAATGGAATGATGAGCTAGTTGGTGGATACAAGAGGTTGTTGGCCATTGGCTGAGGACCATCTTGGAGACAAATTTTCTCCTAGGGATATCACCCATAAAGTGGTGGGTAACAAGCCTAATGGATCATATGGGAGGTATCGGTACTATACCCAAGTTCCCCCATATAAAGTGTGTATTTTCCTTGTGTCTCCTACACTCCGAGTCTATAGGAAACCCTTGTTTCCTTACAGACATATTCAACTCTCCTATGTAGCATCTCCTTTACATTTATTATAGAGGAAGTCTATGTTGGCTTAGGTTGGAAAGATCCATAGGAAGGTTTCGTTAGTACCTTTGGCTTGGATCAGGTTGTAGCTTTCTTTTACTTATTGTTATTCATTAATAAAGAATCTCATTTCTTGTTCCCGAAATATATTTTCACCTCATGAATGTTGACATATCGTGTTTCTTATGATGATCTAACATATCTATATGCATGTGCTTTGAATTCTATTATCTATGTATGCTTTTGTAATTGATTTGCAGGTCTGCATATTTTGGAGGAAGCAAAAGGTTTGGACCCTATGGGATCTACCTAAAATGTAGGATCCATGGGTACGTCTCCTATCCAAAAATTTGTGAATTCAAATTTTTTCCATGCTTGCATGAGTTTTCTTTATCGTTTTCATATTCTGCTCTATTGGGGTTTCCAATTCTAGCTCTCGAGAATCTTTCCCACCAATAGGCTCCTACTCCAAACAGTGTGAGGTCTAATTGAGACTTCACATCAGGGAGACCCCCTGTATGTTAGCAGTATCCAACACCGTCAACACAACCCTTGCATTTATTTCTCCTTTAAATCTTTCAATCACAAGGCCAACTCTTACCATTTGTTTTCAAATAAAGTCTCCTTCATTTGGTAGATGCATTATGGAATGAATGAAGTCTATGCCTATTGATATGTTGAAATTCAACAATATATTTATTTTATAATAGTTATTGATTGTAATTTTTGCAACACCCTCTAATGTTTCAAAACATGTTCAGAATTGTATGAACCAATGGTATAACCTCTTTTTGTTATTTTTTCATGCTATTAAATCTTCTTGTCTTTAATAGGGTACACAAACCATAACGGTTCCTCCATTTTTAATTTATTGATGTCTTCATCCCTTATCTCCCACTATAGGATCTCCGATCTCCTTATATGTGGAATTGACAACATTATTCTTGCCAATGCCTTGGACCTCAAAGCTCAACTAAAACCTTTTACTTCTAATTCAATTGGTATTAGTGTTTGTCACTTTGTCTATAAATTTAGTTTTTAATACTCCTATCATAATTAGCATTGGAGATCATTTACCCTTGTGATATTCACCTCACCCAAATCTAATCTTGTTACACCATATAAGCCTTTCCAAATTCTCATTCCCCTTCTCATGTTATTGCATAAATGGATGAATATAATAGGGGAATGAAAGCTCAACTAGAATTTATAAAGTGTAACAAAAAATTTAATGATATTTTTAATGAATAAGTTAAAAAGTACTACTAGCCATGATGAACATATAAAAAAAAACATAAAATTAAACATAATTTACATATTTTTTTTTTACAAATAAAAATTATTTGGGTATAAATTTGAGATTACAAAACATATAAATAAAAAATGCAATAATAAAATAAAACAAAATAACTTCAATAAATAAATGTATAAATGTACCATTTTTAACATCAATATTAAACAAATTTATATTTAATTTAAATGAAAGAGAAAATAATATCGACAACATTGAAATCTATACACCTATTTTAACCAAACCTCCATAGGAGTTTGCTTGAATGGGTTGGGATGGCGATGGCAAGAACAGGTTTCGCTAATCGATAGGCTCTGCAGAACCTAGGAGGGACTCGACTGTGGTGACGTATGCAACGCCTGCTAGTTGGTAGCATTGACAATGGCTACGGTGGAGGGGTGCTTGATGGTCTGGTGCCTGGTTTGGTGCTTTTAGTTGGAACCCATTAAGGACAATATGTTGCTGCATTTGGTGGCTATGTTGAATGTTTTCTAGTTGGAACCCAATGATGACAAACTGATGTTGGTTTTGGTGGCTATTGTTGATGTTCTTTAGCTGGAACCCTTCCGTGGACAATTTGTTGTTGCTTTGGTGGCTATTACTGAACCTTGGGTGCTACAGTTTTTCCTGAGTGAAATCTGGTTGTGTTTTTTGGTTAGGTGCCTGGTTTGGAGGTTTAAGCTGATTTCCAATATGGACAATCTGCTGATGCTTTTGGTGGCTTATGTTGAATGTTTTTAGCTGGTACCCAACGACGACAACTTGATGTTGGTTTTGGTGGCTAATTTTGCATTTTTCCTAGCTGGAACCCAATTGTTGACATTTTGTTGATGCTATTGGTGGCTATTACTGAATCATCAGGGCAGTAGTTTTTTTGTTGGCACAGAACGATGGCTTCCCGGTGCACGTTCTGGTTATTGGTGCCCCGGTCTTTCTCATGCTGCCTGCGAAGCTGAATGTTGTCGCATGCTCAAGTCGCTCTCTTCTGGGGATTTGTTTGGAGGATGCTTTTGGTTGAGAGTGTAGGTTGTGGGTGGATTAATGATGAAGCTATGATTGCTTGGTGAAGCAGAGAAGAAAAGCATTAGATTGGGTGTGGTATTAGTTTGCTTGTGAGAGGGGGTTGAAGGTGCTTTGGGGCAGATGGGATGTCGTTGCTTGGCTGAATATTGATCCTACTGTGCTCTTGGTTGCTGGTTGTTCTGGGCAGCGAGGGCCACTGCGTTGACTGTGCCGTTTTTCTAGATTTCGGAGATTGGCCCATGGCTGCCTTGTCTCTCTAGGCACTCCGTAATCCATTGAAGTTTTCGGTGGTTATGTCCCTCTGGTTTAGATTTGGGAGTTTTTCTTTCTCTCTGGTCGGTTTTTTGGTGCCCAGGATTATGGAAGCTACGGATGTGGTGTGCTTAGCATATTACGCCCTTCGGGACCTGTCTTTGCGGGCGATGGTGGATTTTCCCTGGATGCCATGACTGAAGTTATTGCCAATGCTGTGGGCTCTCTGGTTTTTCCGGTTAGCCGTTTGTTTTTTCGGCTAATTTGAATTGTTTTCCGGGGTATTGACATTTCGAGATTCCCATCCCTAAATCCGTCTGACATTGGCGGCGATATAGATTTATTGGCCCTATGTTGGACGGTAGTCACATTTATTGACATCTTCGTTTATTGTGCTCCTATTTATGATCCCTGGGAGTGACCATTCACCAACTCAACATTGTTCGGGTTTTTTTTCTGGGATTGTATCATAATTTGATTTCGATCTAGGGTGCCTCTATTTATTAGTTGCGGCACGTTTCACCTGTTTATCCTAAATAGGAGATCTCCCATATTCTGAATTTGGGATTCGGTCTTTCTTCTCCGTCATTATCTGTACTAGCATTGGGCTCGTGATTTATTGTTCTTCGGGTTTGCTGCATTATAGTTCTCTGGTGGTATGACCTGACTGCCACTATTTCCTTCTCCGATGTTCCAAGTATCCACGATGTTTCCCGTCGCTAATCAGTTATCTGATTGTTTGATTTCTGCTGCAACGGGTATAAGCTTGGACCTGGAGGCCGACGTGTTCATTATTCGTCCGAACATCTCTTATCCATTCGATCCTGGATCTGAAGGGCAGGCCGGTCTTGGTAGGATGTAGTAAGGTGTCAGATCTCCGGATCGAGTTGGGGAGCCGGATCTCCCCCAATCATGGGGATTGATCTCATCGTTGTTCGGGTGCTATTTTGTTTTCAGGACAGATTATCTTTCATCAAGCGAGCCTGTTTTGGTATGCAGGGTTTTGGTTTTGTCCAGGGCTGGTTTTCTTCCTCAAGCGAACCTGGCATATTCATCAAGCGAGTCAGATTTCCATATGTCATGCGTGCATGATGTATTACAAACGAGCCAGTTCTACTATACAAAGGTTTGCGCACTAAAATGGGATTTCGACGACGCTCAAGTTTTCAAGTGAGCCTGATTGGTGTTTGCACAAGCGAGACTTCCTCTTATCAGCCATGGAAGATGCAATGGAACTCTCCTTTTTGTTTGCCTTCTTTCATTTTCAGTTATCTTTTATTCCTTATTGTCATGAATATGATGCTGCTGTATTTTCTCTGAATGTTCTTTTCAATGTGTACAGGGATGATCTCGTGGGTATGTTTTATACTACCCGTAATATTGTTGGCCATGAACATCGAATCACTTCTCTTCAGAAGTGTATTCTGGATGTATTTGGTATATGGAGTTTTCTCGCTGTTTTAAATAACAGTTTGAGAATGTATTGATGATCATGTACTGTCATATATTTCTTTTAATATATACAGCGTTTTTTTCCTTCTGAAAATATATATATATATATTCCATAATAAACTACCCACCTCTTTTAACCAAATATATATAACCCATCTCTTATATATATATATATATATATATATATATTCCATAGTAAATTGCCCATCTCTAATTTTTTATGAATGAAAGATTAAAATTAACATTAAAACAAATTGTACTATTCCTCAACGACTCTTTTTCATTTTTTTATCTTATATTTGTCTTGTTATTACATTAATCCCAATTCCACGATATAACCACAGTAAACGATACTTAAATTCAATGTATAATCACACTCGAAGCAATATTTAAATTTATAACTTGAGAAATTTATCAGGAAACCAATTCAATCATTTGCCAAAAAGATTTGGGAACCTAATAACTTCTAAACCAATCATACCATATATAATTTGTGATTAATTATTTATACGATAATTAAATTCAATGTATAATCACACTGGAAGCAATATTTAAATTTATAACTTGAGAAATTTATCAGGAAACCAATTCAATCATTTGCCAAAAAGATTTGGGAAACTAATAACTTTTAAACCAATCATACCATATATAATTTGTGATTAATTATTTATATATAGATATTTAATATGATAAATTATTATAAAAATATATTTAAAAAGATTAATAAAGATAAATAAATCTGAAATAAACATTTTTATGTAAAATTAAGTGGTTGTTGCTTCTGCACAACAGAAATACATTCCTTTAAATCTATTTTTATATCCTAACTAAGCACAACACTATACAACGTTGTTAATTTGGATTGGATTTTTCTTTTATAGAAAACTAATTTTGATTATTGAAGTTTTTAATTTGGAAAACGAAAAGTGTATTTATGAAGAAAATCTTACATATGTATATTTGGAGAAATCAACTTTAACATGAAATTGGTCACTCTTGGAAATCTATAAATACTAGTGACCTCAAGCTCATTTAGATATCTCACAGCTTTATCTTCTCTTTTTCATTAATTAGTTAGTAAGAGGAAAAAAAGTCCATACAGTGAAATTACGGATAGGAAGCTTACAAGGAATTTTGGTTTGAGGGCAAGCTGCACACAAGGAATTTTCTACTACCACTAGAAGCTTACAAGCTCATGCGTGCAGTTGGATGGTCTCAACCGCATGCACACCTCTTCCTCCATGCGGTTGAGCTTCAAGGGTAAATTTTGACAATTGACTTAGATAGGAAAAGTTGTCTCTATTATGTATTGATATTGGGAATCTGTTTCTGAATGTTGTTAGATTAATTTTGCTGGATGATTTTGTATTGGGCTCATTGTACTCTAAATTGAATATTTGAACATATCAAGGTTAAAACTGCTTCTCAATGCGTAAATTTTGCCTCGGATGATTTTGTATTGGGCTCATTGTACTCTAAATTGAATATTTGATGACAATCTAATAAAAGATTTTTCAAAAGATTTTCTTCTTTATAGGATTTTTCCTTAGTATTTGACCAAATCTGATGTCTCTTATTAATGTGTTGATTGTCTCTGTTATCATTATATTTACTGTTTTGACAATTATGATTGATGATTGGAAAAATTAATTGTTATTAAAGTAATTTAAACACCATAGAAAACACCATAAAAAAATCCATATTCATATATATAGGCTATTCAAATTTTTAGTTTAAAGATTACGTTTTTCAATTCAAAGAGTAAGTGTAAGGATTAAGTTTGAAGAAATCTCACAAAACTGTCCATTGAATCAACCCAGTACACACTCTCACGCCATAAAATAAAACATGAAAAATTAGATGATACGGACCAGAAATCCAGATTATTCATCCTTATTAAAGTTTGCAGCGTCGCTTTTATTATACACACTAAACAAGTATTTGCAAAAAGCTTTTCAGTGCACAGAGATATATATATATATATATATATATATATATATATATATATATATATATATGAAGGAGAACACAAATGCTGAGTTTCCACAAAATATGATCTGTCATATTATTAACAAATAAAATACATGTTTGAACAGATAGCTCCGTGTAACGTGTGCTATAGTTATAACCATAGAACACACAACATTAGAAAACTGCTGCTTTTGCTGTGTTCTTCATAACACAGCCGCTAGCATCTTATGTGGGGGTTTTCCTTCAATCATTGACAAAGCTGCTCAAAAACCCTCCCAACCCACTACAATATGGTACAGTTGGGCATTAAGCTCCTAAGGAAATCAAATGCTCTCCACACCTTGCAGCTCTGATATTTCCCATTGAAAACCAGTTTTCGGTGTACAAAGCTTCCTCAATTAACCCAATCTTTGTACGCTCTTGAGATTCTTACACCAATAAGCTTCGATCAACCCCAAAGATTTCAACATTTCAATCCTTGACAGCTCCTCTATTTTCGGTGTTTTGCCAAGATTATTTCCTGTTCATTGAGGAAAAGTATAAGATTTACAGATTTATCATTCTTGGAATGAATAGACAAAAGATGGATTTGAAACAGAAAAAAAAAAATCATTCTAAACTGAAGAAAAAAAGTTCAATTAAAGGTTCAAGACTCAAGTAATTGAAGTACTTACAAAATAAATCATCCATCAATGATCATCTGTCATCATCTGCTGCCAAATACTAAGGGGTGTTGATTTTCTCTCCACAATATTTCTTCCCATGTCTCTGAAGTGATCGTGCATTCCTATATTAATTTTTATACCCACTTCCACCATACACTCGTTTTCTTGATTCAGAAGCCTCACCATATCCAATACACTTACTTCTGGATCCAACTGCTATTACTGTATAAGCGCTCCAATCACTTTCAATGATAATAGCAGTGCATCACAGACCTTTATAAACCAATCTACCAAATCTTCATATCCTTGTATTAGATGAGGTTTGACTCTGTAAAACACTGGAATTATGGGGGCCCTTGACTTCACTATGAGGTCGAGCTCGTCCAGACACCATTGGGATTGTGCATAGTTTGCATAAAATATGGCAGCATGAACCGAGTCTGCTTGAATAGCGGTTTTTGTTTGAAAAGCAATGTTTCATGCTTCAACCAATTCTGGCAAACTCACAATCCATGATTTTTTCTGGCACTGTATAGATGGAAGGGTTATATGTTCTTGACATCAAGACCACGCTAGCCTAAAAACACATCGGAAAGGGAATAAAAAGCCGTTGCAGAATGGGAAGCCGAAGGAAGAGGAAAATCACTGCCATTGCGATAGAGCTAAAACTAGCTTAGAAGACAGAGTGTTTTTCCTCTCTATTTATCTCAATTTCACTAAATAGATTATCTGCCAGCCAACCAGCCAAAATAACTAGCTGCATAATTTCTGGCAATGATGAACAGAAAAGACAGAAAAGATAAGCCTGGAAAGCAGCCAGCAAGGCAGGGCAAGGGCAAAAACGATAGAGCCGAAGCAGATAGCTATGGATAACAAGAGGATGAAATCCTGGCCATTGCACAAACGATGGCCTGAAGTTGCCTGGTACTGCAAGCAACCATGTGGACCTCCGCGTTTAGGTGTGATAAATATTAAAACCACCGCATAAAGATTCCATATGTTGGTCCCCAATTGACAGGTAAGTCTGGCATGCCATTGAAGGTTCGGGGAAGCAGGGGGATTGATATTATTTTGTCGTGTGGTGCTAAAAATTTCAAAACCCCACTAACCGTTTAACACTTTTCCACACGATGGCCGTCTTTTTTGGGCCCTTCCGAAACAATAATATATTTCAACTAACACGCCTACTTTTACTCACTACCTTTTAATATTTTTCATATACACCATAGTCAGGAATGAACGTGGTAAGTACGGCAAAATTTTCCAAAACCCCACTAGCCGTTTAACACTTTTCCACATGATGTCAGTCTTGTTGTGGGCCCTTCCAGAATCCTCAATGACCACCCCTACTTTCACTCACTACATTTTAATAATTTTCATATACACCATAGTCAAGGAATGAACGTGGTAAGTACGACGAGTCTTTATCGATGTGAGTCATGATGTGGGGCCTCCAAAAGTTGATAATGTCCAGTCAACACCAACCACTACTTTCACTCGGTGCATTCTAGTACTTACACTCATACACCACTATTAAGACTGGACGTGGTAAGGCAAGCCACGTGGAGAGAATACGACATGAAGTGTCAAAGGGGTCATTTTAGTAATATCATGAGCATCCTAACAGCATCTTTGAGGAATCCACATGGCGTCCTTTTGGTGGCATCATTTTTTAAATATTTATGATCTATTTACTCCATCACATTTTAGGCATTTTAATCCCATCAGAATTATATCTTCTGATTATAATATTATAATAATATACAATATAAAGGAAGAATCATATATATTTCCAACTAATAAGTGATTGAAGGTCTGATACATTTACGTTAAAATATATTATTCCTGCGATCAAGTGGTTTACTATCTGAGGGAAATATAATTCGTTTTCTTTTTTAAATTCAATAATATTATATAATAAAAAAATAAGGTTACATCTTGAAGTTTGAAATATTTTTTTTTTTTTCATTTTTTCTCTTCTCTTTTATGTATATTAATTCATCCAATTAAATTATCAATCACAATTAAGGATAAAATTAAATTTTCATTTATTGTTAGTGTCTTAGTAGATCACACAATTTTTGTATCATTGTCTGAATGGTTAGACTCATGGAAGTGCTTTGCTCGCTGATTTTAGACACAATAATTGTTGTTGCTCTTTTAGACTCTTTTTCCAGAGGATTCTCCTTCACAGAGGGATGAGGCGAAACCACAAGGCCTTGCATTGAATCGTGGAAAGTCATTGCATTAGGGGTTGACTTATGTTTACGAGAAACATCCTGCTTTTGACCTATCGATTTCTTGACATTTGTTGTTGCCTTTTGATCCCACCATCCATGATTGGGTTTTTGCAGTTCCAAGGAACCAGTAAACCCCTTGAGGCCAAGCATGCATTCTGAAGATGCACATGCTACTGACAAATTCTACACCTGAAAGCAGTGTTTTCATAATTTAATAGCAAAAGAGATTCATTTCCATCCCACTTTAGCTTGCTTTTATCTAGCTCACAAATATAATTCAACACAAATGCGAACAAAAGAGATGAACCCATTTGCCAATCTTTCACTATATATTTTGATGAAGCGCTTAATTGAATTGTCAATGGTTTTGAGACATTCTAACTCAATCCACTGGAGGGGTAATTTAGGGAGCCTTACCCATACCAGAGTAGCCAGAGATTTCATGGAAAGGTGATTAAACTTTGAGAACCATGGTTGAATCAAAATACCTGCACGACCCTAGAACTAAGGCCTCTGGTGTAAAAATTGTTGCCAGTCTTCGAGGTCCTTGAGGACTACCACAAAATATCCTTTGGAATAGAATAGTAGATTGAGATTCTGGGTCCAGTTTTGGTGAACCCAAGTCTTGAGGGAAGAATACGAGGGCCAATAACCTTTAAACGTACAGATAATCGCTCATTGTTGATAATCCATTATCTTAATCTTTGTAAAAAACACATGCATTTGGAGTGGTGGGGGCTTCGCTAAATGCTTCACCACAAATGCTAGACCTGAAAGATCCTTGGTTGGCTGGGAGCTGGAACTTGGCTTAAGGGCATCTTTAAATGATAATGGTTTTGATGTCGAAGATGTCTCGCCTCCTTTGGCACCTCCAAACAATCATGCCAAGAGGGCAACAAATGAATCCTTCTTAATGCCATAATTACCAAGATTATCTGATGTCGTTAAATGCCTCCCTTCAAACAAAGATTATCATCACCCCCACAACATGTTTGCAAAATAATATTGTCTACCAATGAAGAAAAAATGCCCCCTCCACTAACCATAAAGCAAAGGAACTCCCTAATAGAGTTATGATGAAAATAGGCAATTTTTGGACATCTGAATCCCCAAACCCAGACTTAAACAAGATGGCATTAAGATCTAGAGACAAAGGATCCAACTTAGGAAAAAAAACTCAATAAATTCCTAATAATACTGGGAGCCAAGTCTAGTTGGGGAATTACGTCAAATATATTGCATACTAACCCACCCCACTCCTGGAGAACTCGATTAAATGTTTCGAAAAACACATTGCAAGGAGACTTCCTGCAAACATGCTCATCAATCTCTGAACTCTTCTCATGTGTTGAGGATATATCGAGGCTCATACCAATTAGGGCATCGAGTCCCAATAAGTGATTAGTATTATAAAATTATATATTACATAGCAATGCAACGCATAATATATGCGGAAAACACAAGCACACAAAACATATAAAACCAGAGAGACACAGATATACGTGGTTCACCCAGTTTGGGCTACATCCACCTCGAACAGCCAGTCCTTCCTTTGTATTATCCAACAAAATGAAGAGACACAACCTACAACAGATCCATTGTAATATCCTCTATTCTCTCTCACAATCTCCCTATCTATTTCTCGCTTTGAGAATACACATACAATACACAACCAAAATACAATACCCTCATACAAGCGAGGGGTTGCCTTCTAGGAAAAAAAACCCTAAACTAAACATAACTTCTACCATCAGATCATCCGCCTAATGAACGACCCAGATTGACTAGAAATTACTATACTTTTAAAAGGCAATTTTACATTTATTTTTAGCTTCGGGGGTGCTACCCCCAAAACCCCCCGCTAGGGGGGGGCTCCATAAAGTCGCATCCGCCCCCCTGGGCCCCCCAGGCAGGGTTTAATTACGGGCGGCATTGCCCCCCCATTAAGATACAGGGTCCAACGCTGTGATACAAAATAAACAAGATAATCAGGCTCCACACCCAACAATCTCCCTCTTGGAGACTGATTGTAGCAACTCCACCGATGCTTCATTTGCTGGACAATGACTCCACTTTGGACCTGGTTGTTTCTCATCTTCATCATCATACTTGAAGACCAATTTAAACTGAGCATATTTTCAGTTTCTCCCTGGTTACAACTTTTGTTAGCGTATCTGCAGGATTCTGGATAGCGTGTATCTTTTCCATCTTCCAATACTGACCGTATGAAATGGTACTTGAGCTGTATGTGTTTAGTCCTGGAATGAAATGCCGAGTTCTTTGCAAGATGAATGTCACTTTGGCTATCACAATATAATGTGCCCATATCATGCTTCTTACCCAATTCATCCATAAACCTTTGTAACCCAATCATTTCTTTGCTAGCCTCTGTAGCAACAACATACTCTACTTCTATTGTTGAAAGTGCAACAACACTTTGAATTTTTTAAACCCAACTGACAGTTGTTCCACCTACAGTAAATACATATCCTGTAGTGCTCCTCCTATTATCTCTGTCACCTTCCATATCTGCATCAACATATCCCTGTAGAGAAATGTTTGAACCACCAAAGCATAATGCTTGATTTGTGGTACCTCTCAAATATCTGAGAATCCATTTTACTGCCATCCAATGTTCTTTTCCTGGATTGTTCATGTACCTGCTTACAACTCCCACTACATGTGCAATATCAGGCCTTGTGTAGACCATTGCATACATTAAGCTTCCAACTGCTGATGCATATGGAACTTTAGACATATAGTCTATTTCTTCTTGGGTCTTGGGGCACATCTCCTTACTAAGTTTGAAATGGCTAGCAAAAGGTGTACTAACTGGTTTTGCATTCTGCATATTAAATATTTTCAACACCTTTTGTATGTACTCATTCTGAGACAGTGTTAATTTGTGATATTTCCTATCTCTAGTTATTCTCATACCAAGGATTTGTTTTGCAGCTCCCAAATCCTTCATTGCAAAGGAATTTTCCAATTTTCTTTTGAGCACATTTATTTCCTACATATTAGACCCTACAACAAGCATGTCATCTACATACAATAACAATATAGTATAACTGCCATCATTTTTCTTTTTCATATAAAAACAATGATCAGAGTGACATCTAGTATAACCTTGTTCAGACATAAACCTGTCAAATTTTAGATACCACTGCCTTGGAGCCCGTTTTAAGCCATACAAGCTCCTCTTTAACCTGCACACTAATTTTTCTTTCCCTTTGACCTCATATCCTTCGGGTTGCTCCATATAGATATCTTCCTCCAAAACTCCATGGAGAAATGTTGTCTTTACATCTAACTGTTCAAGATGTAAATCTTCCACTGTTACAAGACTTAAAATATTTCCGATTGAAGTCATCTTAACAACAGGATAAAATATTTCATCAAAATCAATACCTTTCTTTTGTAGAAGCCCCTTCACCACAAGTCTATCTTTGTACCTTTGTTTTCCTCCATCTTCTTCCTTCAGCTTGTAAATCCATTTATTCTGCAACGTAGTTTTACTTGCAGGCAACCTGACTAAGTCCCAAGTATGTTTATGCGTTAAGGAGTCCATCTCTTCTTTCATGGCTAGCTCCCACTTCTTCCTGGTTTCAACCTGCATTACTTCTTCATAACATTCAGGTTCACCAGAATTAGTCAACAATAAATAATATAATGAAGGAGAGTATCGTTCAAGGGGTCTACTTATCCTGGTAGATCTTCTGACACCACTTTCAGGTGTTTGAGGTGCATGTTGTTGTTGTGGTGGTTGCTGTTGTTGTGGCTGTTGATTATTATTATTTTCAGGCACCTTTACTTTTTATGTGATCTCTTCAAGAACTGTGTATTATTTGTTTTCTTTTTCTTGTTTCTTTTCCTACAACTGATTATTATACAAGACCTTTTCATTGAATAGTACATCTCTACTCCTAATGATTTTGTGATTTTCATAATCATATAAGCGATAACCAAAATCATTAACACCATATCCAATAAAGGTACATTTCTTTGATTTTGCCTCAAGCTTTGTTCTGTTTTCTTTATTAATATGAACAAAGGCATCATAGCCAAAAGGCTTTAAAAAAGAGCAGTTTATCTTTTAACCTGTCCATGCTTCCTCTGGAATACCACCATCCAAGGAACTTGAAGGCCCTCTATTTATTAGATAAACAACAGTATCTACAACATCTACCAAAAATTGTAAAGGCAATGCTGCATGCAATCTCATGCACCTTGCATGCTCCATGATTGTTCTGTTCATCCTTTCTGACACACTATTCTCATGTGGTTTTCTTGGAATTGTCTTGTCTCTGTGAATTCCATGCTCTGAACAGTACCTATCAAACTCTTTTCTGCAATATTCACCTCCATTTTCTAATCTGAGACACTTCAAATTCTTTCATGTCTCAATCTCAACCAAAGATTTCCATTTCTTGCAAGTATCAAATACATCAGATTTATTCTGAATACAATAAATCCGGGTTTTTCTTATTGCATCATCAATAAAAATAACATAATAACGAGAGCCACTGGGAGATGATACTTGAGCAGGTCCCCATACATCTGTATACACAAGATCTAATTTTTCGCTCTTCTTTTCTTTCCCAACTCTGAGAAATCTGACTCTCTTCTGTTTTCCATAAATACAATTCTCACAGAAATCCAAATCAACATTCTTCAAACCCGACAACAAATTTCTTGAGTGAATAATCTTCATCCCCTTCTCACTCATGTGTCTGAGCCTATGATGCCATAATGTTGCATCTGCTCCTTTGGAAGTTTAAGCATTAATAGAGTTATAAATACCATTGCATAAATACAATGTACCAACCTTTTCTCCTTTTGCTATTACTAGGGCTCCTTTGGCGACCTTCCAAGTTTTATTTGTTAAAGTTGTCACACAACCTTCACCGCCTAACTACCCTATTGAAATCAGATTTTTCTTCAAATCTGGAATATGCCTTACCTCCTTTAATAGCCATTGGTTTCCATTCTGCTGTTTTACAAGAACCTTACCCATTCCAACAATTTTATAGGGTTTATCATCACCCAAACAAACTTGTCTAGAATTTACTTGAACATAGTCATGAAATTTCTTATCAGGTGTGGCATGGAATGAAGCCCCTGAATCTACCACCCAGGAACTAGTAACATTTTCGAAAGAAAGAATCAAAGCATCTTGTAACACATCACCTTTCACATTTGCTTCATGATTGTTTTCTTGTTGTGCATCTCCTTCTTTTCCCTTCTGAGATCTACAGTCTTTCTTTAGGTCTAGAGTCTTTCTTCAGGTGTCCTTTCTTTCCACATTTCTAGCACATTATCTCCAATCTGGACTTGGATCTACCTTTCCTTGATTTACTGCGATATCCTAAGCTCTTTCCTCTTTCCATTTTTCTTCCCCTAGACTCTGCACTCAAAGCATTACTCAATGTCTCACCAGATATTTTCCGTCAAATTTCCTTGCTAAGGATAGCAATGACAACATCATAAAACTTTAAAGTACTAGATCCAAATACAGAGTTACTAATGGCCATAACTAAACCATTCCAGTTTTCTAGCAATGAGCATAGAAATAAAAGAGCCCTAAATTCATCATCAAATTTTACCCCTATAGAAATTAACTGACTGGTAACTTTATTAAAATAATTTAAATGGTCTGCAACAGATCCACCTTCTAACATCTTCATATTAAATAAACGTTTCATAAGAAATACCTTGTTTGAGGCTGAGAGTTTTTCATATAGTTTCGCCAATGCGTTAATCAAACCCTCTGTTGTTGCTTCCTTTGAAATATTAAAGGCTACCGACACCGCAAGGCATAATCGTACTGTTCCGAGTTCCTTTCTATCAAGAATCTCCCATTCTTCATCTATCAGAGTCATCGGCTTATTTTTTTTTTCCGCTCAATGGTAGGTACAGATATTTCTGATACATATAATCTCCCATCTGCATCTTCCACAGCGGGAAGTTTTGGCCGTTAAATTTCTCAACCCTAAACTTACCATCTTCCGCCATTTCTCCCACTCGAACCAGGAACCTTTCTTTCTTGCGAGTTTATCAGCCAAATAGACCTTCGGCTTTAACACCAGTTGTTATAAAATTATATATTACAGAGCAATGCAACACATAAAATATGCGGAAAACACAAGCACAAAAAACACATAAAACCAGAGAGACACAGATATACATGGTTCACCCAGTTTGGGCTACGTCCACCCTGAACAGCCAGTCCTTCCTTTCTATTATCCAACAAAATGTAGAGACACAACCTACAGTCAATCAGTTGTAATATATTTTGTTATTTCTCATAGTCTCCCTATATGTTTCTTTCTCTGAGAATACACATACAATATAAAACTGCAATACAATACCCTCATACAAGCGAGGGGTTGCCTTCTAGGGAAAAAAAACCTAAACAAAACATAAATTCTACTGTCAAATCAGCCATCCCCCCTGGACCCCCCAGGCAACATTTAATTATGGGCGGTGTTGCCACCCCATTAAGGTACAGGGCTCCAATGCTGTGATACAAAATAAACAAGATAATCAAGCTCCACACCCAAAAATTAGCTTCCATAGAGCCCTTTGTAACCTACCACTAGTGGTCGGACAAGGGAATTTTCCCTATCAAAACAAATTTCGTGGGATTCCTTCGACCCTCTAACTTCCTAGAGATCCACGCCACTATGGTTCCAGGTCAAGCCAAACCCAAAACCAAGGAAAAGGAAAATTTCAGTGGCATATCTTGACCATATGCTCGCTAGTTCGATTGAGGAAAAAGGGCATATGAGATACAAAACACTAAGGCCTTCTACAACCATCACCTTGGAAGGATTTCAATATCTAGTAGCCATCTCCTAGAGGTAGAAAGGGTTTTCTTTCAATATATAATGGCCATTGTTCTAGAGGCATAAAAGGTTTGCTTTCAATATCTAGTGGCCATTTCCATAGAGGCATAAAAGGTTGGATTGTGATATCTTGTGACCTCCACCTTTGCATTATCCCATGTCTTGACCTACAACGATGCCCTTCATAGAACCACAAAACCAGAAAACCCTTGATCTTGTCACCGTCTCCATCGCAACCTCAATTCTCTTACCCTCTTCATAGGGAAATATAAGTACTAAATTAAAAGGTTAAATCATGTTAATTATCATTTGAGGATTTATAGTAATGATCGCCATCATCTAAAGATCATACATCTTTTTCGTGTACCTATCCATAATAGGTAAGTGTTATGCACCCTACACTAGTACATTTGATGTTGTATAAGTTGGGATATACATCATTGCACTTAAATGGTGCATATCTTAGTGTATATCCCAATTTCTATATCATTGTACATTGTTGTAGAGTTCATATTGTTAATCTACACAACATATTTTGCAAATGAGCTATTTAATTTGTAATCTCATTAATGCTTTATTGTAATCTCAAACATTGAGGTTTGCAAGTGTTAATCAACAAGGAACCATTACGGTTAGCATTGGCCTAACTAATTATGAATATCACTAAGTAGTAACCCCTTGAAAGGGAGAGTCTCAAATAAGGCATAATATATAAAAAATGATTTGAGAGAAATAAAATGGGAATAGTTCATAGAAAGCAAAGAGGAGTAACCCATAACCATCTCAATCATCCTTATCCAACATGGAATTTTTTGTAGATCATATCATCTTAATATAATTCGAACTTCAATACATGTTCAATCATGTAATGATTATGACTCAACAAAGTAGATAAACAGATACAAAAATACAATATATTTCTCTATATCCCTCTGTTGACGATGATGGATACCGCCAACATAAATGGGGTCTCCCCGATGTGAAGTCCCAATTAGACCTCACATCGTTTGGAGTAGTAGCCCCATCTGAAGTATCGGTCTAGCCACCATAACACAAAGTTTCGCCTTGGTTTCAATGGATAACATAAGAGATTATATACATAGACCTTGAACAAGAAAGTAAGTTGAAGTTGTGAAACATTGATTGTAATGTGTAAAAGAATACCTTCATGAGCGAGAGATGAGAGTGATTCTCTGGAAGGAAGTAATAGTACTAACCTAAGAGAGACACATGAGAGCATGAAGATATTCGTTAGAAAAATAGTTCACATAATGATTATTAAAGTGAATACAACACACATTCAACAAGATGAGTACCAAATCTACTGAAATAGTTCAATTTCTCCAGTACATCTGAACACAACATATACTGGAATCACCCCATGAATAGTCTAAAAACATTTGTGATACATGCATGAAAATGTGTTGGCTCACTGAATTTCAATTAGGTGAAAGATCCAAGTACACATTTACAATGATGAGGCACTAGTTCTAGTAGTGGAACATTAAGTCACTTCTTGCTTCTCCAAAGAATAGTTTTCTCTCTTATTCCAAGTAGAGAAGCCAAGACTAACTCTCTAAATATTTAAGCCTCCAAAATCCCCTTGCTTGAGCTCTGAGGTTTATTTTATAAAAAGAGGAATGGCCTTTCATCTCCCCTTGAATCTTGGTTTACCCTCATGAATCTTGGACTTATAATATTTCCTTTGAACTTCTAAACAACTCTTGAACTTCTAAATGAAGTTTGGAACCATGTGAATTTGGACTTCTACTGAAGACAATTTGTCCATATAGGAATAAGTGACTTTTCATATTCCACATATGAATTTTGGACTTCCACACATTACATTTTTTCCTTTTCTTGTTAATATATCATTACATTCCACATGATGATGTGGCATGACTCATGGAAACACATTGAATATTATGATTAAACTTGTACAAGTTACAACTTGAAAATGATGACATGGACTTCATAATAAGGTGGCAATGACAAGTTGTATTCCTTGCTCCTTCATCTTGCATTCTTGATGATAGATCTGATCTATGCTTTATCTTCATGAAGTATCCACTTTGTTCTTCTCCTTCACCCTCCAAAGGGTCTTTAATCAATATCAGAATCCTATGAGTCATCATGTAATGTCTTCTTTCTATCTTGATCCATGATCTGCTTCATGTCTCTAGGATAGCTCTCTTTTGTTCTTCTTCTTTGCATGTGTTTCTTTATGCTTTTTCCTTGTTGTCTACTTTGAGCATTATCTTGTCATTCTAGGAAGGTACTCCTTCCAATGAAAATCATTCATGACAAAGCGAAATTAGTCTTAAAAACATCTATTCTATCACTACCTAGCTCATGGAATGATTAGCTCGTGATATGCCTGTGAGAGGGTTAAAAGAAGGAGGCTTGATTAGGATGGCACAATGAAGTTCATCTGATTTGAGAATGAATGTTAGTTTTGTTGTGCTAATTTCATTTTTACATATAAAATTTACTTGTTGATCTTATGCTTGATGTACATGCTTCCTTGTTGCTTATGTGTGTCAAACAGGTAATTTAACTGAGTTTTTATGAGTGAATTCAAGAGAATAAAGTATGAATTTAAAATTTTTAACAACGTCAACATAAAGAAAAACGAACCATCACAATTGATCCATTAAAACAAAGTTTTGATGAAGGAGTTCACCGCTCCTGGGCTACATCTCCTTGCTCCAGCTTCCATGGCTTAGGCCTCTGTATTAGCTCAATAGTGAAAATATTGTTGTTTATATTCATCAAATGCTTCTGAAACATACTCCAATGAGTTTAGAATGTCTAAATCTATCAGAAATGACTATTCATTTACTCAATTTGGCCTTCAGCTGATCTAGGCATGGCCTTCCTTCCTAGTGGCCCTAGGCTTCAAAATTATTCAAAGTGACAAAAACACCTGTAGAATTGCTCCTCTGTCTCTACAACCTATTCCAATGTGTTTAGAGCATGTCAATCTGCTAGGAATGACTCTTCCTGAGCCAAAAATGGTCAAAAATTTCTCAAGATATGGCCTATTAAAATTTTCCTTAGACTCCTCCTCCAAATCTAGAAAAGACCCCAGATAAGCCCGACAAATTTGGAAATACAACCGAATCTGGTGAAGTCCAATTAAAATACACCATCTTAAGTGATGAATTAATTAATAGATAAGCATTTTTTTAATGACGATTAGTGCTCTAAGCGCGCAATTAGCCAAAGCCTCTACCACATTTTTAGTGGTCGGTCTTATGGGAGGAGGTTTGGCCCCTCCATTTCGCCATCAGATACGCAATAAAATTAAAATAGAACTTGGGCGTGGAGGCCTAACAAGCCCCAACCCATGGTATGTTTGTAAAGCATTGTAAGGTTTGGGGGGAGGTCACGAGTTCGACCCTAACCTACACCCCCATATATATTTTGCGCAATATTAAAATACGCACCAATCATACCATATATTAAACCTTGGATCTGGTCTTCAGACTATGATCTGTCCTCTCCACATTATAAACTTTGGACTATGGTTTATATCCAATGCAATTCACTCCACTGATTAATGCTTGAACTTTGGATTATAGTTGCCACCAAAATATTTATATAACCTGAAACCTTAGGTTGAATAAAATAATATATGTCACCATATAATTAAATTTGGACTTAGGTTTAATATCATATATATGCCACCACATAAATATTAATCCAACCTTCCATAAAATGAAATTCGACCACCATACCATATGAAATTTGAACCTGACCTTCGAGAGGGGAGCCCACCAGGGGGGGACATGTGGCGGTCCCTGGTTGGGTTGTCCTCCCACATAAAAAAAATCGAATTCAACCTTAGGAGCAAATCCTTAAAAAAAAAATTCACTTTGAAACCAAACTGGTGAATCTAGTTGGGACACTTGTCACAGTGCCACTGGGTATTATGAAGGCAAATCCCCTCTGTGGACAGAGGCGATCCCTCTAGCCCTAGGGTGGGTATAGCAACAAGGGAACATGTTGGTTCCTATGTTCCTAGTTTATAAATTAAATGAGGATTAGATAGGTGTCCTACCTCAATCCAACGCTTTTGATGTGGTGTGTTACAGCGATCCTTCGATCCTTCTCTTTCAAGCCTCACGCTCCTTTGGTAGTGATGTTTACACCTGCACAAATATCAAACAAGCACTAACAATATACAAGCATACATGTTCATTGATAACTATCCAACTAGTTAAGGAGAGTTAGAAACTTTAATCATCAAAACAATAATGTTGGAACTAGAAATCAGTCATGTCATATTTATCAATAAAGAAATAAGTTTACAACCTGCGCCTTGATGTTGTAGACCTCCTTTGACGGGTTCAATCAAGCACGTCGTAAAGCATTTGTTCAACAGTTCAGCTTAGAGAGGCGAAAGGTTCAAACTCTCTCTCACAACGATGGACTAGTCTCTGTTGTCAACTCCTGGTCTATTCTAACTATGTCTGGCTAGCTAATTCAATGGAATGAAGGGGGATTTATAGGAGTGGAGGATGATCTTTGGGATCCACATTTGGTGGAGGAAGGCCTTATCCCTCATCTAGTCAAACAAACATCCGTGACTCCGCTCCCGAAGTTGTTACATCATGGAAACTTCGTTTCCATTTTTAAAATATTTCTGAAATTAGCTCAATGTGGGTGCTCTTCAGAGACAGGGCAACCACGACGCGAGGCCTAGTGTTAGTCTGACCATCGATGTGGGGCCATAACTACACAATCGTGCTGACCCAAAAGTAGATGATTTAAAGGGTTAGCTTCTGAAATAGTCAACATAGAATGTGTTCCTGACATGTTAAGGGGTGTAATGAAATTCATGGTGATGTATAACAGTACAGAGGGGTCACGTTAATAGTCCTCCAGTATTTAGGATGGAGAATGCAGGGATGGTGAAAAAATTTTGTGTAACAGATGCCCCTAAAGCATGAAGTCCGAGAGCGAGGGAGGGGTGAAATTATTTATGAGAACATGCCCAAACCAAAATATTGTCGTTATAGGACCTACAAGATCAAGTATGACTGATATCTCTGATACATGAATATGTGGTATGGGCACAACCATCCATAATAGAGAACATGTAATAGGATCCAAGGTATGGATGCAGCCATCCAGTGAAAAGGATCATTAAATAGACTCAGGTATGTTCGCAGCCATCCAATCAGAAGAGTCATGCATATAGTCACGATAAACCAAATCATCCCTCAACTTGGATTTTATCAGACCAAACCTAGGGTCTTACTCTCCGTCTCGACCCGAACAAGTACAAATTCAAGCATGTGAATGAGTGAGCTGAAGTCGAACATGCAAGAAAGTCACTTGATTACCAGCCAATGATGAAAGTTGTTAACAAGCGTGAGAGAGACCACCAATAATGACAATGGTTCTCAAGGTACTACTAGTACAATCCACGGAATGTGAACAATGATTTGGAGTCGAATACCCATGAAATCACCCGATCGAAGGCCAATAGTGAGAACTTGTCGTCAAATGTGAAGAACTTTCCATTGAGGCATGCAAGCTCTAAGGTACTAGAAGGGAGTCTCTAGATCAACTTCCTGGATAACGAGCTGAAGTCCACAGGGAATGACTAGTCAAAGGAGGGCCATAATGTTTCCCACATCATCGACACGAGATAGAGGAATAAGATGATAGTGAATCAGGACTAAACATAAAAAATGGCTTAAATTGTGGAAGAAGTTCAGAGCTCCTACCTAGAAAAAACGGGTTCGTAAATGACCTCCTGGATTTCCTGTTGTCAGCTCCACAAATTCACAGTGGAAACCGATAAAAAATGCTCACAAGAAGGTGAAAAGGTATATATATATATATATATATTTTACCATTTGCATTTTTTAAACCTTTTCTAAACCCTAATTAGGTTTTTGGACAGGATGGGGAATGCAGGGATGGTGAAAAAATGATGTGTAACACTGGGTGAAAACTGAAGAATACTCCATGCATGCTGACTGGGCTGCCATGTCATCAAACTGTCATTGTTCTTCAATTTTAAAAAACAAAATTGCATGTTCTGAACGACAATTAACAGGCTATAACTTCTTCATTCGAAGTCAGTTTTCGACGAAACAAGTTGCGTTGGATTCTTGGTGACGGGTCAGTTGTTGTCTCTCAGTTTCCAATCAATTCTGAGCACTTTAATTTTTGAGCTAAATAGGGAGCCTTTGATCATTCCTCCCCATTAGAAGCCTTTTGGATCCCAAAATATCTTGGATTACTGATCGTTTGGATGAAGGTACAGTTCCCTCACCCTTCTAGTCTCTATCCACTGAAATTTTCCCAATTTCATCAATTGGAGCTTTTCACAAAATGTCAACTTTTTCCTTGATTCTTACAACCTTCTCTTGCTTTCATCGACACCGTCATGCTGAAATTTTTCTGAATTTGCAGAGCAGCAATCTATTCTTGCAAAAACCATCTTTTTCCTATTTTGGTCATTAATCAAAGGAAACTTAAAAACTGTCTCACCTTGCACATTGTCACCATGGATATTGTTAGCTGATCTCGCTTTGTACTTGTGTTGACTCTTGACCAAATACTTTCTCCATTTCCATGTACCTTTTGGAAACAAATTACAAGAATTTTTGGAACCCCTGCCTTATTTTCCAAGTTTCTTTGCCGCTTTCTCTTTGATGTTTGCACTCTCTTGCATTGACATCTTGTTTCCAACACTGCTCAACACTGATTTTGACTGCTGCAAATGTTTTACATCTTGTTCACCTCCTTTCAAAGGCAGCCTGCTAGAATCCTGAAACATCTGATTACAAGCATAAGCATATTTTTGAAAAGTTTGATTCAAAACATCTCTTTATTTGATCATCAACAATGTCAAATTTTGACTTGCATTCATTATCCTCTTCATTTCTCATGCATGTTTAAGAGACAAACTTGTCTTCTTCTTATGCGCTCTAACTATGTAGTCAATACCATCTTTAAACAAGTGATACTTATTCTCATGGAAATGAAATGCTGCTTTCCTATCATACAGATAAGGACTTCCCAATACAATACCTGATATCTCAAGTGGCACCACATCAAGTTCAAATTCACCAATAAAGTTTGAATTGATGGCAAATCTTAGTATGCACTTCCTTGTAACCTGCAAAGTTTTCATTCTTTCATATCCAACCCAAATGATATGGCCTTGGAAGTCTAATAGTTTCAAGGCATAGCTGCCTAACCATGTCTTCAGAAATCAAGTTAGATTGTGACCCACTATAAAAAAGTGTATCAATCTTGGTATGTTTAAAGAAAACTCTAATATGGAAAAGTTATATTCTTGTATCTTCATCATGAGTAACATTTGAACAATTTGAAGAAATAGTTCTTGCAATATGTTTACCTTTCAAACCCATGGCTCTAATCTTTGTCTCATCTCCTGAATCTGACCATAAGTCATGTTCAAATATAGCAACAATTTTACCCTTCTCTATGGATTTCAATTTGTTTGGCTTCAACTCTGGATGAAGTTGCCAAAAATGGTCTTCATCATGGCTAGTATTTGAACACTTTTTTCATGTGAGTTTTTCCTACTCTCTTTTTATAGAGCTATTTCTATTTCCTCTTCCATACAACTTTCCCTTTCCTTTACCCTCACTTTCACTTTTCTCATCTATGTTTTGTTTCCCTCTTTCTTCTGAGTGTGTGGATTGAACACAAACTTCATCTATGTTTGTGTGATTAAACATGAGTATAGTGTGCCTAAGTTAATTGTGCAAACCCCCAACATACTTTAACAAAGTTTCTTGAGAATATAATTAATTCCCAAATAAAAGCTCTTCTCCCTATAATCTTGCACACTTTTTCCTTTCAACTATCTAAAATTTTGTCAATCCATAATAGCCTTCTACATGGAAGCTACGAGATATAATTTCCTTTTAATGGAAGCAATAAAACTTGACCAAGACATAGAGATCTTACCGTAGTTTATAATCTCTTCTTGAGTCCTTGCTTCCCACCATACAAGTGCAGATCCTTCCATCCTCAAAGAATCCAATTTAATATTTATATTGTCTTCATGAAGGTTCTGAATTTTTCAGTACACCTCCAATTGACGTATCCAGTTGTCCAATCTTTATGCATTTATCTCACCATTATACATTGGAAGCTCAAATTTGACATCTAGTTTGAGTAAGGGTGTCTTTCCTTTTGTGGCTCTTGAGTGAGTGCAGGTGGTTTTTGTGATGGAAGTGGAAGATGATTCTGATGGAGATGATGAGGATGATGAAGATGGTGGAGATGGAGGTGGATTTCCTCCACTACCCTTTAAACTCTTATCTTCCTCCTTATTATCATTAGAAGTTCCTTCTCCATGTGGAGGCTTAGAACCTTCTCCTGTCATCCCAGCAGTAAATGCATCAAACATAATTTTAACCATCCTCTTTATGTCATTGAAGTGTCTCTTGATATCATCTTCTTCTGAATGAACTTGTGTCTCTCCAACACCTGACATTATCTCTATGGATTCAATCTCAGCTTATGATGCGTGTACCTCTTTAATCAACTCAGCTTCTTGAGACAAAATTGGAGGTGTTTCAAGTGCAGATATGAGTGGAAATTTGGGTGAATATGGTGCTCTTGTAGCTCTCCTTCTTCTGGTCCTAATCTTAGGTCTTTCAACCAACAATTTTCCTTCACCTTTCTGCAAATTTAACTTTGTCAACATCACAAATTTGCAACCATTAAACTTGCACAAAACTCAAGCAACCATTAAGCAAATAACCTTGCCTTTCAACCAAAGCTCTGATACCAACTTGATCTGAGCATGAATATTAGTTTTTTTTTGCTAATTTCATTTTCAGATATAAAATTTACTTGCTGATCTTATGCTTGATGTACATGTTTCCTTGTTGCTTATGTGTGTTAAACAGGTAATTTAACTGAGTTTTTATGAGTGAATTCAAGAGCATAAAGTATGAATTTAAAATTTTTAACAACATAAACATAAATAAAAGAAAATCATCACAATTGATCCATTAAAAGAGAGTTTTGATGAAGGAGTTCACCCCTCCTAGGCTACATATCCTTGGTCCAGCTTCCATGGCTTGGGCCTCTATTATAGGTTGATTTGGGCACCATTCCAAATGACCTGGTTAACTGGGCATCATCTCTAGGACCAATGATCAAGGGTCTATCATTCCCCATCATTTCAGTTGCTACATGCCCTAAGACAAGAAACAAGAAAAATCAAGCAAGACTTTCATCAAGCAAAGGTTTCCATGGTTTGAAGCTTATTATATAGCATATGAGAGCTCACCAATGCAGGCTCTAAGGGGCCTAAGTGCGTTGCATATGCAGGCAGCCCCATGCAAGGCTGCTCTGTAAAGCATTTCCCGACATTCACAGGTGTGTTGGTCACATTGGGAGTGAAATTCTCATTGTTACAGAATCTTCACTTGGCCAATGCCTTATAGAAGAGTTCACATGTGTCAAGCTTCGGATCCAAGTGTCCATTTTACATCTACATGAATGGAAACATGTCTGGCCTATTTTTGGAAATTTATTGATTGCAAAACAACTTACAGTTCATCTATAAATTGAACACAGATCTAAGTGTTTGAGAGGGAAGAATTTGAGTAGAGACATGCTGGAGAATTTTCAGTTAAGAGATAGATTTGTGAAGCTGCGGCTGGAGAGATTTATACTCTGATGAGGCTTGGGAACTTTGTTGGGAGGTCACTTCAAATCAGTCACTAGGTTGTAACCTCTCCTTCTATCATCAATAAAGAGTACTTCTTATTTTTCCCTACATGCATCTGTATTGACTTTGATTTTTTATATTGTAAGATCTTGGTTGATGAATGTAGTTTATTCTTTACTGATTTAGCTAACTAGCTTGAATAGATATCTATATTATTGCATCTTCTGATGTTTCAGTGTTCTTTCTTGCAGGAAGCATTCAGCTCAAAAACCACTTGAATTTGAAGCTGCAACAGAAGCGATAGAAGGAGCCATTTGGAAGAAACTGAACAAGTAAGCCTCCAATCCTCTCTGTATATATGTTATGAGTTAGGAGAAATAGTAGTATAGTCTTTCACCTATTGTTATAGACTAGCACTTGTTTAGGGAAGCGTAATTTATCCATAGATTACAATTCTAGCCCAACAAATTGGCGATTCCAATGGGGATAATTTCTCTTAGTTCTAGGTGTTATAGCCTCTAATTTAATTTTTTTATCCACCCAGTAGTTGTTATACATAAATATAATCCTTTTTCAAAGCCTAATTTGCAAAGACAATGAGTTAAACAATAGCATTTTTCTTTGTTTACTGCGCCCAATGCACCCTTAGACTAGACACAGTGCTTTGCAGAGCACTATCTCCCTTCCTAGCCTGCGTTGCAGAGCACTATCTCCCCTTGGAGACTACGTTGACTCCTGAAAGTGACAAAATTCCCTTGAATTTGACTTTGCAACTTGCTTCAGTTTTGTTTGCGGCTGTGTTCTGAAAATTTTGATGCTCAATTGACCAGTGAATCTATATACTTCTTCCTCCTTTGGTTGAAAATTTGTTCAATGTTTGCTTAAAAATAAAAAAAATTCTTTATCATTGACAAGTTGATTTCAAAGTACCTTTTATGGTCTCATTAAGAATCATTTGCTTTCGAACTAGGAAATTGTCGTAAAATCTTCATTTCCTTGATAGGAGAAATTGTTGTTGAAATTCTCGTTTTTCCTTAAAAAGAGAAATTTTTGTTTGTATTCTTCGTTTCTCAAAAGTAAAAGGAATTTGAATGATTGATCTAGTGCACCTAATTTCTTTTCTGCATTCATAACATTAAGGAAAATGAAAAGAAAAACTTGCATTTGCATGTAGAATTGTGTGTGTTTTGCAAAAGGAACATTAGGAAACCTGCATTTAGTTTTTGATTCATTGATTTGTTTGCTCACAAATGTTTTGCTCTCTTCCCTTAGTAGCTAGGTTCTTCATTGAAAAAGCTGAAAGTGAAAGTTTGTTTATCATTCTTAGCTTGCATTTTAGGAATTTCATACACATCATCGCGGTGAACCTTTGAAAGGCAAATTGTTAAGCAAGATCAACATAAAATAAATCTCAATTTACTTAACAACGCATTGGAACCATAACGATAACATTTAGAAGGTCTAGGCTAGAGACATGTTCTAGTGTCGTAAAACATATCAGCTGTGGTTAACTTGTCTACAATACATTCTGAGTTTGATACCTCACTCCACGTACGTAAGTATATCGTAGCTCGTCCATGTACTTTCAGGTATATCGGGCGGTGTTACAATACGATAAGTATAAAGGGGTGCTCTCACTGTGCGGTTTTGCATCAGATGGTGCTAATACAGACTTGGGCCTCCACGTACCTTTGGGGATATTTGGGAGGAAAAATTTTAGATGCTATCCATCCATAGTGAACCGAGTCAACCTCCCTGAAATTGTGATACACCGAACACAACATTCGGGGAGATTACCTGTCCGTACTTCTTGGTTCGCCAGGAGGTTTTTTGTAGTTCACAGTTTCTTGGTAAACCCTTTTGCCTAGCATTACCCTCTTTTTGATTATTATTTTTTTGGTTAAAATAAATCAGTAATCGTGGAAGAACAAAATCCTGTCCCCCGTCGTTCGCATAGATTAACTTTTAAAACCACCTTTACCACCAGAAGTTATTTCTGGTAGGCGAAGGCAATCACAATTTGCTGAATCAAGTACAATTCATACCTCTGGTGAAACATCATCTTTTAAACCAGAGCTCGCTCAAATTGTTTCCACACATCCCGATTCGTATATTGTTATCGAAACAGAGTCTTCACAGCTACCCGTGGTCATGATCCATTCAATCGCTGAGACCATACCTCCTGGACCCAATGTTGTTCAATCACAAATTGATCCAGATCCTGTCTCTTCTTTGCCAGAATATCTGAATCCTGAAGTTGAACAACCGGAAGTTGTTCCTACCTTGGTCATCCCACAAATTTCTGTAGCCACTGAAACTCCTATATCACACAATCAACCGTCTGAAATATATTTTGGGCCTGACGGTGAAGTTCTACCTCCTGGTTTAATTGCGATTGAATAAATCCCACAAGATGATACACCTTTAAGTCCAACCCATTTTGGGGGAGACCTTTACCTGTACCAGTTTTTTCCTCAATCGTTTCCATCTGCTTTTGTTGATCCCATTGCCATTCAATCTCCCGTCAATTTTGGAGAGTATACATTTGGTCATACAACCATGTATGAACCAACATCTTCGGTTGGGTCTGCTGTTCCAATTACATCATCTCCTACCCTCGCTACTCTGTCGATGTTCACAACCTCACTAGAGTCATATTTGCATGGTGGCCCTTCGGTCCCAACAGGTTACAAATCATTATCTAGCACTTTCTCTGGTACATCTTCAAGACCATCGTCTTTAATGATGTCATCATCTGGTGTTTTAACTGGTAGTCCTATAGTTAGTACTGAACGACTTGATTCATTACATACATCATCGGGGAAATATCAAGTCGGTCCTTTTGGGTCAATTCCTTTAAGTACCATATCAACTGGACTCCCAACATTTGGAGAAAATTATTTTCCATCTTATTATCCTCCTTATGTTGGGGGGTAACCTTTGGTCACCCAATATGACAGTACTCAGTCACATTTTGGTGAAACTAATGTTGACATGAATGTTTGTTAATGGCAACCCACTCTGCTTCTCCAACCACAAACGGTTGTATACTCATATCAACCGGTTCAACCTGTTACACCCACTTCATTACCACTTGTTAATACATCTATACCCCTATTACAGAATCAAAATATTGTACCTCAACCTTATCAGGCAGGTTCTTCGACTGAATATCATCAAATTTTGGGTCCACATACTCAACATCCTTTGGTTAATTTACAACAACCTGTATCAGGGATCATTTATTCACAAGCTGGTGTACCATTTTATGGGATGTCACAAACGCAACCTGGTTATACATATCAACTGAATCCAACTTACACTAATTTGGGTTATAACATTGGTGGACAGACCCCTTGGTAGCCACAAGCACAAATTCCTCAAACTTCATTTCAACAAGTATGATATCCAGGTTTTGGTCAACAGAATTCTCAAGTGTTTTCTATGCAAAACAAACCTTATTTGGGTTACCAGCAGAAAATTCCATATGTTGGTGCTCAAAGACTTGTTGCCTAAGAAATTCCATCTTACCCTGGTTATGCTCAACTTTCCCTTAATAGACAGTTGCCTTTTGTTGCAACCTTGGAATTACCAAATTTAAACCAATTAACCAATGATCCTATCAATTATGCTCCTTGGTAGCCAGTGATACCTCATAAATTACCCTCCGACATTCCTAAATTCAATGGAAACCCTGGAGAAGATCCTTCGACTCATGTTATGACTTATCATTTATGGTGTTCATCAAAGTCCTTGAATGATGATTCTTTTCGACTACGTCTTTTGCAACGTACGCTCACAGGTCCAGCTGCTAAATGGTACATTGAGTTACCTAGAGCTTCTTTTGACAATTTCACTGCTTTAGCTATTCTCTTTTTGATCCATTTCCAGTTACCGATCATATACGAAACTGGGACATAACTCTTGACCAACTTTAAACAGACTAATGCTACTCACATTTTCGATCATATTCATGAGTGGTGTCACCGTCGACGAATGGTTAAGACATTTGTTCCCGATCATCTCCTTGCTGAATGGTTCATTAAGTCCCTGTTACCATCTATAACTGAGGATGTGTCTAAAGGTGGCATCGTCACAGAAGAGCAAGTTATCGCTCGTGCTCAATATTTAGACTTGATTTACACTCAGTCTGGCACGCTCTATGAAAAAAACCCTAATGCGCCGCGATCTAATTTCAATGTTCCTCCTCAAATAAAAGACTCTCATGCTGGAGATGGCTTGATAGGCACTGCAAACACACACCACACTACTGCATCTGATCCCGCTCCTACTTCTGAAATTAATGTCGTGTCATTTGACAAAGGAAAAAGTGACAAGCAACCAGGAGGTAAGAAAAAGGGGATCAAAGAAAAAGAAAACTTCTAACTTGCAGGAACGATCATCTGATCAACCGTTTGGACCATGGAAACCTCGTTATCCATGCATAATATGAAACAAGGAACACTTTGTTAGGTATTGTCCTCACCGTGCTTAAGTCTCAAAATTCATCAAGAATTCTCATGCATCAGCTGTGTTGACAGACCCATTTCCAAATTCGGACACAAATTTGGTTGCTACGGATCCAGCTCCTAGTTCCCAAGTGTTAATGTTATCCACCAAAAAACCTTCACAAGATATTTTGGTGTCGACGCGGAATAAATACTATGGTAGTCCAGCTACTGATCAACCTACTACCTCGACAAAAAATCCATCTAATGAATCAGTACCACCTCCTGTTATTCCTGAATTGACGATTAAGCCACCAAAGGGAGTAATTCATAAATTGACATATAATCCTCGAGCAAGAGCTGCACAAAATTATAATATAGTTGAAGATTTGGGTCAATCCCCTTCAGCTATGTCCGCTCTTGAGGTATTACAAAATTGCCCCTCCTAGAAGCAGGGTTTATTGTCAGCCATTGGTGGAATTGATCTAACTGATTATAATCTTGTCGTCTTTAATCATACGGGCTATGTGCCGCAATTACCAGCAGAATTGGCATTCTCCATACAAGTAAATGTTCTAAATCACCTTTTTCATCGCACTATTATTAATGAGGGATAATCTACGTGCATTATGTCTCTAAACTGTTGGAAGTCACTTGGGTCACTGCGATTATCACAATCATCAACGACATTGAAGGCTTTTGATGGAAGAACATATAAAACTTGTGGTATTATTAATAACCTGCATGTTGAATTATGGGGAAAAACAATAAGTATTGATGTCGAGGTTGTTGACGGACCCCTTGACTATAATATTTTACTCAGAAGACCATGGGTATATGCAATGACTACCATTGTTTCTACATACTTTAGAATGATTGCCTTTCCACATAAAGGTACAATTACAGTCATAAATCAATTATCCTTTTTTTTTCTCCACTTCGCAGGTAACTGGAAGCGTTCCATTTGTTCACTTACCCCAACTAGAAATTCAGAACATTAAATGATTCCACTCTTATGGGAACCTTTGCATTACCGCTGCTTGCGACGTCGATAGAAATTGCAAGCATAGAGACCTGCTACATGATATCTTCCACTCTATCTGGCTTAAGGAAGAGTACAGATGATTCTGATATTTCTACGTTGGATGACGTTTTACCGCCCAACCCTATTAAGCTGGCATAGCAATCAATCTATTTGGCTTGGGCAGAAAATCCGAAATCAGCGTCCCCGAGTGTTTGGGTTGATCGTTCATTAGATTTTGGTACTCCATCTGATCCATTTTCCTCAAAATTTTTGACAGATGAAAATAATTTGGAAGCTATGATGTCAGAAGGAGAACCATGGGAAGATTATCATCATCGTTCCCATCTTCCTAATTATGAAGAAAATAATCTTAGTGAAGTATATCACCCATCCATCAAAAATTTCTTTTCGAATTCTTTACCGATTAATGCAATTGACTTTGAGCAAAATTTATCTAATATCGAAGAAACAATTTCTATCGATATTTCGACAAAACCTGGTGTTGTAGAAAATATTCGTGTCAGTGTATCTTGTTCTCCATCAGAACTTGATTCATACCACTCTCTTTTTCGTGAATTTCGTGACGTATTCGCTTGGTATTACAAGGAAATTCCAGGCATAGATACTAGTATAGTTGAACAAACTATTAATATGTATCCTGATGTCAAACCGGTGTGTCCACGGCTTCATCCTATTCATCCAAAGAAAGTCACTGCCATCAGAGCAGAAGTTGAAAAAGTTTTGTGTGCTGGTTTCATTTACCCTGTTCCACTAACTGAGTGGGTTTCCAATGTCGTTCTTGTTATGAAAAAACAAGGAACCATTAGAGTGTGCGTTGATTATCAGGATGTCAATCAGGCTTTTCCAAAAGACAACTATCCTACTCCCTTTATTGACCAGATTATTGACGATTGTGCTAGATGAAAAATGTTTTTGTTCATGGATGGATTTTCATGCTACAATAAAATCAATATCTACCAAGATGACCAACATAAGACAACATTCATCTATCCCTAGGGCACATTCACATATAGGAAACTTCCATTTGGTTTAAATAATGTTGGGGAAACTTTTCAGAGAGCAATGGATTATGCTTTCAATGAAATCAAGCACATTTTTCAACCATATCTAGATGATTTACCAGCGCATTCAGGGAAACAGATTGATCACCCAACACATTTGAGAGCCATTTTATTACGCTGCTGACACTACAAGATACGCCTCAATCCACACAAATGTGTGTTTTGCATTGGTTTTGGTCGATTGCTCGGATTCGTAGTCTCAAAAGAAGGAATTCGAATAGACCCACTGAAGGTACAGGAAATTCTTGATTTGCCTACACCATCAAACTTACTTCAGATACAAAAACTTCAAGGAAAGGCTAACTTCCTAAGAAGGTTCATTCCAAACTACGCCGAAATTGCTAAAGGATTTACTCGATTATTGAAAAAGGGAGTTCCCTTCCATTGGGACCAAGTTGCGCAAGCTTCTTTTGATGCTGTCAAGGACCATCTTGTCCGAGCGTCATTAATGTGTCCTCCTAATTATCAAAGTGATTATTTCCTATATATCGCCATGACTGAAATGACATTCGCTATGGTTTTGGTCCAAGTAGAAAATGGAATTGAACATCCAATCTATTATTTGGGTCGTAATCTCAATGATACAAAAGTGAAGTATTTGTACGTGGAAAAGCTTGCCTTGGTAGTTGTTCAAGCTGTCCAAATATTTCGCCATTATATCCTGCTTCGAAAAACAACAATAGTTTCGGATTGCAACCCCATAACTTACATATTATCACGTCAATTGCTAGGGGGGAAATATTCAAAATGGATTGTCATTTTGCAGGAATTTGATTTGGAATTCATCAAATCCAAGTCAAAGAAGTCTTTAGTTTTGGCTGAGCTTCTCTGTGACCTTCCCTCTGATAGTACTGCTACTACATCAAAACCATCTATTCCAAACGAATCTCTGTTTTTGATCAGACCATCTGATCCCTGGTATGGATATTTCATCATTTATCTCCAAACCCAAACTTTTTGACCTAACACCTCTCGCTCTGATCAACGACGTATTCGATACCAAGCCAAATATTATCTGATCATCGGTGATACACTTTATCGTCGTGGTGTTGATACCATTTTAAGGAGGTTTCTCACTCATGAGGAGGCCGAAAAAGTGTTAAATGATTTCCATGCTGGGGCTTGTGGTGGACATTTATCTGGATATGCTACCACGCAAAAGATACTCCGTGTCGATTAATTTTGGCCTACCATTTTTTGAGATTGCATCCTCGCAATCAGAAGTTTTCATGCATGCTAGATTTTTTACCGTAAAATCCGTAAACCGCTAGCGCCAATGCATCCCGTTGTCTCTGCTGGACCATTTACGAAATGGGGTATTTATTTCATGACCTGTAACCCTCCTTCGTCCGGGGGGCATGGTTATATTATTGTCGCAGTCGACTATTTTACCAAATGGGCCGAAGCGATGCCTACATTCAACAACATAGGACAAATAACTGCATTATTTTTCTTCAACCATGTTATTGCATGGTTTGGGGTCCCAAAGGCTATAGTTACGGATCATGGGAAGCATTTTCGCAACCATATGATGTCTGAATTGACAGCCAAGTTAGGATTGTCATATGATAATTCTATTCCTTATTATCCACAATCAAATGAACAAGTTGAGGCTATTAACAAAATTCTTAAATGAATGCTTCAATGAATGATAGGAGTCCATAAAAGGAACTGGCACTTGATACTGTACTTCGTCTTGTGGGCGTATCGAACCTCAGTGAGAAACGCGACCAGATTTACTCCTTTTCAATTGGTGTATGGTCTGGAAGCTATCTTACCAATCCAATGTGAAATATCATCGTTAAAACTCGCGATAGAATTGTTACCTGACACCTCAAAAGAAGAATCGCGTCTCCTTAACCTCATCCATCTAGATGAAACGCGTTGTGAAGCCCAATTGGCCAACGAAGCACATAAGAGACATATAAAGGTGCAATACAACAAAAATGTCTAGCCTCGCATCTACTCAGAGGGTGACTTGGTCCTTATTTATGATCAAGAAGCTGATGTTATAGCCATAGGGAAATTCAAACCATTATGGCATGGCCCCTATATTGTCAAAAGAGTTCTTGCTAAGGGTGCCTACAAGTTAGTTGATTACGATGGGATTCCATTGGCACAACCTAGAAATGGGTTGTATTTGAAACGTTACTATGCTTAATCATGAGTGTAGTAATTTTTTGTATTATATTGTTTATATGATGTTGATTTGCATTCACTATCTTAATTTGTTTTTAGATTTTTCTTGATGTTAGTAATCCGCTTTACATTTCATCGTAGATGACTGAATCTTCGAAACCATTTGTTGGATATACTGATGCTGCTAGTCATAGTACGCAGAATCTATCCTCTACAGCGTGGGACATTTTTGCTCCGAACGACGAGTGAGTGAGTTTTCAAGGGATTTGTATCGGTAGATCGACGAACAATATCACTGAGTATAGTGCGTTGATCGAACTTCTCTCTGATGCCATTTCATTTGGTATTAACTGCATAATCATAAGGTTAGACTCACAACTTTTGGTACTACAACTTACTAGTATTTATACTGTTAGAAATCCAACACTTCTTAAATTGTTCCTAAGAGTTCGACTTTTGGAGAGACATTTTGATTTCATTCAATATCAACACATTTCTAGAAATATGAACACTTCAACTGATTCATTAGCTAATCAAGTTTTAGACAGAAATTTGCGACATAGGTAAAGAAAACATTCACATCATTGAATAGGATTGCGCATTAAACATAGGAAAAACTCTGAAAATGCATAGATAGATATTTATAGGTTTTTAAAAAAATTTGTGCCCAAGACGCATAGGTCATCTGACCTCAAAATGTATGCAAAAAGTCACAAGTAAACTAGTGGTGCTCATGGTAACATGTTATAGATCTAGCAATCCTATGGAGCAACTGCATCCAATGGTTAGGAACCCCAATAGTGTGTCGTTGCAGTCGCATGGGAAGATCTTCGATCTGGAAATCTCGAATCCCGAAGGTCAACCCCTCTATGTGCTGCTGAAGCTCAGCTAGAGTCTCAGCCATATCAAGGTCTTGAAGGACTACTCTCCCGACAACCCTCTCTGCTGGTGCATCTGCTTCACACTATGGTTCCTCTACTGGTTGAACGCGACCAATATCTGCATTACATTAAACATTTAGTTTAGTCTTGGAAAGAAATAAAAACACAAAAAAATTGTATAAACCTTATAAAAATAAAAAAAACATGGTCAAATCATTCTCACCCATTGCACCCCACTGAGCACCTGCTGGTAATACTAGATCTGGATCTCCTCGGAAGTCGACACCTGCGTATGCATGCTCATCGATGGCGACGATCTGTTGTTGGAACCAGATGAAGAATGCAATCGAGAACACAACGGTCGATTGGCCTGCATGCCGACCCATGAGTTCTACCCATCTTTGCATTCGAGGATCTCTAGGGCTAGATATATCTAATGTTACATGTTGTGGCTGCATCACTGGAATCCGTTCCAAAGTGAAGGAGATAAGGATTGAACCATAACTGAAATTTTTCTTCCTTCCTCCCTTTGCTTTATTCAGTTGTTCCTTTATCTGAGATAGAACAGCTTCAGACCAGTTGAACACTGTTGGCTCTATGCACTCTAGTGCATACTGCATATATGATCGTTTCGCTACATGTAGTGTAACGGTGCCTACAAGTTTAGCAATTGTGAAAAGGATGGTTCTCAAAGGCAAATCCTTGACATCTCGAATGTTTATTTTCCCATATTTTTGAGGTTCTGACCCTGGATAGCAATACTACATAACATAATCCCTCACTGTTTCTCCTCCAATGGTAGACCCTATGAGAGAAATGGGCAAATCTCTCCTCGACAAACTTGTGAGAAAATACACATCCTCAACTATTATGGGAACCACTTTTTTCTTAATGTGAAATGCCTCTATCGCCAGATCCCATGCTCGAACTAAGAACTCTAAAAGTTCTATTTGTTGCCTCATTCCCGATAATTTGAAGTACTTAAGTAGTCCACAATCTCTTAAGGCTCTTATAATACCTGGATCATTCAAGGCAATCATATATTTTTCTTCATGTTCTCTTTCTCTCCATTTAATTGTCATTATAATCCGATGGAAACCTGAAAATCAACCAGAAGATCCATTAGATACCATTCACTGCAAAAAACTAGGCAAATTTTTGACACAACATGAAAACCAAAAACTTGAACTACGCCCAATGCACTCCCTGGGCTGAGACAGTGAATTGTACATGTAGGTACCCTTCACTGTACCTGCTATGCAGCGCATGTTTCGACATTCAGGAGCGTGTTGCCCTCATTTTGGGTAGAATTTACCCTAGGGGCCTCAAAACCCTAAAAATTTGCAAAGAATGGAAATGAAATGAATACTGAAGGAAAGAGGAGGTTCATGGCACTAGCCTGGATCAAATGGCAACAAAATCCATCCACAGAAACGACCGCAATCAACAACTGAAGTTGGGGGGGAAAATCAGGTTCATAGCTCCAAAATGCAAATGGTAACAATGGAATGGTAAAAATGAATAGTGAATCTACTTTATATAGTCATTTAATTGTTTGCAAGTTAAATTTATTGCTATGACTATAGTTTTATTATGTCTTTATCATGAAACAGGTATTTTTAATCCATTTGATGTTGTTCTGAACAGGAAATACAACTGATGAACAGATTAGTCATGTAGATTTATTCAAAGAATGACTTGACCACAAAGCATAATTTTTCTCCTTATTTTTCAAGCTTTGTTAAAAACAAAAAAGGATTTGAAGCGCACTTTTATCTCTTTTTCGAGCTTCGATAACAACGAAAAAGGAACCCCTGGAGTATTCTTTCAGCTCTTTTTAGACTCTGATAATGTGAAAAGATTGCCAAGCACTTGTATTTTCGAGCTCGTTAAATTAAATGAATTGATATCTACTCAGTATAAGTTTAACCCTTTCCTGGACTGAGATGGATTATTTATGAAAAAGGAATACCTTGGTTAAACATGACCAAAGAGGTTCTCTCAAATATTATTTTACACTTTTCAGATCTAGGTGACAAATTTACGAAAAAGTACTTTTTGGAGTTCTCTTTCGTCATCTTTTTCAGACTCTCTAAATATGAAAAAGGACTGGGCTATCACTGTCGTTAAGCTTGTTAAAACATAAAATAGTGACAGGCTTGTCAATCATGGCAAGAATTGAGTTTAATTCATCGCTAGACTCGTTAAATTATTAAATAGTGATACATTATTTTCCCTAAGGGTTGAATTATAGATCAAGAAAATGTTATCCTCCTCAAGCTTGTTAAAAAATAAAGAGGTACTAGTCAACAAATTACCTGGGAAAATTTGGGAAAAGTAAGTAAAGTTTCTTTTGTTAGCAAGTCACTCTTGAACATGACACTTCTTTCACTCCATGTCTGTGACTGTTTGGGTTGGGTAATCATCTTGACGGTTCATTCACACCTATGGTTCATCATACCTTCACTTCGGTTTTGGGTCAATGATGCCAACTCATCACAGTGTCACTGATATGTTCAAGAGAAGTCATCGAGTGATTAAAAACTCATCCTTTTGCAATACTCATAAACCTTCATTTTCATGACCGTCATCCTTGAAAATTGATATATCAAGTCATACCCTTGTCTCTGAAATCAGTAATTCCTATTTTTCAATAAGGTGACTTCCTGTTGATGACAAATCAAAATATAGGAAGGTCACTTAGAAACATCAGATTCCAGTACCATGAGGCTTGTTACAGCATCGACAAGATCCTCGCTTCCAGACCTTTGACCGAAATATTTTGTTTGGCATTCGACATAAAATCATCTATTCACGCCTTATGAAATGTACTGAAGTACCTTGAGTGCCATTGACATTAATGGTGGTTCTCTCGCGTTTGTTAACAACTCACATCATTGGTTGGTAATCAAACGATGTCTTTCCATGTTCGATGACAAATCATATATTTGCATGGCTAGACTTGTACCCGAATGATCTAGTGAACAAGATAAGAAGACCCTGGATCTATTTTCATCCATCTAGGCTACGACTTTAGGATTTTTGTACACATCATATGTACGGTGACTTTACATACATATTGTCATCCAAACATGGGCCTATATCTGTAGGTGTGTCTGCATCTGGACAACATTCCAATGTAGACGAATTTCTAAATTATGTACATGTTATTAGATTGTTTTATGTGCTAAACATGGGAATGCCTACCCTCAGTAATTATGATCAATAGAGGATATATCATGATGTAATTTATTGTAAGATTGATGCAGGTGACCATTCTACTTCGTTTCCAGACTCATCATAGTGTAAAGCATCTCAATCAAATGTTCTTATTATTTGGATCTCATGCTTTAGGGGGAAATTCTTATAGGTAAATTTGGGCACCAGGACCAATGATCTGTTTAACTAGGCATCATCTCCAGGACCAATGATCAAGGGTCTATCATTCCCCATAATTTCAGTTGCAACATGCCCTAAGACAAGAAACAAGACAAATCAAGCAAGACTTTCATCAAGAAAAGGTTTCCATGGTTTGAAGCTTATTATATAACATATGAGAGCTCACCAACGCAGGCTCTAAGGGGCCTAAATGCATTGCATATGCAGGTAGCCCCATGCAAGGCTACTTTGCAAAGCACTTCCTGACATTCACAAGTGCATTGGTCACATTGGGAGAGAAATTCTCATTGTTCCGGAATCTCCACTTGGCCAGTGCCTTCTAGAAGAGTTCACATGTGTCAAGCTTCGGATCCAAGTGTCCATTTGACATCCACATGAATGGAAACATGTATTTCCTATTTTTGGAAAGTTATTGATTGCAAAAAAACCTATAATTCATCTATAAATTGAACACAGATCTAAGTGTTTGAGAGGGAAGAATTTGAGTAGAGAAATGTTGGAGAATTTTCAATTGAGAGCTAGATTTGTGAAGTTGCTGCTGGAGAGATTTATAATGTGATGAGGCTTGGGAAATTTGTTGGAAGGTCACTTCAAATATGTCACTAGGTTGTAACCTCTCCTTCTATCATGAATAAAGAGTACTTCTTATTTTTCCCTACATGCATTTGTATTGAATTTGATTTTCTATATTGTAAGATCTTGGTTGATGAATGTAGTTTATTCTTTACTGATTTAGCTAACTAGCTTGAATAGATATCTATATTATTGCATCTTCTTTTGTTTCAATGTTCTTTCTTGCAGGAAGAATTCAGCTCACAAACCGCTTGAATTTGAAGCTGCAACAGAAGCGATAGAAGGAGCCATTTGGAAGCAACTGAAAAAGTAAGCCTCCAATCCTCTCTGTATATCTATTCTAAGTTAGGATAAATAGTAGTATAGTCTTTCACCTGTTGTTCTAGACTAGCACCTATCTAGGGAAGCGTAATTTATCCGTAGATTACAATTCCGGCCCAACAACCTCTGTGTTAGCTCAATAGTGAATTTTTTTTTGTTTACATGCATCAAATTCTCCTGAAACATACTCCAATGAGTTCAAAATTTTGAAATCTATCAGAAATTACTATTCATTTACTCAAATTGGCCTTCAATTTATCTAGGCACGGCCTTCCTTCATGTTGGCCCTAGGCTTCAAAATTCTTCAAAGTGACAAAAACACCTGTATAATTGCAACTCTGCCTATACAACCTATTCCAATGTGTTTAGAGCATGCCAATATGCTAGGAATGACTCTTCCTAAACCAAAATTGGTTGAAAAATGCTCAAGATATGGCCTATTAAATTTTTCCTTAGATTCCTCCCAATCTGGAGAAGACTCCAAATAATCCTGACAAATTTGGAAATCCCGCCAAATTTGGTGAAGTCCGCTTAAAATCCGCCATCTTAAGAACGAAATTAATTAAGAGATAAGCATTGTTTTAATTGTGATTAGCGCTCTAAGCACGCAGTTAGCCAAAGCCTCCGCCACAGTTTTAGTGGTTGGTCTTATGGGAGGAGAGTTGGCCCGTAGGCTGGCCCCCTCCATTCCTCCATCGAATACGCAATAAAATTCAAATAGAACTTGGGTGTGGAGGCTTAACAAGCCCTGCCACGTGGTCCATTGGTAAAGTGCTGTAAAGTTTGGGGGAAGGTCATGGGTTCAACCCTGACCTCTGGCCCCATATATATATTTTGCGCAATATTAAAATATGCACCAATCATACCATATATTAAACCTTGGATATGATCTTCAGACTATGTTTTGCACTCTCCACATTATAAACTTTAGACTATGGTTTATATCCAATGCTATGCACTCCACCGATTAATGCTTGAAATTTGGATTATAGTTTCCACCAGAATATATATATATATAACCTGAAACCTTAGGCTAAATAAAATAATATATGCCACCATATAATTAAATTCAGACTTAGGTTTAATAACATAAATATGCCACAACATAAATATTAATCCAACCTTCCATAAAATGAAATTTGACCACCATACCATATGAAATTCGAACCTGACCTTGGAGAGGGGGGCCCACCTAGGGGCGGAAATGTGGTGGTCCCTAGATGGGATGTCCTCCCACATTAAGAAAAAATGTATTCAACCTTAGGAGAAAATCCTTAAAAAAAAAAATCACTTTCAAACCAAATTGGAAAATCCAGTTGTGACACCTGTCACAGTGCCACTGGGTGAAAATTGGAGAATACTCCATGGATGCTGACTGGGCTACCATGTCATCAACCTGTCATTGTTCTACAATTTTTTTTTAAATTTTCATGTTCTGAACGACGATCAACAGGCTATAACTTCTTCATCCAAAGTCCGTTTTTGAAGAAACAAGTTGTGTTGGATTCCTTGAGACAAGATGGTCATTGTCATTTAGTTTCCAATTAATTTTGAGCACCTTCATTTTTGAGCTAAATATTGAGCCTCTGATCATCATCAGTGGCTTAATCAGACTCCACTATTCATTTTTACTACATTGAAGGTAGTGAAAGGTCACGGTTCATAAGAGGCCTTCAAGGTGTACTTGTGCGCTCCAACAAGAGAGAGAGAGAGAGAACTCAAGGGGAAAGGGAGTAGGTCTGAAGCATGAAGGAAAATAATTCGTTGGTTCAAGGTGTGCTTGTGCACTCAAGGGAGAAAGGAGGGTGCATGGGTGCACATTGAAGGAACAAGGGATTTGGCTTTGAGCCTTCCTAGTGTGCTTATGCACTCAAGATGAACTAGGAGGGCGTTGTTTTTCAAGTTTATTGAGTACCCTCAAATGAAAGATTCATGCTCCGTGACTACGCCATGTTCCCTAAGGGAAGAAGGAAGGCTTTGTGCTTCAAGAGTGTGCCATTCACCCTAAGGAGAGGATGAAGGCTTTGTGCTCCAAGACTGTGTCATGTGCCCTAAGGGAAGGATGAAGGCTTTGTGCTTCAATATGGTGCCATGGAACCTAAGGGAAGGGTGAAGGCTTCATTCTTTGTGACTGCATCATGAAATTCAGGTATGAGGGAAGGATGAAGGCTTTGTGCTTCATGACTACACCATGCGCTTTAAAGGAAGAGGGAGGGATGAAGGCTTTAATATTTAAGACTACACCATGCACTCAAAGGGAGAGAAGGCCTTGTTCTTTCAAAGTTTGCTTCATTGTTCCAAAGTGCGCTTTATTCTTTTGAAGTGTGCTTCGTTTTTCTAAAGTGCTCTTCATTGTTCCGAAGTGTGCTTCGTTGTTCTAGAGTGTGATTCATTGTTATGAAGTGCACTCAGTCTTGGGAGTGCACAGTTCTCTCCAACAATGGCTACTTGTTCATCTGAAATGAAATTTTCATTGAGGGAGGTAGCAAAAACCTAGGTCCCTTATCCTCAGTAGTACTAATGCACTGTTAGAGGGAGGAGACATTAGAAAAGACTTAGTGAAAAAGTATGAGAGGAAATGATACGTCAATGAGAATCATGAATAATATGTGCTCATCACCTATTTAGAGAGCTAATGCTTGCACTAAGCAGGAGGAAAACACGAAGACAACACTTGAAAAATGTGAATGACCTTGAAAGTGACACATTCCAGAGAAAAGATAATATAAAAATGACACTTATTAAATTGAAAGCGAACAAAATTGACAACCATGAATGTAAAAGAAACACTTGTGAAATCAAAGATGCGCAAAAGTGAAAATTAAGAAAAATCACTAAAATAGAAGTACAATCACAACAAAATTGAGGGGGACTATCAACAAAAGGTGCACACTGACTCTCGACATGAGTTGAACATCTCACGAGCACTATCTTTATGGGAGGTTCTTTTCCTGTTCGAGCTTGCATAAAAGAAAGTGCGCTCATGAGTTCAATCAAGGTTGCGCATGTGTAAGCAACTTTATATTTCAAAACTAGGAAGAAGAATTGAAACCTTTAGAAAAAAAAAATTGACCATGGAGTAACCATAGGGTGACAAATCATAAGATCCTCAGTAGCCTCAAAAATTCAAGTGTGGGAAAAATTTTGGAGGGTGTTAATCGCAGTGTCAACACTTGGTGACACACTGGTATAATTCCAACATTTTTGTTCAGGTTTAATCCTTAAGTGTAATGTCTCAGTCTTTCAAGAAGTATTGGTTGATATTGCATATTTCCTTGGCTTCCTTACTTACCCTAGTTAGAGATATAGTCCCCTTCATTCCCTTACTTAGTTAAACACATATGAAGGCTTGCCAAATCACAATTTTTTTTATATAATAAAGGGTAATATATAACTACGATTTAAAGATAGTCAGAGTATGAGTTTTCATTTATGTTGTTGCTCCAGTGCCAACAGGCCTGGATAGTACCTCGACAAAGTCACTACAAGAACACAAGCATCACTTCGCTTCCAACGAGTGTGAATAGCACCTTGAAAAAGTTACTTGTTTCACCTCTCTGCACAAGAATACTTTCTCTTATTTCACCCTTTATTCATTTTATTTGAAAAACTATTCTTAGGCGCTTATTTATTTACCATGGTGGAAGAGGGATCTCGAATTAATGAGAGAAAGAGAGGTTGTTCCTTCAGAGAAGGTAATATAGACCTCTAATATTGGTTTTCTCACTAATTTATTTCCCCCTTACCTTTCTCTACTCGATTGGGTCGGAAATAAAAACACTATTTAATTATAATGTCGAGTTGATTAATAAGGATCCTAAAATAGATACAACCTTCATAGTTCAACCTAAGGTTTTTTGTTTGAGTGGATCATATTTTCCATTCATACATCATTGAATTTAAATATATATAAGCCCAAGATAGAGAAGAGGTAACATATTAGACAAGCATTGTTCACCATAACAATTTACCTTTTCAAGTTTTTCCGCATTATCTTTTGAGCCAAAAGGAACAACTTTCATGCAAAGTCTTATTGAAAAAAATGACAAAATAAAATACATGATAAAACAATGAAGCAAAACCAAAAGAACAAAGCAAATGGAGGTGGGAAGTAAAAAAAATTGCATAATAAACAATAAGAAAACAAACAAATGTAGGGACTCAATGGAGAGCAAGATAGAGGGTGCATGCGATGAATGGGAAACTGAATGCAACTAAGACTACTCCTAACCTAGCTAGCTAAAAGGTTAGGGCTAAGTGTAATGATATTTCCAATGAAGCCACAGTAATTGTTTTGTATCTGAAAACACAAAGACAAGAGAAATTACAACTGATATATAATAATGTTCAATAGAAAAGATATAAGCTTGAAAATTTTGCCCAAAACATTGAAGGTATTTCTTAAAAGACTAAATATGTTTCAAATCACTTGAATTTACCCAACTTGCCACCTTACCTCCTCAATGAAAACCATAATAAAAAAACCTTGATGGCTCCCTATGAATGTACCTGCATGTATATTATCTTCCTTAGCACACATCAAGGGAGATCAGAACTTTATTTTAATAAATGGGCTTGCTAAGTAAGATGCTTCTAACTAATCATAGATTGGATGATGAGATTCATAATTCTTTTCTTGAAAATCCTAAAATCCTTGAGAACATTTTTTTTTCAAATAATGGCATTGGATTAGGATAATAATCTTGTAAGGGAAAATGAATCTGATGATGTTCATAAGTTGGGTACTTTTTAAGGATTTACTATTTTTCCTATATGTAGTATCGTGGGCGACTATTCTGGTTTGAAAATTCTTGTATAGAATGTAGGAAAATATTCAATAAAATACATGTAATTTACCATTAAAGACAATATTTTTTGGCGAATATCACCCATTTAATCATATATATGTAAAAAATACACCAATTTTTAACGAAATTGGAAAATGCTTTTTTTTTAGAAAATGTCCAAAATATAGCCCATTTGTGAAATTTTAACCCTAAAATTTTCCCTATTCATAAGGCTTGTCAAGATAATGAGAACCTCACATAAATATTAGCGAAGGTTGAAGTGCCTCAACTACTTGACCAATGTATAGATATTGATATGATAAACCATAAATACCAGGTGATGTGAAACAACCATCATTAGGTACACTAGTGGGGAAATGATCAATCAAATGACAATTGTTAGAAAAATAACCATGATCATATGGGATGATTAAGGAATAATATTCTCAGTTAGGAGACAACAAAGATAGATCAATTTGTACAACTTTACAAATGCTTGGAATGAAAGAATCATCTTACCCATATGTGGACTATGACAAACCATGTATTTATGACTCGCTACAAACTGGATTGACATCATAACCATTAAAAAAGAATGTCAATGTGGGAAACACATGAAACCAGTCCATATGTAGCAATCCTAGTGGGCCACAATGTAATCCTAGCCGACCTAACAATAATAATTTAAGGGCACAATAATAACAAAATGGGGTTACAAGGGTACAATAATAACAATAAGGGGGTTACACTAACAATAATAAGGGACTATACTAGTAATATAGGGACCTAACATGCCACTCTCCTTCAAAAAAAGTGTTGTCCTCAACACTTGAGTAGCTTTGGGTGCTTTTGTATAAAATTCTCATCCTCCCATGTAGAATCTTCAGTGGGTAAGTTCTTCCACTTGATGAGATATTCTGAAATTGATCGATTCCGTAGTTGTCGAGTTCTTGTTTCGGTGACCGCTTCCGGTTCCAATATGATTTTTCCTTCCTCATCAAGTTCTGGCAATATTGTTTGAACTGGAAGATTTTCACCTATAACCTTCTTTAAGCACGAAACATGGAAAATTGGATGTACTCACGAAGAAGCAGGAAGCTCCAATTTGTATGCCATAGTACCAATCTTTTGCAACACCTTGTAAGGACCATAGTACTTTGGCGATAATTTATTATCCTTCTTAGCTTGTTTGAGGGACATTGGTTTATATGGTTGTAGCCGTAAAAATACCCAATCTCCTATATCAAAACTTCTCTCGCTGCGATGTTGATCTGCCTGTTGTTTCATTCGATTTTGTGCCAAATTCAGGTTATCCTTTAAGAGTTGGAGAACTTCTTGCTGATGCTCGATGTGATCTTCCAATGCTTGAACCTTCGAATTTTCCCTTAAAGATGATGTGATGGATGGTGGATGATATCCATAAAGTGCCATAAATGGGGTCATTTTTGCTGCAGTATGGAAGGAAGTTTTATACCACCATTCAACAAGAGGTAACCACTTGACCCATTGTGTTTGTTTATCAGATACAAAACAACGAAGATATCCTTCCAAACATTTATTTACTATCTCAGTTTGACCATCAGATTGAGGATGATAAGATGAGCTATGAGCTAATCGAGTACCCAAACAAGAAAATAACTTTGTCCAAAAATTTTCAGTAAAAATGGGATCTCTGTCGCTCACAATAACCCTTGGGCTTCCATGTAGCTTTTGAATTATGTCCATAAATGTAGTAGCAACCGTACTTGCTTTAAATGGATGAGATAATGCACAAAAGTGTGCATACCTGGTAAGTCTATCAACTACCACCATGATGACACTCTTTCCTTCGGACTTAGGTAAACCTGTGATAAAATCCATTGAAATCTCCTCCCAACGTTGACTCGGAATGGATAAAGGTTGTAGAAGTCCTGGGGTCTTAATTGTTTCCACTTTATTCTGCTGGCAAACCAAACATTCCGCCACAAACTTTCGAATATCAGATTTAAGGCCATCCCAAAAAAAAAAATTCTTCACCCTGTGGTAAGTTTTTAAAAATCCTGAGTGTCCTCCTAAAGGAGAAGTGTGCAATTCCAGAAGAATATTTTGTTTTAGTTGGGAATTATTACAAAGATATAAGAGATCTTTGTACCATAAGGAATCATTTTTCCAACTAAATGTATCAGATGTACTAGGATCTTGCTGCAACTTTTGAATGAGTGTCCATACATCTTTGTCATTCTTCCATTCATCTCTTGCTTCGGTTATCCAATCCGGTTGGATAATAGAAATGGCACAAAGCAATGCTTCCACCTCTTCATTCTTTCTTGAGAGTGCATCTGCAACAACATTAAGCTTTCTTTTTTTGTAGATTATTTCAAAGTCATAACCCAACATCTTTGTGACCCATTTTTGCCGCTCTTCTGAAGATAGTCTTTGTTCCAAAAAGTGTTTAAGACTATCATGATCAGTTTTTACCTTGAAGTGTCTTCCCATTAGGTAAGTTCTCCATTTCTTTAGTGCATGCAGTATTGCTAACATTTCCTTCTCACAAATAGGTTTCTGTAAATACTTTCCTTTGATTGGATGACTTTCAAAAGAAATGGGTCTTCCTTCTTGCATTAAAACAACACCAATTCCATTTCCTGAGGCATCACATTCCACAATAAAGGTTTTTGTGAAGTCTGGCATAACTAAGACTGGTGCTAGGCACATTGCCTCTTTAAGATGTTCAAATGCCTTAGTTGCTTTAGGAGTTCATGAAAATGCATCTTTCTTCAATAATGTTGTTAGAGGTGCTGCTATTCTCCCATAATTCTTAACAAACTTGCGATAATACCCTGTTAACCCAAGAAATCCTCGCAACTGATTTATGGTTATGGGGAATTTCCATTCCTTAATGGCTTTAATTTTGTTAGGGTCTACCTTAACACCCTCGTGAGATACAATATGACCCGTATATTCCACCTCTTGTACTCCAAAGAAACATTTGGATGCTTTTGCATACAATTTTTTCTCCTGCAATAGTTTGAGCACCCTGTCAACATGTTGAACAAGATCTTCCAAGACCTACTGTAGATTAGTATATCATCAAAAAATACTAGCACAAATTTTCTAAGGAAGGGTTTGAAAATGGAATTCATCAACCCTTGAAATGTAGAAGGTGCATTGGCAAGGCCAAAAGGCATGACCAAAAATTCATAATGACCCTCATGATTTCGAAATGCTATTTTTGGAATATCTTCAGTCTTCATTCTAATTTGATGATATCCTGAACGAAGATCCAACTTGGTAAAATAAATTGCTCCATGTAATTCATCCAATAATTCATCAATCACATGAATGGGAAATTTGTCTTTAATGGTGAGCTTATTGAGCTCCCTATAATCCGGACACATTCGCCATGATCCATCCTTCTTGTGTACTAATACTACAGGAGCAGAGAAAGAACTTTGACTGGGTTGAATTATACCCGCCTCTAACATTTCTGCAATCATACGTTCAATTTCGCTCTTTTGGAAGTAAGGATATCTATAAGGCCTGATGTTTGGAGGAACACTTCCTGGAATCAAATTAATAGCATGATCATGATCACGAATAGGTGGGAGTCCTTTGGGAGTTTCAAACACCTTGGAATGATTGTCCAAGACTTGTTGGAGATCTGCAGAAATAGATAATTTTGATGTCGGAACTTCTAGTGAGCATAATTGTGCAATTACGCCTCGTTGTTCTTTCTTTAGAAGCTTTGTCATGACATTAGAGCTTATTATCCTTCCCGACTTCCCTTCAATACCCCGTAATTCGACTTCCTTTCCTTCTGAAAAAAATTTCAAGAAAAGTTCTTGAAAATTAAAAGCTACCGTCCTCAAAGATTGTAACCATTGTACTCCTAGTACAACATCAGCACCTCCCATAGGAATGGAAAGCATTGGACTAGTCAATACATATTCCCCCATGGTTAGCTTGATATTATGGCATTTTCCAGAGAAATTTATAGTTTCTCCATTTGCAACCATCACTTGACATTCTGGTGCTGGGTATAGGAAACAATTTAATTCCTTGGCTACCTTACAATGAATAAAATTATGGGTGCTACCTGAATCAATCAACACTATTACCTTTTTCTTCTTGATTTGTCCTTCTATCTTAAGAGTTTGAGGAGTGGTAATTCCTGCCAGTGCATTACACGATATGGTCGGATTCATTTCTTCCTCTTCTCGGGCTGGTTCCTGGTGTATATCCTCTTCTTGTTCATTTTCTTCTTCCTCTTCACAATCTATGTAAAATAATTTCTTCTCAGCACACTTATGACCTTTAGTGTATTTGCTATCACAACCGTAGCAAAGCCCTTTTGCTCTTTTTTCTTCCAATTGTTGTGGTGTCAACCTTGTAGGTTGTGGAAATCTAGGCGTAGCAACACTTCCTTCTTTATAGAATTGAGTGGTAGGCTTCCTTGTCGCCATAATTTTACATTCAACTTTTCTTGCCAACCTGAATGCCTTCTCCAATGAATCAAGTTCCAGAACGTGAACTTCATGTTGAATGTTATCCTTTAAAGTGCCTATGAAGAGATCAATCCTGTGTTCCTCTGGAATATCAGTTACCCTTATATTCAATTTTTGGAAGTCCTCAATGTGCTGCCCCACTAAACCCTTTGTTTGAGATTTATCAATTGGCTAAAGAAGGTGTTGCTCTTTGTATCCTCATAATGTGCTATCATTTCCTCCGTAAAAATTGACCAAGTGACAATTTTTTTACGGGAGCAAAGCCATCGATACCATACAAATGTATCTTGTTCTAAATGTAAAGTTGCAATGCGTACCTTTTGTGTGTTTTGCACATTATGGAGATCAAAATATTGCTCCATCTGTAGTATCCATGTTACAGGATCCTTTCCATCAAACTTCCTCATATCCATTTTTGGAATATGGTGGTTCTTCCCGCCAACATTAGAGTTTATGAAATCACTATTAACATTTATTTTGTTCTCATCATGAGGTTCTTCTACTATCTTTTCACCATTAGGAAACATTTCTTGTATCAACTTTGTCAAATCTTCGATGTTTGATTTTAGATCATCCATATTAGCTTCCATGCCAACTTCCATGCCATCCATCTTAGCTTCCATGCCTTTCTTCAAATTGCCCATCTTCACTTCCACGCCTTTCTTCAAAACTTCCATTTCATTTTTTGTTGCTCTTTGCGAGAGTGAAATTTGTTGCACTTGCTCTTGTAATTTTGATAGATCATGTTGCAATTCTTCATCTTCATGAGTCATGGTAGAGCCTTTTGAAGGCTTAATGGGTGTTGAATTATTTTTAGGCGCCATTTTAGAATCCAATATTGATACCTATTCTAAAATATTCCCTTGGAATCAATTCAACTTGATTCTTCAAACAAGACTTGTGCAATTTGGAAAAAAAATACACACCTTTTACTTGCTTTGAGGAGCTCGATATTGAAATTGAATTATATCTGTAATTGAAAATCTTCAATATCTGAAATTTAGCCTTGTAGTAGCCCTCTGAATCTTCTTTCAAATTCCACAGGTCTGATCTAATTTGGATTCCCCAAGACAAAGTTGTGTCCAATCTCCCACAACGACCTAATTCTGGACTGGTTCAGTAGAGCAAACTTGTAGGACTTGCCACGTGTCGTTGTTTCATCCTTTGTCTCTAAAATTGATATCCAAGAAACTACAGTACATGTACTTGCGACCACTTTTTACGGAACTCAAATTCACTGCTCAGAGAGAGAGTTATTGAAATTTTTCCACGATCACCTCTTTGAGATGAAATTCAGGAGCCTGAAAAAGCACTACCTTCCACAAATCATATCTCCAAAAATTTTGTGAACCAAGCTCTGAAATTTTTTGACAAATTTCCTCAGGATTTCAGCTTCGTCCCATACAAATTTCAGATTCTGAGCCTTCATAGAAAAATATTTATAGCGAAAATGCCACGGTGACCTGTTTAGGAGCTTGAAAAAAGACCTAACATCCATAGATGATATCTCCGAAAATATTGCGAACCAAGCTCTGAAATTTTTAGAAGTTCTTCCTCAGGATTTCAGATTTGCACCCTGAAAATTTCAGCTTCTGAAACTTCGTAGAAAAACAGTTATAGCGAAAATTCCATGATGACCTGTTTGGAGCAGCGAAACCCTAGAATCCAAAGCTCTGATACCAAATGTTGTGTAACCAGCTCCAAAAATAGAAGAAAAAAGATATCAACACCTTAGAAATAAGCCACTTCGAGGGGGAAACCTCTAATACATTACATAAATGAACAATTCTTGGATGATACAATTTACAAAACCTCCTTTCTATATATAGGAGTCCATGGGGCCATAATGCAATCCTTGTGGGCCACAATGTAATCCTAGCCGACCTAACAATAATAATTTAAGGGCACAATAATAACAAAATGGGGGTTACAAGGGTACAATAATAACAATAAGGGGGTTACACTAACAATAATAAGGGACTATACTAGTAATATAGGGACCTAACATTCAACAAATAACACAAGCATTCATTGACACTAAAAAGGATATCTAGTGCCATGAAGTAAATAATTAGTATCTGAATATTCACAAGAATGATTAGGATCGGGTTATTTAAAAAGAATGTGATAGGTATGAATCCTTTAGCCAAAGACAATATTTGGAATGATCAAATTTACAGCTTTAGTCATTCATGAAGGGTATACATTCTAAACATGAGTTTTATATAATATATTTACATGAGGAATCATCAATTGAATCATAATGCTCAATATGAACGAAGACAAAATCTTGAAAGCTTGAAAATTTATATTTGAAATACCACACAACTTTCAAGAAGGAATTTACATCCAGTGAAACCATGCAAATGAAATAATTATGTGAGAATATCCAATTCTGATTTAGTTTAGGGGCCTTACCAGAGTTGTGAGAACCTGACATAAGCATCAATGGAAGTTGAAGTTCCTCAACTTCCTTGTGAGTCCCTAAAATTTCAAGGATTGTAGAATTGCATTGTGAAGACCTAATCAAATCATGCATGGTGTGTGGAAAACCACCACCAATAATTTCAACAATATCACTACTAACCAAATGGCATCCATATACATTATGAATTTGTTTAGAATTTACATATTCAACAAACATATTACCCAAGTCATAAGGTTATTGAAATTACACATCTAAATATGGATTAATCGGATGACTTTCATGAGTAACTTGAATAAAAGAATTTTCTTCATGAAAAATTAGAACTCACAAGGGATGGAAATGATACTCAATTATTTGATTAAATTTTTCATCATGGGTGGCCTCATTATCCTGTATCAATTCAAAATCCAACTCGTTGTATGATGAAAATGCATTCCAACCAGTAGAGCACAAAGAATAATGAGGTGAAGAGGAATTTTCCATGAGAACATCTTCTTGGAAAAAAACTAAATATTCCAAAACAAAATGTTCTCAATAAACCAAAAGATCAAATGGTGCACTTGGTCAATCATCATCATATACATCGGTAGAATAAGGATAAAAAAAATGAAGGTTGTCCAAGAATTTATATTGATTAGGAATATAAATTTCAATTGATTTGTCACTGATATTGCTAGATTCAAAACCAATCAAGGATGGAATAACATTACCTTGACACGAAGGATTTTGAAAAGAGAATAAATATGGAAAAAATCCTCACTTTCCTACCCCTCTACCTATGAAATGTGACTACTTTTCTCCTGATTGATACTTAGATTTGGAAGAGCCTGATCAAGCAGATCAAGGGGCAAGGGATCATGAGAAAGATATGATAGAGGATGACAGGTATCCAAATCAGAGTCAAGGTTGAATTTATGAGCATTAATATCATCTTGAGAAATAAATGGATTGGCCTTCACCTTAGACTCCATGAACCATTCCAAGGTTTCCTCCATAAGATCTAAATTATGGAAATTGTAAGGACATTGAGTAGATGGATCGAGAATTTGATTTATAGATTTTCCAACTTCAAAATTATCACAATGAGGCACCCTAATTGGTACTAGAAAAGGCTTAGGATAAGGAACAAAAGGAATAGTAGGTTTATCCTCTGGAATTAGTAGTGTCTCACGATTTACAAGAGTTGGGAGAGTAGAAACATCAGGGGGTTTTGACTCACCGTATAAAGAGATTTGAACCAAACTTTCAAAATTTTTCCTAAACAAATCCCAATAAATATATTCTTCAATAAATTCACAACATAAGTGAAGGAATCTATCAACAAAATCCTCAATTGATTCACTAGGGCCCATTCTAATTTTATTGGTAATCATACCTACCAAAATCTTGATGAAGCTCCTTAAGCAATTGATCAAAAGAATGGATAGAGGCATATGGTAAGGTTTTCCACCATTGATTAATCCAACCTTCAAGAGTGAGGGTGAAAATATTACAAACAACACATTCATCATCGATTTCATGAGATTTACAAAACCCAATAAAATCATTTATCTGTTTGGATGAAAATGTACCATCCTCACCATCAAACCTGAATTGATACAAGACATGAAAAATTCTATGGAGATTGAAATTTTACCAGGGGGTAGGTTATAAAAATACTCTGGGATTATGATTTGGGAAATATGTATTTATGATAAGAGATTCAAACAGACTCAACAAGAAGATCTTGTCATTTGGCCCTCCTTCTAGCGCCAAAATGTAGATGATGTTGGATACTACCAACATATAGGGTTCTCCCAGATATGAAGTCCCAATCAGACCTCACACCATTGGGAGTAGGAGCCCCATATAGAGTATTATCCCAACCACCATAATGCAAAGGTTTTCCTTGGTTTCAGTGAATAACATGAGATATTATATACATAGATCTTGAACAAGCAAGTTGACATTGAGAAACATCTATTGCAATGTGTAAAAGGAGACCTTCACGAGAAGGATACGAGAGTGAGGCTCTATAAGGAATTAATAATAATAAACTAAGAGAGATGCATGAGAGAATGAAGAGATTCATTAGCAAAATATTTCACATAATGATTATTAAAGCAATACAACACACATTCAACAAGATGAGTACCAAAACCACCAAAATATTTCATTTTCTCCAATACATATGAACACAAAATATATTATAAACATCCCAAGAATGGTCCTAAAACGTTTGTGATACATTCATGAAAATGTGTTTTCTCATTGAATTTAAATTTGGTGAAAGATCCAAGTACACAGTTACAATGATGAGGCACTATTTCTAGTACTGGAACATTAAGTCACTTCTTTCTTCTCCAAAGAATAGTTTTCTCTCCTATGCCAACTAGAGAAGCCAAGACTATCTCTAAAAATATTTAAGCCTCCAAAACCCCTTGCTTGAGTTATGAGGTTGCTTTTATAACAAGAGGAACGACCTTTCATATCCCTTTTACTCTTGGTTTACCCTCATGACTCATAGATTTCTAATATGTCCTTTGAACTTCTAAAAAAATCTTGAACTTCTAAATTACCTTCCGACTTATCCATGTGACTTTTGGACTTCTAATAAAGACATCTTGTCCATATATGACTAAGTGGATTTTCATATTCCACATAGGACTCCCAAACTTCCACACATTACATTTTGTCATTTTATTGAGAATACATCATTACATTCCACATAATGATGTGGCATGACACATGGACACACATTTACTGTTATGATGACACTTGTACAAGTTACAACTTGACAATGATGACATGGAATTCATGATGAGGTGACAATGCCAAGTTGTCTTCCTTGCTGCTTCATCTTGCATTCTTGATGATAGATCTGATCTATGATTCAATTTCATGAAGGATCCACTTTATTATTCTCCTTCACCCTCCAAAGGGTCTTTGATAAATATTGGAATCCTTTGATTCATCATGCAATTTATTCTTTCTATCTCGGTCCATGGTGTACTTCATGTCTCCATGATAGTTCTCTTTTTTTCTTCTTCTTTGCATGTGTTTCTTTATGATTTATCCTCACTGTCTATTTTAGAATTATCTTTTCATGCTAGGAAGGTACTCCTGCTAATGAAAATAAATCATGACAGAGTGATATCAATATTAAAAACATCTATTCTATCACTAACTTTCTCATGGGAGGTTTGTGAGAGGGTTAAAAGAAGGAGGCTTGATTAGGACAGTTTAGTCAAACTAATCAATGGCCTAGGAAGGCTACATTATTCATTTTTACTACAATAAAGGTAGTGAAATTTCAAGGCTTACAAGAGGCCTTCAAGGTGTGCTTGTGTGCTCAAGTAAGAAAGAGAGAGAACTCAAGGGTGTAGGGAAAAAGGCACAGGTCTGAAGCATGAAGGAGAATCATTCGTTGGTTCAAGGTGCACTTGTGCACTCAAGGGACAAAGGAGGGCACAAGGCACACACCAAAGGAATAAGGGATCAAGCTTCGAGCCTTCCTATTGTGCTTGTGCACTCAACATGAACTAGGAGGGAAAATTATTTGGTTCAAAGGAGTGTGCTCAAATGAAGGCTTTAGGATTTGTGACTATACCATGTACCCTAACGGAAGGATGAATGCTTCATGTTTTGTGATTACACCATGCACTTCAAGGGAAGAGGAAAGGATGAAGGCTTTCGTGACTGTGCCATGTCCTTTAAGGGAAGAGGGAAGGATGAATTCTTTAACCTTCAAGAATGCACCATGCGCTCAAAGGGAGGGAAGGCCTTGTTCTTATGAAGTGCATTTTGTTGTTTCGAAGTGTGCTTCTTTGTTCTGAAGTGTGCTTTTTTGTTCTACAGTGAGATTCATTTTTCTGAAGTGAGCTTCATTATTTTGAAGTGATATTCATTGTTTTGAAGTTCGCTTCATTGTTCGGAAGTGTGCTTCGTTGTTATAAATTGTGCTCAGACTTGGGATGGCACATTTTTCTCCAACAATGGTTGATTTTTCATCTAGAATGCACTTTTCACTAAGGGAGGCAGTAAAAGTCTAGGTCAATGTTGTAGCTACTGCAACAAGCCCCCAAAATTTCTACCCTTTCAAAATTTTGGGACCCCCTACACAAAGCTTGTATCTTTTGCCTACACCTGAATCTTGCCTTCTTATCTTGGAAGTAATTCAAGTTCCCTTTGGGCCCCTAAAAAATTCAGAACATAAGGTTCATTTTTTTCCTAAGTCATGGGTCACACAAAATGGGCTCTCATTAAGTTGAAAATAGTGACCTGCAACCTCCTTTTATTAAAGTTACACTCTAACCAAGTGAAGTCGCAAGGTCATGCATTAGTTTTCCATTTAACTTAACAATTTTCAACCCCGACTATCTTACGACTATGTGACCTTTAGCTTTGAGGTCACCAAGTCATGACACAATGTCATTCTTAACCTCAATATTTTCGACCCCTCTTGTCATGCGACTTTGCGATGTTGGCCTTAGAGGTTTCTAGGTCACTAAGTTGCAAGGTACTTTGACACATACTTCGTGACCCCGTGACTTTACGACCTATTGAGGCCATGCATGTGTGACCTTTTATATTTATATCACTGCCTCTTTTTCTCATTTGTCCTTTTCAATAGAGCACTCGAGCAACAAAGAAACTGGGATATTGTTCAATGTACGAGACTCCCTCTAGATAGGTGTCCCTTCCTCTCCCCTATAATAATTTTCCTATGCCAATTTTCCTTCTCTGCCTACTGACCTTGCGCCTTCCCTGATGGTGAGTTTTTTTATCCATCCTTCAACAATTTCTCAAGACATAGTCTTCCCTTGAAACCCTTAAGTCTAACATTCTCCCATTTAGTTGTCCTTTTCCCAGGAAACCATACCAAACTCTAGCCCATTCATCTTTTCCTCTCAGTCGCTCAGTTTCTCTATAATCTAGTAAGGCCTAAAACCTTATTTCAAGCTTCGTTTCCTCTGCCAAGCCACCCTGAGGAACAAGTCACATGACTAAAAGGTGCGATAGGATAAAATATGTGATCTTGCGACTTGTCCATCCTTGTGGCCTAACGACCTCTTCATCCCTGCAACCTAACGACCTCTTCCATCTTGATACCCCACAACCCTATGACCCATCGACCTCTTCTGACTTGTAATCCCCTGACATTTGTGACCCAGCAACCTTGCAACTTATTCAAATCTCCTACCAAGTCAACCCAAGTCACCAAGTTTCCAAATTGTTGATTTGGTATTCCATTTTTTTCTAACCTCCTGTGCCCTACGACCCAATGATCTCCCTCTAAGAATAACTCTGGCCTAAGAGTTTTCCTCGTATCTTGAAGCTCTACACGTGATTTTATTTTTTGTTTTATATTATTCATGTCATCTCTCTCATATTGGGATTTTTTTTTAACATGCCAAGAAGCAACGACCAAGATTTCATTTCAATTTCTTCTTTCTTTGGAGATATGGTGCCTCTAGTGGTCAAGTCTTCTCTAAGAGCGTTGACAGCAATGCCCAGGAAATCTAGAAAATACCACCGCCTCCTATCTACTAGGACACTGCATGAAATATCAATAGGGCCACCAAACTCTCATGGTTTGACCTATATTCCAAGTTTTCTAAGAAGAAAATCCCTCAAGAAAAGGAAGAATTCAAAATATACCTCAACATTAATAGGTATTGGCTCCACAAAGTGGGTGTATCTACTTGTTTTCCCTTGTGCAGATACCATTGACTAGATCCTGTAGAATACTAATGTTGAGCCTCTATTTTATCCATATTTATATACTTTTCACTAAGTAACTCCATGCCTGTACTAAAATGTTTATAAGTCATTATTAATATTTTTGTTCATTATTGAGTTATTTAGAGGCATGGAGAGTTCATAGTTTTTTATCTATGAACTATTCTTGTTTTAAGAACATTTAACGTGAAAATGTCATTAATGTTGGGTGATCTTGTGGCAGGTGCTAGTAGTTCCTGTACCAGTTGTGCTTGCACCACGCATTCCTGCACTCTTGCACCCCGCACTCCCAGATCACGTATTCCTACACTATGTATCAAAGTTCATGTACCAGCATTGCAAGATCTATACTCTCCAGGCATTTCTTGTATATTGACATGGATGTGTTAAGTGAATTGTATAAAAAGGTATTTGAGGCAGCAAGGAAAGAAAGTGCAACTTGTGTGGATCATTGGTCACACTGAAACACGTGTAGTATGAGAAGGAACACCAGTTCAAAGAAATATAGGATATGCCAAAAACTTAGCAATGCTATTGTGGGTGTTGAAGACAACAAGGGAGAAATTTATGTAGCGAATTTTTCATTTCTCTATAGACTTGGCTAGACAAATTCCAATCACATTGGATGAATTATCAAAGCAAACATTTGATAAAGGGCACAAATAAGCATGGATGTGGCAGTGGTAATACTTTGGAAATAGATGGATCATATGGCTAAAATCTTGTGTTAGAAGAAGATGTGGACCTCGATTGCAACCTTGTTGAGCAATACCTCAGTCCTTAACTCTAAGTATCTTGTTGGACACATACTTCATGAACCTGTGACTTTGAGACCTATTGAGGCCATGCATGTGTGACCTTTTATATTTATATCACTCACCACTTTTTCTCATTTGTCCATTTCACTAGAGCATTCAAGAAACAAAGAAACTGGGATATTGTTGAAGGTACAAGACTCCCTCTGGATAGGTGTCCCTTCCTCTCCCCTATAATAATTTTCCTTTGCCAATTTTCCTTCTCTGCCTACTGACCTTGCGCCTTCCCTGATGGTGAGTTTTTTTAATCCATCCTTCAACAATTTCTCAAGACATAGTCTTCCCTTGAAACCCTTAAGTCAAACATTCTCCCATTTAGTTGTCCTTTTCCTAGGAAAATAGAGCAAACTCTGACCCATTCATATTTTCCTATCAGTCGCTCAGTTTTTCTATGATCTAGTAAGGCCCAAAACCTTATTTCAAGCTTCGTTTCCTCTGCCAAGCCACTCTGAAGAATGAGTCACATGACTAAAAGGTCCGATAAGCTAAAATATGTGACCTTGCGACTTGTCCACCCATGCGGCCTAACGACCTCTTCATCCCTGTGACCTAGCGACCTCTTCCATCTTGATACCCACAACCCTATGACCCATCGACCTCTTCTGACTTGCAATCCCCTGACCTTCGTGACCTAGCTGTTAGGTTTCCTGTGATTTGGTAGTTTGGTAATACCAAATGACAAGACAACATTAAACCACTTTGGGATCTCAGGATCTAGCCCTCCTGGATCCAGAGAGGGATCTCTCTATAAAGGTGAAGAATAATATATCTTTAAAGTTCAATTCAAGGTATTAGGCTAGTTATAGAGCACAAGGGTTTTTGATTTGTTTTTTTGGTTGGGAAACATTGAAATAAGGGTTTAACGAGATGTAAAGGAACAAATAGTGAAGGATTTTCAACAATGGGAGAATAAATCAAAGAGAATACAAGTTCATTGGGCAATGGGGTCATAAAAGGGTTTACTTGCAATCTAATTATCCAAGGCTTTCAAAGGGCTAGTCATCTAAAACATAGGATCTCTTAATATGATTGTATGGGATGAAACAATAAGGAAATGAATGGGAATAACAAGGAAAGCCTTCCGAGGTGACCACTTCAGAGTAAGTCAAGGGACAGGGCGCACCTCATACCTCTATGATCAATACTCCTGATGAGGCTAACTCTAAAGACAACAATCCAGCAGTCCTCCTGAATACTTTCAGACAGTAGAAAGCAATTAAGTTCAAACACAGAGTGAAGCCTAAGATCAAAGAAAGAATTTTAACCTTCTTTGCTTTTGACACTCAAATCAAAAGTTTCTTCGAAAGGATAACTATTGGAAAGGGAACCTAGGGGATAGGACTAACACTAAATCTCCCTACTTCCTAATTCTTTCAGCTAAACCAAAGAAGAACATCTAAGAAACAAACTCTAAATTCATACATCAGTGAGCATGGGCAAACCAAATCCTCAACTGGTTAAATTATATTGAATTTTCTCTAGGATACACAAATAGCAGAAAACATAGAGATAAGAATGTGCAGAAAGCATTAGGGTACTTGCAGCAGTATATCCTAAGCTAAAATTACTGTTTCTTATCAGAGAAAATGAAACATATTGTAAAACAGAGGGAAAAAAATAACAAAGAAGGGACACCTCACCAATGACTTTAGATCAGGATCCAGTGAGCATGCTTGTCATATTTGCAGAGAAAAACCAGTCACATACATTCTTGTCCAATAGCTTGATACAATCCAGAAATCATCTCCCAACCTATTTACAACAACTACTCAGGGCACTCTAACTCAGTAAACAACTTACAATCAGTTGATTTCCAAAAACCAACAACCCTTTACAATGTATTTTCGATGAGTTCTTATAGGTGAATGAGTGATAGTAGTTGTAGATAGGACTTAACTGATTCATTAAGAAAGAGGGGAAGAAGTATTTGAATGCCCACTCTTCGTAATGGTTTTACATTAACTGTTGGTACCCTTAAGATGACTTAGAAGTCTTTGTCAGGTTGACAATAACTTCTAGGGTATGTTTCTTGAAGTACTTTTCTAGCTGTAGTACTCTGTCTAATCCTCTCAGACAAGTAAGGTGAAGATTTTGTCTTTCAGGTCTTTCATGTTTTGCAACCACTGTGCTAACATTCTAGGAATTTATGTTAGAAAAATAACTGTTATGGGGCTCGATGAAAAATGGAGTAGGCTGTGGAAATTTGTCCTTCTTAGGAAAGAATGTTCTGCTTGATAGGCCTCCTTTGTTGCCTTAATCACTGATGTCCACATTTAATCTGTGCTTTGAGCTTTATTAAGCTCCCTTGCTTATCTTAGGGGTCTTCGAATTGCATTATTGTCTGTACTTTGTAGATTAAGTATCCAATCTTCAATATTATGCATTAATCTTTAATCCTCTCATGTATACTTTGCTATTTCTTTTGCTGAGGTGTCCGAGTTTTTTTTTTTTTGATCTGGAGGGTTTGTCGAAGATCAGAGATAGTGATCTGTCGAATAAAAATGAAATTAACCCTTTTCTGATTCCTCCCTTTGCAATATTTGGCTACAGGATCGTCACCCTGCAACCTATGTCACCTGACTGTGAATATGGAAATCACATGGATTATCCACCCTTTGAACCCTGCAAAACACGATAAACATGTTACAAAAAACCTACGGGAGCTTGGATAACTGCGACAGAGGCTTGGGGGCATGGTGAAGGAGTAGTGAGAGTGGTAAAACGCAGCGGTGGAGGGGAGAAACCCTGGCAGAATAGCTAACCAGGTTTAAATTTGAAATGGGGTGCGAAAATGAGGAGAAACGGTTTTAGAAAACCATTGGTGGTTATCACACAATGAAAGGGCAGTAAGTGGTTTGGGATGAATGGAGTGCGATTCCATTCATCACTGGACACGTGGATTTCAAATACTGCCCATTTTGCAAAAGAGTTGCACGATGCTAGGAGGGGGGGCAGAGTGATGCGATATGGATCGTGGATCATTGTATCAAGGGTCTCAGATTGGACGGTGCGGCGTGAGCGCGACAGGCAGAAAGCTGCACGGTCGATGAGCAGTGGGCTAGGTAAGTGATGTAATCTCTTTTGTCGTGGAGTGGATGATGGGGTAGCGGGGTCAAGCGGTTGGGTTAGGTGAGAGCCGTCAGATCTGTTGGATGGATGTTTGGGATCTTATTGGGAAATTGCACTTCGTGGAAGGAAATGGAATGAGGCCAATGGATTAAGATTTTTTCGATGCGATGGATTGGATTGGAATAAGCACTGAGGCATGGTTCTGTGGGAGTGAGTAGATCCAGGGTTTAGGAGGGACAACGCTTATCGCATCGGGGAAAGGAGATGAAGGGAAGTTTGGGAGAAAAGGAGTTTGTGATTGCGATGAGGTCCTTAGCGCTTGGTCATAGCGCGGATTTCACGCGGAAAAGGGCTAAGGCTAGGCCAAAAGGGGTTTAAGGCCATAATGCGCAAATGACTATTTTTAGGCCAAGAACAGGGTTTTAGAGGGTTTTTTGGTGTTTTGATAAAGTAAGAAAGGGATTTAAAACCTTATAAAAGGGAATTTATGAGGTTTAAAGGGAATTTTGAAGGTTATGGAGGAAAATGAAGCGTAAAACATAAGGGAAGTGAGGGATATGGAGGCCTTTTGAAAGCAGCTTTCTTCAGGATGGCAGGGTCTATAAATGGAAACAACAGTGAAGATTTCTGAAGGATAAAAGACACATGAGACTTCAAGAATGATAGATTTTCAAAGAAAAGATTCACTTGAAGGCTCGATCACCAATTTAGCCACCTTTTTCTTTATCAAATTATTATAGGTGGCTAACAGTGGCTCCACATGGGGATGGCATCTTCTTGAAGGTGTCAAGAATCTCAGATAAAATCTTTGGAAGTAGGCCAAAGCCTTGTACTTGACCATATTTTTCTTTCTTTGATTCAGCTATTACAGACATGATGAGTATTATATCAGCAACAATACTTTCCCCAACAACTACCTACTCATTCTATTGTTCTAACATTTTTTCTTCAAGGTGCACTTAGACTTGTAGACCTTTCTCATCATCATTTTTTATTGAGAGGAATAAACTACTCTAAGTCTAACCTTATTCCTCCATGAGACCAGATTAAACAGTTGGACACATAACTTCTCTACCTAAACTAATATCTGCCAGGATTAAATAGTCAGACATATTTTCATTCTTTACGTTCTAAAACAGAAATTGAAAACACAGCCAAACCAGGATTAGAATGTCTGATTTGCTATGGGTCCATGGCATAAAGACAAGTTGCACATGAACTGAAACTTACAGAACCTAAAAAACCAAAATTTTGAAGGCTAAAGATCTGAAATTCAAAAACATTCTTCCTTCTTGTTGTGACTTATATTTTAAGCTTTTAGAGTCACCTTTCTTTCTTCGTTTCATCTCTGGTTTTGATCCTGTTAGAGTTGTTTTCTTCTTCTTTGCTGGTTCAGTTTTGAGCATGTTAGAACTAGTTCTCTTCCTTTTTCTCTGGCTCAATTTTTGATCTAATTTGAGCCATTCCCTTTAAAACTTCATAGGTTCAAGATTTTAGCTTGACTGAACCTTTCCTTTCTATTTTTGTATATTTTTTCCTTTTCTTTTCAAAACAAAACAAAGTAATGGTATTTACAATGAGACTGAGAAATTTAAACTGGTTTTAGCAGAAATAATGCTTGAGCATCCTGCCATTGACAGGACCCCCAAACAAGTCTTTACCATCCATTTCTTGCAAAAAAAATGCATTGGGACCAATGGCAGATTGAATGATGTAAGGGCCTTGCCATAAATTTTCAAACTTGCCATGATTACCCTTATCTTCCCTCCTAGAGTCCCATTTGGGTACCTTGTCCCCAATTTTGAAATCACAGGCCTTTGTCCTTTTATGAAACAAATTTTTGATAGTCTCTTGTATTTCCTAAGCTCTGTTGTAGTCTTATTCCCTTGTTTGCTGGAGATGTATAGTCTGATTGATTCTCCTCACCATGCTATCTTCCTCTGACTATATTTCTTGGACCAAATTTATCACTGGTACTCCTAAACTGGTAGGGAATATTGCATCTGCTCCATAAACTAGTTGATAGGGAGACATTCCAATGGATTTCTTTGTTTTCAACCTGTCTGCCCATAAAGCATGCACTAGCTTATTATGCCATGATTTTTTATTATCTTCCAGCAGTTTCTTGATGATGTTCACCAAACTTTTATTTGATGATTCTGCTAGCCCATTACCTTTAGGGTAATAAGCAGTGGAATGACCAAGTACAATCTGATATTTGTGACAAAAATCAATCATCTTTTTGGAACCAAATGCAGCAGCATTGTAGTGATAATTTTCCTAGGGCAGCCAAATCTAGATAGGATATGGTCTTCATTGGGACACTGCATGCAATATCAATAGGGCCACCAAACTCTCATGGTTTGACCTATATTCCAAGTTTTCTAAGAAGAAAATCCCTTAAGACAAGGAAGAATTCAAAATATACCTCAACATTAATAGGTATTGGCTCCACAAAGTGGTCGTGTATCTACTTGTTTTCCCTTGTGCAAATACCATCGACTAGATCCTGTAGAATACTGATGTTGAGCCTCTATTTTATCCATATTTATATACTTTTCACTAAGTAACTCCATGCATGTACTAAAACATTTATAAGTCATTATTAATATTTTTATGCATTATTGAGTTATTTAGAGGCATTGAGAGTTCATAGTTGTTGATCTATGAACTATTATTGTTTTAAGAACATTTAACGTGAAAATGTCATTAATGTTGGGTACTCTTGTGACAAGTGCTAGCGGTTCCTGTACTAGTTGTGCTTGCACCACGTATTCCTGCACTCTTGCACCCTACACTCCTACACCACGTATTCCTGCACTATGTATCAATGTTCATGTACCAACATTGCAAGATCTATACTCTCCAGGCGTTTCTTGTATATTGACATGGATGTGTTAAGTGAATTGTATAAAAAGGTATTTGAGGCAGCAAGGAAAGAAAGTGCAACTTGTGTGGATCATTGGTCACAGTGCAACACGTGTTGTATGAGAAGGAACACCAGTTCAAAGAAATATAGGATATGCCACAAACTTAACAATGCTATTGTGGGTATTGAAGATTGAAGACAACAAGGGAGAAAATTATGTAGTGACTTGTTCATTTCTCTGCAGACTTGACTAGACAAATTGAAATCAAATTGGATGAATTCTCAAAGAAAACATTTGATAAAGGGCACAAATAGGCATGGACGTGGCAGTGGTAATACTTTGGCAATAGATGGATCATATGGCTAAAATCTTGTGTTAGAAAAATACGCGGACCTCGATTACAACCTTGTCGAACAATACCTCGGTCCTTAACTCCAAGTAGCTTGTTGGACACATACTTCATGACCCCGTGACTTTGCGACCTATTGAGGCCATGCATGTGTGACCTTTTATATTTATATCACTCGCCCCTTTTTCTCATTTGTCCATTTCACTAGAGTGCTCGAGAAACAAAGAAATTGGGATATTGTGTTGGCGAAGAAACAGGTCTTGCAGGCAAGACCCAGGTTCAGGGATTGGAGCCAACAAGTGTATCTGCTGTAGTCTAGAACCACGCCAGCATTATCACCCTACTCCGGAGAGTAGAGAGTCTCACTCGAGGCATGCCACAACTACATGCAGAAGGGGAATAGATCGATAGCAGGGAAAGGATCCACAACTCATGATTAACATTGAATTGATTGCATAAACATCATTATATACACAAGAAAATTAAGAGAGAGTATAGGTATTAAGAAAATAAAATTTTAAGTCATCACAACCATCATGCATGCATGTGACTCACATAATAAGATGGTAACCTGCAAGTATAATGATATCTTCAGCCAAGCCCATAGTTACATTGCTTTCACCGGAAGAGCTTACAAGTCTGTTACAGACATCTTATAGAATAGAAAGGTAGATAAGAGAAACCTAGGAACTATAGAGATATCATGCTTGGTCTGTGTTCCTACTGCAGCATCCACTCATTCTCCTTCAGTCGCTCTGCATTCCTCTCTTCTGTCGCATTCATCCAGGTGACGGCTATTTATTCACCTGCTATCGCAACTGTTAGTTCTTCTTGCATTCTTCTTCAGCTGCTTCCGGCTTCTCTCTTGTTGTCTGTGTGTTTTTCTCTCTGTCTTTTGCTATATATTCTCTTCGTCTGTACTCATGCATCTGCTTTCTTTAGCTATGTACCTGTTCCATCGCAACTTCGGTAGCTCCGCTACTTACCGTAGTTGTGACTCGATTGCGGCTGCCATGTGTTGTTCTGCAACCTCCAAAAATCCGTTCTTTATTCAAAATTAAAAATATTCAAAATAAGTATTCAAAACAAGGGCCCCAACAAGCCTTGACCACAGTTTCTTCACTCGTCCCGAGTCAATCGCAAATCACTGTCTCTATCTCCATTGTCCCGCTGGACCCCGTGGCCTGTTCTTGCTGTGCTCCTTCTGTCTGCTGTCCAAACAAGGGAAAAACAAGTATTCAAAACAAGGGCCCCAACAAGCCCCGACCACAGTTTCTTGACTCATCCCGATTCAATCGCAAATCACTGTCTCTATCTCCATCGCCCCGCTGGACCCCGTGGCCTGTTCTTGCTGTGCTCCTTCAGTCTGCTATCCAAACAAGGGCCCCAACTCTGGGACTTTTCTGAACGCTGTAGCTTTAAGCTCAGTGAAGTTCTACATAGCTTGCTACCACACCTGCACCAGTGAATCTGTTTCTGCAGCAATCTTGGTGACATCAGCCTCCTCTACGTGCGCCGGTACAGCCCCGAACACCGTGCTAATCTGGGTTTCGGCCTCGGCGGCTAGCTGTTGCATTGTCCTGGTGCTGCGTTGGAGGGACAGACAGAGCTCACAAATTACCTATTTGGCCACTACTGAGCTGGCCTCTGTTTGCTGGATTTGTGCTTCTAGAGCATCCGCCTGGGCATATAGCTAGTCCAACCGCGCGGGGTCCGTGGCCTCTTGGATTTCCCTCGAAATCTGTTGTAGCTGTGCTGAAATTGGCTGTGTTTTGACTGTAAGGGCCATTGAGCACTCTCGAAGACCCTTCAGGAGTTCTTGAGCCTCGCGCGCCGCAAAGTTGAGAGTTTCTTGCATCTGGTGGACCTGGCCTTGCTTTTTGGCAATTTGTGCTGTATAAACTGCCTCTGGATCGGGCAACGCTGGCCGGGCTACTAACGCTACGTGAAGCTCCACATTTTCCTTGTGGAGGCCATTGAGTGCGATTCGGAGGTGGAGGGCCTATTCTACGATACTTGTCCCAGACACATTTGCAGGCAGCTGAGTATAATGAGCTTCGACGGCTGGCCATACCTCTGAAAACACCGTGGCGACTTGTTCTATCTGCCCTTGCAGCTGCCCATGTGCGGTTGTGAGTTGGTCGTGCTGTTTAGTTAGCACTGCAATCTGATGTTGTTGCTCATCGCACCTTTGTTGTAGGTCATAATGAAGCCGTTCAACTTGCTGGGCCACCCTCTGGATAAATAAGTACAGCTGAGATGTACCCCATGTTTCTAAATTGGCGATCCCCGAAGTGCCCTGGTCTGGCCTCTGTTCCTGCAAGGGTTGCCCACTGGAAAATGATCGATTAGAATGCTCTTGAGGGGATGGCGGTGGGGTCTATTGGTGCACTGAGTCGGCCATATTCAAGTCGGCCGCTCCTGCCGATCTGTATTGCCAACCTATGGAGGTATAGTGGGCTCAGGCTGAGCCCCAGCTGATTCGATAACAATTTGTGCCATTTGGGTAATTATATCAGACAAAGAAACATGGGGTTCTCCAACGGGGTCGACTGGTGGTACTACTGCTGCAGTACTAGAGTCAACTTCGGCCCTGTGGTCCCCACCAAGGAGTTCCCAGATGATTGGGTCGGACACGGTAGCAGATGAATTGGATGGAGCGGATGAAGTGGTAGGTGGAGGTGGAATGGTGGGTGGAGGTGGAACGTTGGGTGGAGGTGGAAGGCGAATATTGATGAACTCTAAGGGGTCAATGAGAGGTTCTTCCTATATTAGCACCCCTATACTAGGTGGCAGTGGTGGATCATCCTTAGTGAGGTCCACCACCGGATTTGCTTCGGTGGTGCGGGCTCGCTTGACCTGAGGAGCTTCTAATTGATCTGTAGTCTTTCTCTTCTCTCCCATCGAGGTTATGATTGGGCTTGCCGAAGTAAATAGAACTGTAGGGATGGGGGAGGTGAGAGGAGTTGTATGGGGGTGCGAGGTAGAGCGAGAAAGCTGAAACTCGAAAAGTAAAGGGAAAGGAGCGGCATCGCTTGAAATAACCTAGGCCACCGCATTAAAACTGCGTACCTGAGTGTTCAAGTGGTGGACGATGGGGATGAGCGACTCAGGGAGTTCCTGTGGTGTCGCCTCCGCATCCGTCTTGGTAGGCTGTTGCTGCGGTAACGTCCGATCAAAGTTGTACCAGGGTACCTCATCGCGAATTTCCATCGCAACCCCTGACCACGAACAAACTTCATTGTGGAAGGCGGCATCTTCAAGCTGGAATTTCAGCGGCTTCATGCGAAAGGTGTCCTCCAGCACACAAGTAGGTCAGAGGTAAGTATGCTGGTGACTCACCCCGAACCACACTTGCTCGTTGTACTCATCTAATAGGTTCCTAGGCACCCTTTGCTGGCTAGTTACCACGTCTGTCATTAAACCATACCAGGTCTGAAATGCCTCTGCATTCACTTGTTTGGTGCTAGGATCAGCTGATGCTTTCCACAGAATGAACTTCATCGCTAGAGGCTGGCCCTTTGGAATTTCCACTGGGAACCTAACAAGGGGAGTGTGCCATTTCCACATGGCCAAGGTGACGATCAAATATCCGTAAATGAAGCTTGTAGCGCGCTTGTAGTTTTCCTCGCACGTGTCAAACAATTCCTTCAACAGGAAGGAGCACCAGTTCAGCTTGGCGCCCTGAGCACAGTGCTCCACAATGGAGATAGTATCTAGGGTGCATTCACCCTTCGTAGAGTGCCTCATTGTCTTGCTGGCAATGAGGTAGCAGGCGAATTTAATCTCCGGCTTATTGATAAGCTCCATCTTGGCTCCCTTTCCTCCCCGTCGGGTGCCATATTTGACATACAAGTCTGCGTCTCCCGACTTTCGCGCTCGCTTGGAGGTGGTATGACATGCAGTCGAGACATCCGCGCCACTTTGTGAAAGCCCTGTAAGATGATGGATATCCTCAGCATGAATGGGAATTTCCTTATTCAGCCACAAGGACCCATTCTAGATGGTGCTGAGTAGGAACTGAGTGCACTGCATAGCTGGTCTTGTGGTCCCGAAGACTGGAATATTTCTTAAGTTCAGAAGAGAAGATTGCTGAAGGCCCCAGAACTCTGGTAAAATTATGTTGGCTGAGTGCCCAGTTGTTGTGAAGTAATGTTCCATATACACCTGCCAATTGAGTGCCGGGAATTCGGAAGAGTCTGAAAGGTTAGCATCTATTAGGGCCGCATTGTGGTATTTCCCTACAAGGGACTCGGTCTTATGAATTCTGTTGTCGAGCTCTGGTTCTAGGACAACTAGGAGGGCCTTCGGCATTTTTGCTTGGCACTGATAGAATTTCAGAATTCATTTCGGTGTCCTTTCTTGGTGTTGTGCGTTTGGATACTTCTGCTGCTCTGGTTCTGCTTCAATTGTTAATTCTAACTATTCTGGAATTCTCGTTCTTTTTCCCATGCAAGTTATGTAATTAACTGGCACGATTGAAGTTGATGAGGCCCCATAATGAGTTAATTCCTGCTAGCATTCCTCTCGGCGATAATCGTGCGATCAATCGGATGATAATGTGTATTCTGACAGTTGCTGACGGTGGCATGGGGAAATGGGCGGACGTGATGGCTAAGGTTACTGCGGATGATGGAAAAATGATTATTGTGAGGTTACTTCCAATTATGGTAATTTATGGTGAAAATCTAGATGATCCTACAGACTGACACAAGTACTGACTGAAATGATATGGACTGACACTGACACGTTTGCTAGTCCTACGGGGATGACATGCTAGACATGCCCCTCCGCGACCACAATCGGTTGAGGTGAGGTCCCCGCAACAGAGCGGTTATTGACGACCCATGCATGAAAAAGAGATACTACCTATGCTCATCCCGGTTGCGGGAGAGTTTATTAATCTACGCTACTCTACGGTTGCTCTCGGTTGCGAGAGTTATTAATGAAAGGTGAGAGGACTTACTCATGGTAAGGTTTCAGGTGTGCGCCATTCACCCACCCAGGTAAAATAGTACCGTCCAGATGAGCCAATCGAATGGTGCCGGAATCTCTAATCTCGACGACGATGTAAGGTCCCAACCAGTGCATCTGCAGTTTCCCTGGAAACTTCCAAAACTTGCTGTCATATAAGAGGACCTTTCCACCAACCTGGAACGTTTTTTTCTTGATGTGGCGGTCATGCCACGCCTTCGGCCTGTCCTTCTGAACCTTCTGGTGAAACTCAGCCAAGAATCGGGCCTTGTCCAGTTCTTGTAATTCATGTAGGTGCTCGTGGAGCGATGCTTCTTCCGAGAACTTGAGAGACGAGGCAATTAAAAGACTTGGTACAGTGAAATCGGTAGGAATCATAGCTTCCCAACCATACACCAACTAGAACGGTGTCTGATTGGTCAAGCGCTTCACCGTAGTCCGGTAGGCCCATAGTGCAGTTGGTAGCTTCTCATCCCAGTCATACTGTTGGGCATTGCAGATCTTTGTTAACCCCTTTTCAAGAATTTTATTAAACGCTTCAACAGTACCATTGGCCTGCGGGTGGTATGGGCTGCTTTTGTGATGTTGAATCATAAATATGTCTAGCAGCAACTTGACCATGTCATTAATGAAATGCGTACCCTGATCGTTGGTTAAACTTCGCGGGTAGCCAAACCTGCTAATGATGTGTTCAAAGATAAACCGTGCTGCTGTATCCGCCGTGCAGTCTCGTACCGCCGCTGCCTCGACCCACCTGGTGAGGTAGTCGGTTGCGGTAATGATGTAGTGGGCCTTGGAGTGCTTGGCGACTGGGTCTATGGGGCCTACGAAGTCAACAACCCACTTCTCGAACGGCCGCAACACATGTACTGGGTGTAGCGGAAGCTCGTCCCTGTGAGAGGGCCTCCCCGTCCGCTGACAGACATCGCATCTCTTACCAAATGTCTTACAATTGGCATGGACCATCGGCCACCATAGTCCAGCTTGGAGTACCTTCCTCGTGGTGGGTTTCACCCCCGCATGCCCTCCCGCAACACCGCTGTGGCATTCCCACATCACGGCTTCGTGTTCGTGGTCAAGTACGCATCTCCGCAGAACCTCATCGAGGCCCAGTTTGTATAGCTGCCCTGCAATCAATTAGTATTCGGTGGCGCAGATGACCAAGTGTCATTTCTGGAGCGGGATGTAGTTTTGATGGCACTGCCCCATGGTCAGGTAAGTGGCAATGTTGGCCAAGTAATCCGGTACAGCTTTGACTTGGAAAAGGTCAGCGTTCGGTAGCTGATCATTGAGAGAACCATCGTTCTCCCTCATCTCCAACCTGGATAAGTGATTGGGCCAGACATTCAACCTCTCGGGCTTGATGATCACCTCAAACGTGAATTCTTGGAAGAGTAGAAGCCAGCGACAGATCCGTCCTTCCAAGACAGGCTTATTAACCAGGTATTTCAATGCTGAGTGATCTGTAAAGAACTTGAACTTGCCTCGTAGAAGATAGTGGCGGAAATTCTGGAGCGAGTACACCATTTCCAGGGCCTCCCTCTCAGTAGTGGTGTAATTCTTCTCCGCATTAGATAGTTTGCGGCTGGCAAAGTAGACTGGGTGGTCAACTGTTATCGCCCCGAGTTGCGCCAAGACAGCCCCAAGTGCAATACTGGAAGCATCAATATGCACATGGAACTGGTTATCTCAGTCTGGGTGAACAAGAATAGGCACCGTCACCAGCTTTTCCTTCAGAGTGTCAAGGGCCATCCGACACTCCTCCGTCCACTGGAATACTTAGGACTTCTGCAATAGCTTTTCTAAAGGAGCAGTGATCTTCACGTAATTTCGGATAAACCGCCTGTAATATCCTGTGTGCCCGAGTAGTGCCTGCAACTGCTTCATCGTTTCGAGGGATTCCATGTGGACGATCACTGCTACCTTGGTGGGGTCGACACAGACCCCTTGCTTGCCACCACGTGTCCTAACAACGTGCTAAAAGGAACTGCAAAAATGCATTTCTTCAAGTTCAAGGAAATTCGCAATTGGTGACACTGATCAAACATGATACGAAACAGGGTGGCGTGTTTCTTTAGCAAACTATAGACGGTCCAATTTTCTATGTAGACTTCCAGGAACTTGTGGATATACTCCCGGAAAGAAGTGATGACAATACGGGAAAACATGGCCGGGGCATTCTTCAAGCCAAACGGCATCACGTGGTATGCGAACGATCCCCACTCGGTGGTGAAATTTGTCTTCGTCTTGTCTTCTTCCGCAATGCGCACCTGATGATAACCCAAAAAACCATCAGTGAAGGAGTAAGCTTCATTTCCCACAACATGATCCAATACCTCGTCGCTAAAAGGGGTAGGAAACAGATCATGGATGCAGGCGTTGTTCAGACTTCGGTAGTCGACGCAGACTTAGATTTCTGACTTATCCTTCTTATTTTGAATGACGATAGGACTCACCCACTCCGCCTCTTCCACCAAAAAAATTAGACCTGCTGCCAACATCTTATCGATCTCCATCTTGACCTTTTCTTTGATCCGCGGGTTCAACTGATACGGTCGATGCTTTATGGGCCCGGCGTCCGGTTTCAGCACAATACGCATTTCTCTGAGGTCACCCTTGATGCCCTTCAAATCTGAAACCGATGAAAGGAATAAGTCTTCATATTCCTAGAGGAGGTTGAAAATTTCCTTTGTCATCTCCTCATCCCAGTAATCCCCAACTGTAGCCAATTTGGGTTTTTCCTCTGTACCGATGTTCAACTTCTTTGTCTTCAGCGGATGTAAATGGACACCCTCGGTGGTCGGTTCTTCGTTAATATTTCGCTTGCCTTCCTTCTCTTCAAAATATAGTTGCCTTAGGTCCTCCAGTCTGTCATCGTCTGGATCGTCATCAATCCATTGGCAAGCCAACTCATGCCTAGCCTCAGGACGTGATGTAAACGTGCTCCCGTCGGTCTCTGGGTCGCAGAGAAACAATACCCCCTTGATAGCTTTTAATGCTCGGGACACCAGCTCTGTCTCTCCTTCAAATGAGAAGCACCAAACAAATTTGTTCGTGACTTCCTACCAGGATTTGGTTCCTCATTTCCGCTCTTCTTCTAAGTACCAGGCTTGGGGGATGGTATCTAAGGAGTGGACGAATTGGTGTACCCACAGTTCTTGCGGGTATCCTAGACTTTGCCACTGCTCCTCATAGGTCCTCAGGTGGTCCATGGTTACAGTCCCGCCGCTGCTGCTTTGAGGGCCTTCGTCTTTGCTGAACCACCTCTGAAATAGCCACAAGCTACCGCGACGAAGTGTTGTGATCATTTTTCCACCACTTGGCTTATGTGGACTGTAGTGCGACGTCAAAAAGTGGTATCTTGTTGCCTTCTGGCACCATGTCCTCGACCTTTGTAATAAAGGTATTGAAAGCCTGTATGTTCGACAGGGTGGGGTATTCTCTAAACTCAGCACCAATCCAACGGACTCGGGCAATGGTGGCACATCTCTGCGTGTTGGTCTCATACCCCCCTGCTGCCAGTCTTCACAAGCGAGTTCTGATCCCAGCTCCGAGCTCTGGACACTGTGCCAGCTGACGGAGCCGGTTGCGATCGGGTTGATATCGTCCTCCCGCTTCCCTGCAGTCATCTAATAAAGGTGGTCCATCATCTAAGCATCCTCCTGGTTGTCCACAGTTTCGGTATATCGCGGGCCTTGATACGGGTCGAGGGGCTGAGTGACCCAGACCTTTCCATCTTCAAAGATCATCAGGTCCTTTTTGAGGTCGATGATGGTGGAATTCTCAAAATCCCAATCGATACCCAACAGGGCAGGATAAGGATCCTTGTTGCCCATAATATCAATAACCTCAAAATCCGTGTAAGTCTTTACCCCTGCAATGTCAACCTCGACGCCTTTGAGTTGGCAGATCGGCACAATGCAGTACTGGTTCACCATTCTGATTTGGATTGGCAAGTAGGTCAGCCGTGGCATTCCAAGAGCCTCCCATGTCTTTCGCGGCAGGATGTTGACTTTAGACCCTAAATCAAGCATGGTATCGCTGATTTGGAATCCCACAACCTGTGTGTTAAGCCGGAACTCTTTTCTCGTGCGTCGCTTGTTTCATTTGACTCGCTGCACATACTGGGGTGTTGTGTCCATAAGTTCCCTCGCCCTTGTATTCCCCTGCAATGCATCCTCCAGGATACGCTTGAGCTGTCCCACATCGAAGCATTATCAACAATCTTGAGGAACAACTAAAGCCATTCCTTGATCAAGGTCCCCGTAGCGTTTTGTTCTCCAGAGCTAGTCATCAAGGGTACCTCGAGGCCACTGGCTCCCCCCAGCTGAGCAAAAGCCTCCAACACCTCCTGAAAGTACCTCTTCTGCGCGTCCGGCCGAATCAGTCGTTTTGGGGAGGTGGGCCAGATGGACCGCACTGGCTCCTTTCCCTGAGCGTCCTCCCCCGTCTTCTTGCCACCATGCGTCACAATGGCTACATTCTGCATGGCTGGAGTTGTGGTCCCTCGAGGTTCAAATTTTACCAAATTTGTGCCCCTCTTCTGTGCCTGTTCCTCCCACTTCTTGATGAGTTCTGGACAGTCCTCGGTTGCATGGGCGTTTACGTGGCACTGGGAACACCAAGGTCGTCATGGAAGGGGACATTCCCGAGCCACGTGACCCTCCTGGTCATAGTTTTAGCACTTCACCGGCCCCCCGTCCCCCTGTGCGGCCTCTGCGCATACCGCCTCCTCTTCCCTTAGAAGCCTCATTCACCCTATAGGAGGGTCGGTCCAACTGGTCCGCGAGTGCATCGAGAGCCCTGCACTGCTCAGTGTTGTGAGTCGTGGAAGCACAAAACTCACAGTATACATTGTTTGGGACATTGGAGTACTTCTGTAGTATCGGGCACATTCGAGGTGGATGCCCCATCGTCCGGAAAATCTCGCAATACTCCGTGGTGGTTGGGTTTGGTTGAGATGGGAACCCTGCATAAGGCTGTTGCGGTTGGTATACCCCCTGTGGATTCATCACCACGCCACCCCCTGCAGGTGGACCCCCCTGGATTACCATGACATAGGGTCCCACCCCCCTGCCACGCAGCCGAGGATGCTCAGTTGCGACGTGGCCTTCAACCAGGCAATGAGTGCACCAAACGTTCGGCCTGGCCGGTCTTATAGGTTGCATCTCCTTGAGCTTTTCAGTCAAGCTATCAATCTGATGTTGCAATCCCACCAAGGAAAGATCCTGCGGGGCCGACCCTCCCCTATATTCCTGAGGGTAGCCTGCCATGGCCTCTATCTTCATGGCCTGTTCCAAGGCGTCCTGCAAGTTGTCAATCTTCTGCTGGGTGAGGGGGGTTTGCGTCAAGGGAAGAAAAGCCTTGATGAACCAGTCCCTCTGATGGTTTGGGTCGATCGGGTCACTGAGTTTCCCGATCGCGTCCTTGAATCGATGCATCAGCTCCCATGCAGTCCCTCCTTCTTTCTGCTTAATCTCCCAGAGCTCGGACAGACCCTGCTGGTCCGTTTGGCGAAGTTTAAATTCTCGGACAAAATCCCGCTTTACGTCTACAATTACTGGGTTAGGATGGGCCTCGGACCACTTGATAAACCATCACAGAGCCCTCTCTCTGAGCATGGTTTGGAACTCTATTAGCTTCCCTGCGTCTGGCGTCTGCCGAGCCCTCCATATGGCTTCGTAGAGATACCAGTGTTGCTCTACATCATCGTTGCCTCAGCCAAAGAATTCTGGATACTGGGTGAATGACCCGACCATGTTTTCTTGTGAAGGGGTGACCAGAATAAACCCTCCAGGACCTAGTTGTGTGACTATCCCACTAGGAACTGCAATACTACTAGTAACATTGCTACTAATATGCGACACTGAACTGTTGTGCAATCAACTAAATGCTTGTAACTTAACAAAAATATTACTCAAAGGTCTATAAAGTACCATGGGAAGGTAGGGATCCTTACTGTGAAAATTCTGGGAAGTAGGGCTTCCTGGAGAGATGAATGCCGACCACTCTGGAAACAACCGCTGCATCACGACGTACCATTCACCATCGGAACCTTCTTCAGGCTGCACACCTGTACCGTCTTCGTGAGTTGTCGTCTCCCTTTCTCTCCTAGCCGGGCTCCCATGCACCCACCGCACTCCCACAACGGTCCCTTCCCTTTCCAGGGTATCCACCTGAGTGTCCATAATTCCTATCCTCTGAGGCACCTCCTCTTGATTCTTTCTATTGGTTTCCCAACATTTTAAATCTTGCATCACCCTTTCGCACCACCTATTAGCGATCTGCGCCCGCCGATGTGCACGTCACTCCCTCAACTTCCTTGCGGCCTCAACATCCATTCCCCACTCCTCGCTTCACACTTCATGTAGCATCGGTCCCTTTAGCCCTTCCCCCAGCACCAGAGGTTTATGCTTCCATGCTCACCTTTTGGAATTCCATCAACCCTTCGTCCACCATCAGGGCCTTAATCCACAATTAAATCTCCTTAAGCAGCTTCCCTCTTAGCCCTGAGTGGAAGATAGCTTCAGCCTTCGAGAAGGATTGGTAGCACTCTGTAGCAAACTCCACAATATATCCGTCCAAAGTGGTCTCTACCCAAAAATCCACCGCCCAGGTTAACTCAGTGTTCAACCGATGTAGAGCCACCAGATCCTCGTGCACCCACTTGTTTATCTTCCGCGAGCTATCCCTAGGCACCTTCGTCTGTAACCTCCGCAACCAATTATAGAGGTCGCTAGGGAATTTCCCCAGAGGATCTTGTAGGTATCACTGGCAGAATCTGAGAAAGGATGAGATCCTTAAGCACCCTTTCCTTTTGATTCGTCAACTCTGCTTGCTGAGCAATGAACTGGTCCAGATGGTTATCCCACCATCTCCATATTTCGCCTTTGAAGATCCTCGATACCATGATCTAGTTCCCCTCATAACATGCAGGTCCCGGCAATGGAACCATTTGTTGGTGAAGAAATAGGTCTCGCAAGCAAGACCTAGGTTCAGGGGTTGGAGCCAACAAGGGTATCCACTATAGTCTAGAACCACGCCAGCATTATCACCCTACTCCGAAGAGCAGAGAGTCTCACCCGAGGCGTGCCGCAACCACATGTAGAAGGGGAATAGATTGATAACAGGGAAAGGATCCGCAACTCATGATTAACATTGAATTGATTGCATAAACATCATTATATACGCAAGAAAATTCAGAGAGAGTACAGGTATTAAGCAAATAAAATTTTAAGTCATCACAACCATCATGCATGCATGTGACTCACATAATAAGACGACAACCTACAAGTATATTGATATCTTCAGCCAAGCCCATAGTTACATTGCTTTCATCGGAAGAGCTTACAAGTTTGTTACAGACATCTTATAGAATAGAAAGGTAGATAAGAGAAATCTAGGAACTACAGAGATATCATGCTTGGTCTGTGTTCCTGCTGCAACATCTACTCATTCTCCTTCAGTCGCGCTGCATTCCTCTCTTCTGTCGCATTTGTCTGGATGACGACTATTTATTCACCCGCTATCACAACCGTTAGTTCTTCTTGCATTCTTCTTCAGCTGCTTCCAGCTTCTCTCTTGTTGTCTGTGTGTTTTGTTCTCTGTCTTCTGCTGTATATTCTCTTCATTTCTACTCATGCATTTCTTTCTTCAGCTATTTACCTGTTCCCTCACAACTTCGGTAGCTCTGCTACTTACCGTATTTGTGACTTGATTACGACTGCCATGTGTCGTTCCGCAACCTCCAAAAATCCGTTCTTTATTCAAAATTCAAAATATTCAAAACAAGGGCCCCAACATATTGTTCAAGGTACGAGACTCCCTCTAGATAGGTGTCCCTTCCTCTCCCCTATAATAATTTTCCTATGCCAATTTTCCTTTTCTGCCTACTGACCTTGCGCCTTCCCTGATGGTGAGTTTTTTTATCCATCCTTCAACAATTTCTCAAGACATATTCTTCCCTTGAAACTCTTAAGTTTAAAATTCTCCCATTTAGTTGTCCTTTTCCCAGGAAACTAGACCAAACTCTGACCCATTCATATTTTCCTCTCAGTTGCTCAATTTTTCTATGATATAGTAAGGCCCAAAACCTTATTTCAAGCTTCGTTTCCTTTGCCAAGCCACCCTGATGAATGATTCACATGACTAAAAGGTGTGATAAGCTAAAATATGTGACCTTGCAACTTGTCCATCCTTGCGGCCTAACGACCTCTTCATCCCTGCGACCTAACGACCTCTTCCATCTTGATACCCCACAACCCTATGACCCATTGACCTCTTCTGACTTGCAATCCCCTAACCTTCGTGACCTAGCAACCTTGCAACTTATTCAAATATACGACCAATTCAACCCAAGTCACCAAGTTTCCAAATCATTGATTTGTTATTCCATTTTTTTCTGACCTCCTGTGCCCTGCAACCCAACGATCTCCCTCTAAGCATAACTCTAGCCCAAGAGTTTTCCTCGTATCCTGAAGCTCTACTTTTGATTTTATTTTTTGTTTTATGTTATTCATGTCATCTCTCTCATTTTGGGATTTTTTTTTAACATGCCAGGAAACAACAACCAAGATTTCATTTCAATTTCTTCTTTCTTTGGAGATATGGCGCCTCTAGTGGTTAAGTCTTCTCTAAGAGCATTGAGAGAAGTGCCCAGGAAATATAGAAAATACCACCGCCTCCTATCTACCGGGACACTACATGAAATATCAATAGGGCCACTAAAATCTCATGGTTCGACCTATATTCCAAGTTTTCTAAGAATAACATCCCTCAATACAAGGAAGAATTCAAAATATACCTCAACATTAATAGGTATTGGCTCCACAAAGTGGTCGTGTATCTACTTGTTTTCCCTTGTGCAGATACCATCGACTAGATCCTGTAGAATATTGATGTTGAGCCTCTATTTTATCCATATTTATATATTTTTCACTAAGTAACTCCATGCCTATACTAAAACGTTTATAAGTCATTATTAATATTTTTATGCATTGTTGAGTTATTTAAAGGCATTGAGAGTTCATAGTTGTTGATATATGAACTATTCTTGTTTTAATAACATTTAACGTGAAAATGTCATTAATGTTGGGTACTCTTGTGGCAGGTGCTAGCGGTTCTTGTACCAGTTGCGCTTGCACCACGCATTCCTGCACTCTTGCACCCCGCACTCCTACACCACGTATTCCTGCACTATGTATCAAAGTTCATATACCAGCATTGCAAGATCTATACTCTTCAGGTGTTTCTTGTATATTGACATGGATGTGTTAAGTGAATTGTATAAAAAGGTATTTGAGGTAGCAAGAAAAGAAAGTGCAACTTGTGTGGATCATTGGTCACAGTGCAACACGTGTTGTATGAGAAGGAACACCAGTTCAAAGAAATATAGGATATGCCACAAATTTAGCAATGCTATTGTGGGTATTAAAGACAACAAGGGAGAAATTTATGTAGCGACTTCTTCATTTCTCTGTAGACTTGGCTAGACAAATTGCAATCACATTGGATGAATTATTGAAGCAAACATTTGATAAAGGGCACAAATAGGCATGGACGTGGCAGTGGTAATACTTTGGCAATAGGTGGATCATATGGCTAAAATATTGTGTTAGAAGAAGATTTGGACCTCGATTGCAACCTTGTCGAAAAATACCTTGGTCCTTAACTCCAAGTAGCTTGTTGGATTCCATATGTTGGTCAATTTAATAGCAAGTAGTTTCACATCTCCCTTGATTCATGTGACAATGCGCCGATAGAAGGATTGACTATCTAGGCCTCTGCTGATAGCCCCAACACCGATGGGATTCACGTTTCTTCTGCTAACGCCCATCTTCAAAGTATCTACAATGAAATAGGAGATGATTGTATTGGTGTTTTGGAAGGTATTTCCAATCTTCCAGTTGAACAGGTTATTTGCGGACCCGAAATGGAATGCTTAGAAATGTTGATTTGATGATTTCTTCTCGAGCATCGTTCATGTGAAGTTGATATGCATCATCACAACAATACTTCGCTTGGATGTTGTAGGTCCATTGAAATTAGATGATGCTAAGAATGCGTCCTGCATGTGTGCTTTAAAATGGCATCCAGATCATCATCAAGGCCCATCCAAGGTAATGGAAAAGGAGAAATTCAAACATTGTTATGCCACATATAATTCATTGTGTGATTCTTTCACCACAACATAGAACCCTATTATTTTAACTACTTATCCATTCAACACGTTCCTGCTAACTATTTTGTTCTAAACTGGGATTTCAAGGGCTGAAGAGTCGAAAGGATTATGACCCTAACCAATAAGGTGGAATATTTTTATTGAGTCAAGGAACGCCAGTCGTTGAATTATCCAAAATTAGCCAAATTGGATTCCTTCACTTCCAGGTCCGATTTGTTTTAACAAAACCATGCTAAAACTTTAAACATGGATCCGAGTAAGTAGGGGCAGACTTATGTTATAAAAGAGAGTGCTATGCACTGAAGGGGGAACCACAATATTTTAGACCCACATCCGACATCGCATTTGGTTGTAGGAAGGGAGGATTGAGCAACAGTGCAGGAAGGGAGAGTTGCGCGCTCAGTTGGACGATCCCTAGAGGGGACCACTAGAGCCAACGCTACATTATTCCATGATTTTGTAAAAGGACTTCATAATTAAATCGATTTTTCATTCGATTTTGTGTTTTATTTCGTTTCTCCTAAATGTTTAAGTTTGTAATTTAAATTTTTGCAAGGGCACGAGTTGGGTGGTTGGGCCCACTAGCCAATCCTCTACCGCATTCCTCTTAGAATTAATTTCATTTTATTTTCAGCTACATAATGTGATAGTGTAGTTTAAATAGTGAGAAACTTCATTTTTCTTTCATATGTTTTGTGTAGGTTCATCTAACAACCATTTTCATGACCTTGATTGTTGGGGTTTAATTAATGACATTGTTGTTATGAAGAAAGCATTCTTTTAAGGCGGAACTTATGTTTTATTGATAAATATTATTTATTTCACGAGTGTAATACTTTTCCTGATCTTGTATGTTGTATAACAAGGTGATGAAGGGAGCAATTTATCATTAAGAAGTTTTGGTTGATTTTAGCTCATCATGCCGTATTCATGATTGTTGATTCCTGCACTAAAAAGTAAAACATTCATACTTGGAATCTTAATAATCAAATGAAATCATGAGGAAATACTATGAACTTGTTTTACCCATAGAACTCTTAAGATGTTTTTATGAATTTTATTCCTTTCATCATGATTAACGTTGCTTATTATCTAGAATATTTCTATGTTAAAGAAGAAGTGATAAATAATCATGGTAAGCTTGGATTTAACTTATTTCAATTACACTTTTTGTGTCATCCCCAAGAGAAGCAATATGTTTCCTCAGGATTTTATTCCATGCTTGCAGCATAACAGTAATTTTTAAGAGGTTTCATTTCTTGAATCACATTATTTACAATTTGTCAGTTTGAATGGGGCCTACGTTCCCTTGTCCCCTAGACAACTGAGGAAGACTTACTGTAGGAGTCAACTCAACCCAGAAGAGGAGCCAGAAGTTGATTCCCAGAGCGTGTTTACTTTGCTTTGAAGACTCTTGTTCCTTTTTCTTGAATGATGCCCTCTTGAATTTCTTGCAAGAGTTTAGTTTTTATTTGACAGATCCCTGAGGTCATATATTGGCATATATTATGCTATGTCTCTAGGTTTACTTACCTAGATTGAAAATTTAAATGTTGGTGTAAATATTGCATTTACACGCTCGACATTTTGGCGTTGTTCTCGGGGAGAAGTTATAGGATAAGGCCTCATGATTTTTTATGCTTTTCCCTTTCCTTCGCAATTCAATTTTTAGATTAATTCCCCTTGCTTGCTAAAGCATACTGGACGGTATTGCGAGAGAGCTCACAAGCCAGGTTTTCTTTACTGCAAGTGAGTTTTTTCCCTTTACTGCAAAGTGTGATGCCTAATTTGTTCCTTTTACTGCAATTGAGTTTTTACTTCAATGTGTGATGTTTAATTTAATGCAATTGAGTTTTTTGACGAGTGATTTTATTTACTGCAAAGTGTGATGTTGGTTTTTTTTTTCCCGCAATTGAGATTAGTTGATTTATTTTCCGCAAAAGCGTGATTTTCTTACAATTCTAGTTATTTTCTTTAACTGCAATTTGTTGTGTTCCTATTTTATGGTGCTAAAATAATCCCCCACTCTTAATCTAGGTGCTGACAAGAATTTCTAGCTAGCAAAAAAATTCCAGGCAATTTGATGCTACTTCAAGATCTATCTCAAATTTTAGCAGAAGTTGGGGTCTCTACTTCACAGAAAGAACACATTTTGGCATCAATCAGAGATAGGTATATGCCTCTGAAAGAAAAGACTCATGAAGAACCAGAAGATATTCCTAATGAAACTAAGAAGTTGTGGATAATGGTTGATTAGGAGAAGCCATTAGAAGCAAAGATTAAAGAATGACCATGTGATCCAACCTACACTTTAAAGGTTAAACAAGAAAATTTGGAGGATTTGCAAGATGCACTAGATGTTGCCCATGAATCAAATAATTAAGAGTATATGGATCCCATAGAATCTTCGTTTGCGATGACCGGCAGTATCCTCTCCTCCTTTATCATTAAAAAATGTGTGGCATCACATCAATTAATGTAGGTGGTTCCTCATGTTCTCTTATTTTCTCAAATATGATTTTTGAATTTGAACATGGGTAGGATTATCCTCTTGTCATGCACATGGATATATTGGAAGTACTCCTACACTTAAGAGGGAGTCTTCTGCTTCTTAGGGTAGAGTAAGGTAGAATAGTAAATAAATTCCATAAATAAAGATGTTACAACAATGCTATTAGGGTTTTTGACTTTCAAAGCATAGCCACTGAAACTACTCTTGATCCACATTGGTTGTTAACACACACATTTATGACAAATGTTGTTGAGTATGATTCACTCTAACACCTTATTATTTTACATAATGAGTTTTCATCTGAGATATATATTTTCAGTTTCCCTTAGAAGGTACTATTGGAGAGCCCCTATGGTGGACCATTCTTGTGAAGATCATAATGATTTTTTCATGAGAACACTAACATTATTAACTCAAATATTATTTTAGTCATTATTTTATCTAAAAAAAGTCTTTAGGGTAGAGGAACTAGCCAGTAGTGATTAGTCATTAAATTCTTTTAACGATATAGCGTACTCTTAAGGAGTAAATATGTATCCCCACTTATGAAGTAACCTTTGAAGTTAATCATAATCATATTTTACAAAATATTTAGGGAAGGATAGGAGGTACTGTGATGAGCCGACCTACCACGATCATGAGACCTAACATTCATGACATTACTGTTGCTGGTCACCAAGCCAGAGTAATGGCTTTCAACTGAAAAGCTGGAAGATAGGAGGTCTCATCACGAGCCGACTTGTTCATCCATGTTACTTCTCGTGAATGGCACTTCCATCAGTTGGTTACCAAGCCAGGACAATGGCCTTCATCTAATTTTTAATTTAAACAAGATAACTTTGAATCTATATCTAGTGAGTGGGACACAAACATTTCGTTGGGTCAAAAGACATCCATGCCGAGGTTATGGACAACTGCAGGCAGAAGGGCCATGTATGTGGTATCAAAGTTAATTACATACTATGATTTACTCAGTTATCCTTCTCTTTCCCTAAAAATCATCATTTTAAATTCTTGGACAATGGTTTTAAGGTGATTTGAGCATGATGCTTTTATTTCTATTTTTTAGGGATCTTTAGATGATGTGATACCCTTAGTAAAGGTGATTATTTGTACTAAATTAAGGAGAAACTTACTTTTTCTTCTGGATGACAACAAAATTTAGAGTGTTGAATTTTCTTATTGGTCTAGGAAGGTGTCATATTGTTCTATTTTTATTTCCCTTCTCTGGCATCATAACTCACTTCAATTTTTCCATGGTATTTAGAATGATGAATTATTCAACAATGATTACTCACGAGGTGTTATTAGACAAAAATATGTGTGTTGACTATGACTACCTCTAAATAATCACTATATGGTCTAATACAGGATTGCTATAGTAGGTGCAGGAATCTTGTGATAATTTTCTTGAAATTGCACCTTTTTCAGCAAGAATTTGTTTTTTGTTGTTAATAAGAATCTAGGAAGAAATAAGAGCTCTAAAAAATAAATCTATGACAAGCAGGGAATTCATTTGAAACTAGACAACAGGTATGTGATGACCATCATAAAGATGCAGTGCTTTTTTTCCATAATGTCTGGTACAAAGCATTGTTTCCTGTACCTGATCTTGTTACGTCAAAATTTTATCATTCCTACACGTGATACTTTCATAAGGACTATAACCTAGTTTTAGCAGCACTGTAATAATAATGTTGCAGACTTGATGAATTCTTAAAAAACGACGACATACCGGATATCTTCATGTTCCCTTGCTAATATTTTTTGCTGACACTTTTATCGAGAAGCATATTTTGATTTTTAAACATTTCCCCTGCCTTCTTCCATGTTTCTATAGTCCTATGGTTTGTCTTGCATGAGGACATGCAAGAATGTCAGCGTGGGGGAGTGTTGAGCCTCTATTTTGTCCATATTTATATACGTTTCGCTGAGTAACTCCATGCCTATACTAAAACATTTATAAGTCATTATTAATATTTTTATGCATTATTGAGTTATTTAGAGGCATTGAGAGTTCACAGTTGTTTATCTATGAACTATTCTTGTTTTAAGAATATTTAACGTGAAAATGTCATTAATGTTGGGTACTCTTATGGCAGGTGCTAGCGGTTCCTGTACCAGCTGTGCTTGCACCACGCATTCTTGCACCCCGCACTCCTACACCACATATTCCTGCACTCTGTATCAAAGTTCATGTACCAACAATGAAAGATCTATACTCTCCAGACGTTACCTGTATATTGACATGGATGTGTTAAGTGAATTGTATAAAAAGGTATTTGAGGTAGCAAGGAGAGAAAGTGCAACTTGTGTGGATCATTGGTCACAGTGCAACACGTGTTGTATGAGAAGCAACATCAGTTCAAAGAAATATAGGATATGCCACAAACTTAGCAATGCTATTGTGGGTATTGAAGACAACAAGGGAGAAATTTATGTAGCAACTTGTTCATTTCTCTGTAGACCTGGATAGACAAATTGCTATCACATTGGATGAATTCTCGAAGCAAACATTTGATAAAGGGCACAAATAGGCATGGATGCAGCAGTGGAAATACTTTGGCAATAGATGGAGTATATGGCTAAAAGCTTGTGTTAGAGGAATACGTGGACCTCGATTGCAACCTTGTCGAACAATAGATTGGCTTTTAACTCCAAGTAGCTTGTTGGATTCCATATGTTGGTCAACTTAACAACAATTAGTTTCACATGTCGCTCGATTCATGTGACAACGTGCTGGCATAAGGATTGACTATCCAGGCCCTTGCTGACAACCCCAACGCCGATGGGATTCATGTTTCTTCTGCTAACACCCATATTCGAAGTATCTACAGTGGAATAGTAGATGATTGTATTGGTGTTTAAGAAGGTATTTATAATCATCTGGTTGAACAGGTTATTTGCGAACCCGAAATGGAATGCTTTGCAATGTCGATTTGATGTTTTTTGGTTGAGCATCGTTCATGTGAAGTTGAGATGCATCATCACATCGATACTTGGGTTGGCTATTGTAGGTACATTGAAATTAAATGATGTTAAGAATGTGCTTTGCATATGTGCTTTAAAATGGCATTCAGATCGTCATCAAGGCCCAACCAAGGTAATGGCAGAGGAGAAATTCAAACATTGTTGTGCCACATATAATTTGTTATGCGATGCTTTCACCACAACATAGAACCCTCTTATTTTAACTACTTATCTATTCAATGTGTGGTTGTTGGCTTTTTCGTTCTAACCTGGGATTTCAAGGGCTGAAGAGCTGGAAGGATTACGACCCTCATCAATGAGGTGGAGGAGTTTTAATGAGTCAAGGAATGCCAATCGTTGAATTATCCAAACTTAGCATAATTGGATTCCTTTAGTTCTAGGTCCGATTTGTTTTAACAAAACCATGCTAAAACTTTAAACAAAGATATGAGTAAGTATGGGCAGGCTTCTGCTATAAAATATAGCACTATGCATTGAAGAGGGGACCCCAATATTTTAGATCCAAATCTGGCATAGCATTTGATTGCAAGAAGGGAGGATCGAGCAATAGTGCAGGAAGGGAGAGTTGCACACTCAATGAGATGATCCCTAGAGGCAACCACTGGAGCCATCACTACATTATTCCACGATTTTGTAACAGGAATTCATAATGAAATCTATTTGGCATTTTATTCTGTGTTTTATTTCATTTCTCCTGAATGTTTAAGTTTGTAATTTAAATTCCTGCAAAGGCGCGAGTTGGGTGGTTGGGGCCACTAGCCAGTCCACTGCCCCATCTCTTAGAATTATTTGCATTTTACTTTCAGCTGCATAATGTGACAGTGTAGTTTAAATAGCCAACAACTTCATTTTTCTTTCAGATGTTTTGTGCAGGTTCATCTAACAGCCATTTTCATGACCTTGATCACTGGGGTTTAATTAATGACATTGTTGTTATGAAGAAATCATTATTTTAAGACAAAACTTATGTTTTCTTCCTGTATCTTATTTATTTCACCCGTGTAATACTTGCCCTGATCTAATGTCGTATAACAAGGTGATGAAGGGAAAAATTTCTCATTAAGAAGTTCTGGTTGATTTTAGCTCATCATGTCGTATTCATGATTGTTGATTCCTACACTAAGAAGTAAAACATTCATACTTGGAATATTAATAATCAAATGACAACATGAGGAAAGACTATGAACTTGTTTTACCCATAAAACTGTTAATATGTTTTTATGACTTGTATTCCTTTCATCATGATTAATGTTGCTTATTATCTAGAATATTTATATGTTAAAGAAGAAGCGCTAAATAATCAGGGTAAGCTTGGATTTAACTTATTTCAATTACACTTTTTGTGTCATCCCCAAGAGAATCAATATATATACATAAGTTAAAAGCATGCAATCATTTCCTTAGATTGATTAGAATGGAGTTTCCTTAAGAGTTTATTCCATGATTACAGCATAGCTATAATTTTTAAGAGGTTTCGTTTTTTGAATCACATTCTTTACGATTTTTCAGTTTGAATGGGGCCTATGTTCCCTTGTCCCCTGGGCAACTGAGGAGGACTTACCGCAGGAGTCAACTCAACCCAGAAGAGGAGCCAAAAGTATATTCCCGTAGTGTGTTTACTTTGCTTTGAAGAGTCTTGTTCCTTTTTCTTGAATGGTGCCCTTTTGAATTTCTTGCAAGAGTTTAGTTTTTATTTGACAGATCCCCGAGGTCATATTCTGGCATATATTGTGCTACACCTATAAGTTTACTTACTTGGATTGACAATTTAAATGTTGGTGTGAATATTGCATTTATACCACCCAAAAACTGACACAGATTGGTGGGTGATAAGGAGCCACACATGTGAGGCCTTCACAACTATTTATTCCAAAGATATCACTGCTTATTACAGGTTTCTGAAAAGAGAAGAGACTTTTAATACCAAGTGGATGTTGTATTTTCCAGTAGAAACTAAGGACATTCTAAGGTGGTTGTGGCAAGGCCCTTCTAAGTTCTAGGTAAAGGCTGGCCAAGTATATAGGATAGAAGGCCTAAGGAAGGTTTACCAACTCTTGGACACAATGATGAATCATTTATACAAGAGATCTCATATTGATAACCTTATAAGAACATGGGTACCTATAATGTACAATGTCGCCACCATGGGCATAATCGTCAACTGGGAAAGCATCCTTTCTTCAACATTGAAAACCAACATACATGCAGCAAAGAATCTGGAAGCAGATCAGCCATCAAAATTCTATATGGAATTTTACATGTTAGATGTAGTGTGTGAAAGATGTTATTTTGATGGTTGGAGTTATAGCTAGATGACAGATGCATTAGATCCCATGCATCTACATTATAAGATCTTCTGGGATTGAGGCTATAAAAGTGTGCATGAGTCCTCCTTTGAATCATTCATCGCCCTTTATATCAGTTTCTCTTCATAGAGGAGCCCCATTTCATGTCTAAGAGATCTATGGAGATGATCACCAAAGTGTAAGACTAGTTTCCCATCCAGGAGGGCACTTTCATTAGGGTCTTAGACTCGTATAAACCTCCTCACGCACTCCCTAAGTTCACCACTAATAAATTACTGTTGCAGGAAGCGTGTTACCAGATGAATATAGGGTTCTCAAAGAAAATGAATAAAGGCAAGAAAAATCATTGGCAGACCTTCCCTCTCACTATTGGGGATTATACCATTGAGAGATTTAAGGAGGTAGAAGAAGAGGCCGAGGAGATGAAGGGATTTTACTTTGTGACCCTAAGTCACTTTATATATGACCCCAAGGGGATGGTAGAAACACACTATAAGAATTAAAAATTTAACTTGTCATGCCCGCATAGCAAATAATGTCACGAAGATAAAGTTAGGAATTGGTACAATGTGGTAAGAGAACTAGGTCCAAGTGAGAAATAGGGAAAGGAGTACGAATATGCTAAACAATCACAAGAAAACATAAGCCTACAAGCTAGGTTAGCCTCATTCAAGAGAAAAAAGGAGCAACAAAAGACAAGAGGAAAACTAAAAAATCACGAAGGCGAAGAATCAAAAGACCCTCCAAGTGTGCAAGAGGAAGATGAGGATAATGAAACTATGGAAGAAAGAAATGTGACCCTGGAAGGAAAAAGCAAGAATTGAAGAGGAAAAGGGAAGACGAGCTAAGGAGGTCATATAAATTAGGAGATTAGTAACCTGAGGACCTTCGAGAGCAGCAAAAAAAAGAGGAAAGGAAAAGGAAGCACCAAGAGGAAGAACAACTAAAAATGGAAGAAGAGAGATGAATGGCCCAGGAGGAAGAAGAAAAGAAGAGGCGAGAGAAGGAAGAAATGGAGAGAAAACACAAGCAAGATGAGGAATTTAAGAGAAATCGGGAGAGGGAAGAGAAGGAAAAGTAAAGAATAAAAGAGGAACAAAGGAGGAAGTTTGAAGAGGAAAAGAGAAATCAGTAAAAAGAATGTTAGCACGAGATAAATTTTCATTTTTTTTACCTTGGCACACATATTTTTAAATTCATTGGCGACGGAAGGTGGAACAAATTTGAGATGGCTTCACCAAAGTTTATTTCAAATGAAATTAATTTTATTTAAAATATATATTTAATTATTTAATTTTATATTTTCATTATTATGTTAAATCATACGAATATTCAGCTTACGGATAGTGATCCTTGGTAAAAATTGATGGTTCAAGTTGATTTCGGACCCCCTTTATGCTTCAAAGTTTAATGGGCGAGGGGTCCGAAAAGGGTTGTTCTCAACCCTCCACGTGGCAAGCAGAGGATAGTTCGGATGGCCAACCCACCCCCGTCCAAAATAGTTTACCACCTGTGCTCCCCTTCGAAATCTAGTTTTTGGTTTTGCGTGAAAAGCTCAGCAGTATACAAGCCAATGCCCAAGCACTAGACATCAGGGCACATGGAGGAATAACCCATGACAGGTTATGCTAGTCTTCTACGCGTCAATTGATCAAGGGTATCTAGCGTCGTGAATTATGGACAGTTGTGATAACATGAACACGCAGGAAGTAAGAACAGATTTTTGGGCAGTGTTGATGCAATCTTGAAGCTAGAGAATCTTCAAACATTAAAATATGCAGCGTACAAGCTTCGTGAAAGCATTGAACGGGATCAATAAAAAACTTCATCTATGAAAATGAAAATCCAAGGATTGGAGACATGCATGTAGACAAAGGCTTGTTCCCGTAACGGAATTCATGGTTTGTATAGTTTTCAAATGGAAGGATCAAAACTAAATGAAATTGTTACACCATTTTTTAGTCATCTAACCTACTATCATTAGATGAACCCACGTACACCATGTAAGACCAATTTTACCCTAAGTAAAATTGCTTTCACTATGTGAAATAACTTAGTAAAACACCTTTATTAAGTTGTTTATGGTCTAAACAGGAAACCCCAAAAGGAAATAATAAACAAATCTATATTTGTTTGTATTTCCTAGTCATATTTAACCCAAAACAAGGAAATCAATTAAATAAATCCTTATTTATTTGATTATTTCCTAGGAATAAGTTATTTAAATCCTATTTAAATCATATTCCTAGTTAAATTTGACTAAATCATTTATAAATAATTAAATAAATCATTATTTATTTAATTATATTCCCACCATTTCCTTAAAATAATAAATAAATCATTTATTTATTTATTATTTATAAATAAAGGAATTGACCCAAGTCAAAAATCCTTTCCCCTCCAACAAATATAATAAAATATTCCTAAAGGGTGGTTCTAGAATTTGATTAATAATATTTTATTCATGCACCAAGTTCTAGACCGCCCTAATATTTTGTTATAAATAGAAGGATTTTCCCATTCATTAGTCACCTTCCATTGCATTAGATCACTCTGGATCTATACGTGGTCACATTCTCCATTTTTGCCTTGTGAACTCCCTTTGAGTTCTATGTTTGTCTGGGTTTTCTACACCAACAAGAGAGAGAAATTTTAGATCTGAAATGCTGAGGACTTTCAAGAACCCATCCCATAGAGGAGAACTGGAAAACACCTTTCTTGTTTTCCTCTCAAGTGCCCCTTTTTAATATAATATAAAAATTCTTTCAAATACATTGTTCTTGTCTTATTTATTGGATGCATGGAGCCACATTTTACTTTATCTGCTTAATGTCTTTTATGCTCAGATATGGATTTGTGCAGCGTTATTTGGATCACCTAATTGCAAATTTAAAGATATTTGGCAGCCATAATCGATGTTAGGGCTATTTTTTATGCGTAGCTAAAGTGATCTTTTATGACGAAAGATTCATCTTTTGCCAGATTTACTTAAACACAAGGCCATAACCATTTCAATCAATACATGGGAAAAAAAACAACGCTCAGGCCTCCACGGGCTCGTCATACAATTATGCACACAACATTAATTTTATTCATAATCTTTAGAATAACGAAGTCTCGGCCTTAGGCCAGATTACACAAGGAAATGACCTCTGTTACACAAAACGCAGTTCACACACAACTCTGAGCTCTCGCTCCACTCCAAGCCTCTCCAACCTCTCGCTCAACACATTTTTTCCTCCTTTTATTACTCAAATAATTTCTCTAACAATATCTAACAACAATCTTCTATTTCTAGAAATCTAACATCAATCCTCTATCTCTTAGCTCTCGCGCACACCTATACTAACAACTCTATCTCAAAATCCAAAATAAGCTAGTCTCTCATTTATTACAATAATAAATTATAACAAACTATTTGGGAAGTCCAACCCTCCTCAGTAAAACTGATTTTGGACCAAAAGTTAATGAATTTCACCCTGTTTAACCACAACATGTGAACAAGTCTTCACATTTCTAGCTAATCCTGATGCTCCTGCATCAGACCCAGATCTACAAGTCGCACTTATCGGCCCAAAAACTGTGACCTGGACCTGAGGACACACTTTTCTACCCCAAACCTACGACCTGGATTGAAAACAGGTCAGAACCTGCGACCTGCACTTTTTTCTGCAATTTTCCAGCAATTTTTTGGGTTTGTCTGAAGCTTCTGTCAGGGTTTTCCAGCCTTCGTCTCTGCCCATTTAGACCTGTTTCTGATCTGTTTCACTCAACTAAGTGGGAATATTTCCCCTTAGGACTTTAGTACCCTCCACTTTTGGTGGGCGAGTTTTAGCTATTTCAGACGTCTGAATTTTCAGAGTTTCAGCCTTCTTATTGTCAGCTCTAATACTTCCTTTTCAGATCCATTTAGATCAGCTCTTATCCCTTTCAAATCACCTCATATAGTTTTGTTTGATTTTACCTCTCGGGCCACCTCTTCGCCCCTCCTCCCTTTAATTGATTTCCCCTTTTATTACTGCAACCTTGCCTCTGCCTCTTTACTGTTCTCTTCACCTCTTTCCAGCAGATTTATTCTTTAGATCCCTGTCCCTCCTGACCTTAGATCTATCGGCCTCTTTTTCATGTGTTTCGACTAGATTTTTCCCTCTTTTTAGACTAGCTTTGAGAGACTCGCCTTCTTGGGTTAGATCAATGCATTGTTAGCTATTACATTTTCTGTTATTTCATCATTGTATACTGTTATTTACAGATTTATTCTCAGTTACACAAAACACTTTTTCTTTTACTCTCAAAACGTCTGGGTTTAAAAAATTAAAATCAACACACGCCACACACCGACCCTAAGTGAAGAACAGCCTGGTTAACACCGCCTGGAAAAGACTTTAAAATAAATTTTCACTGCACCTCTCTGCCCTTGACCTCACTTGATTTTGTCCCTCCCTGCCCTTGTCGATTTTTCTTCTTCCCGTCATCATTGCGCCCCCAAGGTGCTTATCCCGAAGACTTCTTAGCCTTCACCCTCAGTTTTCGGTTAGTCGAATTCCTCCTTCTCATCGTCATCGAGCAAGTCTTCCCCTGAGTCCGCACTCCGACTCTTATTCTAATTGTTCGGGTTCTCCCCCTACTCCTGGTTCTCCCCCTGTTACCTTCACCATGTCCAGTTCAGGGCCTAGTGCCAGCAGCAACCCCAGTTCTACTGCTGGGTCCGTTTCCAGTGGAACCACTTCGGACCTACCTTGACTGCCCCATTGCTCCCTTATATGGCCGAACTTAGTCTCCTTGACTTCAATTAGCTCATAAATGACCCTATTCGCCACGATGTTAGTTGGCCTGCTATGCCAACCAAGCTCCCCTCTGAAATTCCCAAGTTCGAAGGCCTTACTAGTGAAGATCCTTCCAACCATATCCAATCTTTCCATATGTGGTGTTCATCCAATTCCATTACTGATGACTCCATCCGTCTTATATTGTTCCAATGCACGCTTACAGGCAAAGCTTCTAAGTGGTATGTTGACCAGCCCGCCTCTTCCCATACCACCTTTGCGACCCTTGCCCGCGCTTTCTTATTTTACTTCCAGCTTCCCCCTCATTATGAAACTGGTATTGAACTTTTGACTTCTTTCTGTCAATCATCTGTGACCCACCTATTCGATCATGTTAAAGAATGGCGGAGAAGAAAGAGCCTATGTCAAGCCCCTACCTTCGAAGAACGTGTCTACATGGACTGGTTCCTTAGATCTCTCTTACCCACCATCGGCAAAGATGTCGCATCCCTTTTTCCTCAAACCGAAGAAGCCGCCCTCCAAATAGCCTTGAAATATGACCTAATCTATGCTCAATCTGGTTATGTTTATACCGTCCTTCCTAACCTCCCCAGACCTGGTGGCACTAATACACTAGGGGCACCTCATGCCACTGACGGTATTGTTGGAGCTCTCTCTCATCCTTCCGCCCAACCTCCCATGAGCTATGGTTTTCCTAGGGGAGGGGGCACCACCTCCTGCACTTCTCCCCCTCCCGGTAGCACGCATCCAGGATCCGGTATGCCTCCTGTTTCTGCCCAACCTCTGGTTTACCACACTGTTACCCAACCTCATTATCATCCACATCCATAGCCTAGTGCTCCATCTCCTCCAGCATTCGAACCCCCACCTCCCTTGTCTTCTCAACCCCCGCAACAGCAGTCACCACCCCCTCAAGAGCAGGTGGATGCATAGCAGGGATTTGTGGCTACCCAACCACCTCACGGACTGGTAACCACTCAACCTCCTCCATCTGGTACCTCTGATTACCAGATCCTCATGATGAACTCTGAACAACCTATAACTGTTGACCTTAACCTTCAAACTTAGTCCCGTCCATACCCCCAGCCTCTTGCTCCATCTGCCCCCAAGTCACCTTCTTCAGGTTCTACAGAGCCTCTTTCGATAACTAATGGTCCCTTGCATATCCCTCAGCCCAAAAATGAGGTTCATACCAAGATTCCTAAGGGACCATTACGCCGAAATGCTACTTATGACCGAGCTACCCATTCATATAGCATAGTAGATGAGCTAGCCCAATCTCCCGCTGCCATTTCAACGCTGGAACTCCTCCAGTCCTACCCCTCTCAAAGAAAAACTCTACTATCTGCCCTGGGTGCTGTAGATCCTGCAGATGACCAATTGATTGTTTTCGACACCCATCGGTCAGAGTCTCCTCCTCTTCCTGCTTTCGTAGCTTTCCAAATCCCAGTTAAAATCTGGAACGCTAACATTTCCTGGTGCATCATTGATGAGGGGGCATCCACCTGTGTGATGTCCGCTTCAGTTTGGAAACAACTTGGATCTCCTGAGTTGGCCCCTCCGAGTATCACTCTTCGAGCATGGGATGGCCATGCCTCCTAGCCCATTGGCATTTTCCGCAGCTGTCCTATCACCCTTCCGGGCAAGACTGTCTATGTCGACATTGAAGTTATCGATGCCCCTCTTGACTATAACATTCTTTTGGGGCGTAGTTACACCTATGCCATGTCTTGCGTCCCATCTGCAATCCACCACAAGATGTTCTTCCCTCACAATGGAAAGATAGTCACAATTGACCAGTTTACATATCATGAGCCAAAATCTCAGACTTCCCCCGAGTCGATCATCTCTTCCGTAGCCAATAATCCAACCGTTTATTCTTTGACCAGTGTTTCCCCCAGCATCTACAAAGACTCCTCCTTGCTTGGAAGCTTCCCTGGTCTTCCTCTTCCTCATGTCTCTAATCCCAACTCAACGAATTTTTGCATGATGCAATCATCTTGGGCCAACCTTACGCAGCCCGCTTCGGCTAGTCAGCAACCTCAACCTCGCCCACCGCCACTCGTTCCTAACCCTTCACCTCAGCCAGCCGGACCTCTCCCTTCTGACCCTTCTCCTACTGCTGATACCCATGTTCCTCTCTACCCTCTTGGGTCGGTTCCACCAGGCCTCAACCATCTTGGAGCCGTCCCTCCTGGCCATTACCCCGATGGTCAGCTACCATTCCTAGCTCCCCCACCAGGAGTGTACACGGTACCTGTCATGGCCACCCTCTCTCTTCCTAACCTAACCCTTGGGATTCCCATCTGGTACCTTGATCCTCCAGCCACTACCACACTGGGTCAACCCAAACCTTATCTTGCTTTGAACCTAGTTCAACCGGTCCCCATGACTTCTCCCACTGCAACAGTGCCTCAATCACCTAAACAGGACCCACCTCCTGTTGCGACCGCTTCGGGTAAGAATAGGAAAGCTCGCAGGGGGGCATCAAAGAACAAGGCTGCCCCGACAAACCCTGCCCCTCCTTGACCTCCAAAGCATACCATCCAGTGTGCTTTGTGTGATGTTGTTGGTCACGCCACCCATACCTATCCTGAATTTCCTCATCTCAAGCCCATGGTTAATGTCGCGTTCCATGAGCCCATGGTCCTGATAGCCTTTGTTTCTTCTATGACCACGGCCAAGAACCCCAAGACTATTCACACCAACCACCCCTATGCTTTGTGTGATCTCCATGGCTATTACACCCACCTTTGTTCCCGCCTCAAGGAATTCCGCACCTCTCTAGCTGCGGTCCACCAATTCGAGGTCAAGCGCAACAAGTCCACCTCTCCCCTATTTGTGCATTTTTCTTCGGCATAACTACTAGACATGATTGCTCCCATTGAAATTCCCCCTCCTGATGTTGAGATGATGGAGCCTTCGTCCACCATCTTCTACCTATCATCATCCATGCGACCCTCGGGGAACATTCCCTCTGAATCCTCCCCTATTGTTTCGCTTGACCTTCCTTCAGTGATCACCCTAGGCTCAACATCGGTAGCTCCTTTATCTTCTTACTCTTCTGTCAACCCCTGTGGTGATGCACATGTGAACCTCTCTTCTCATGATGATGAGTCAGGTAGCCTCGTCGGGTCAGGTGGTCTTTCTTCCACCAGTCACCCTATCTTCTATCACGATGATGAAATTATGGAAGAAATCCCCACCCCTGACTTTATCTATTCCCCCTTGATGCATGCGTTCAAACCACATCCACCACGTGGCCATTACATTGAAACCCCATGTTTGGGTAAGGGGGCACCCATATTTGGGAGACCAAGAGAAGAAATTCTCCACAACTCTCCTAGTGTATTTAGTCGTGTTGCCTCTAGTACCATTATTCTTCCACATTTAGAAGAACCTCTAGAGTCCCATATCACTTCAGATCACTCTAGGGACGATACCCCTTATCGTTCCTTCATCTTACATCAACAACCTAGTCTCTTCGACATTTTCATTGACCAACCTATAGGTTTTCTAGGGGAGCATCAGTTCATTATCTCCAAATCCTCTTTTTGGGATAGTAACACCAAGTATGCCAACCCAAAAACTTAAAGTCCATTTGATTCATATATGCAGTACTACAAGAGATTGGTAATCCTCCATTTCCTTTCTCAAACTGCATAACCATAACAAAAACAAATGGCACACCACATCATTAAAATGTGTTTAGATCCCCTTTTTCTAAATGCATTTTGGCATGCCCACAACATGCTTGGGGGGAACCTATGCCCCTTAACCATAAAAATCCCAGATCTCAGCCAAAAACAGCATTGAAACCTCCTTTCTCTGACAGATCACACTTTTCAGGTCATTTCCTAGGATAGGTCGCAGTTTTCCGCCCAGTACCTGCTACCCAGGTCGCAGAACTAACCCCAAAAAGTGCGACCTGGCCTATTTATGAGCTCTGGTTACATGTTACATTTCAGCTACTTGATACTTCACCAGGACACATTTTGTCCAAGAAGGGTCTCTTCACCTTTCCTCCAAATCAGATTTCCTCACTTACAACACTTGTACTTGGACACCACCTTGCCTCCATACTTGTCCTTGTTCATGTTGGTTTTCGTCATGAGTTACCATCTTGTACTCATGTTTTCATGGTCCCCCATTGGACCTTTACTGTGTGGCAACACCATCGAGTCGCCCTTGTTTAGAGCATCCGATTTGAGTCATCCTCGCATTCATGGAGCCTATCCTGTGTCCCTTTGTACCCCGCTATATTCCTCCATCTTTTCTTGCTTGGTCCCTCTCTCGTGTTGCACATTATTGCCTTCAGTACCATTGTCGCCTATCGCTTATGATATTGTGTCAGCCACTGCCAAGCCATTCATGCCCTTTATGCTCTAACAAGGGAAGTCGTCCATCCACCACTCAGCATCCCTCATTTCATCATCATCATTAGTGTTCATCTGTTAGTCCCTCCACTATTTTCTCTCGCGCCTTAGTTGGGGATCCCTTATTGCCTCACCTATGGCGGACCTCCTTCTTTCAACATCAGCTCATTTACTCCAAAAGCCAGGTCTAGAGGGCGGTGTACCTTGGTTTGAGCTCCTTTCAGCATGATCGCGATCCGTATACTTGATGGTCCCGTGACGCAGTAGCAGCTATTGGTGATTCCCGGGTGTGTGTGAGATGTCTCAAACCTCATGAGGGGGTGGCCCTACAGGTAGCCCCCCACATGCCCGGATGAATTCTTCATTTCAGCCTTTGATGCAGCTTCTTACATTTGATGATGTCGGCCTCAGCCACTTGCAGCACCTTTTCGATTTGCATGTATCAATCAGATTTTGCGAGCCCTTCCCCGTGTAGAGGGGGCATCTGGGTTGTATTTGTATCTCATGTACTAAAATATTATTTTATAAGTCCTGACGATTATTCCAGGCACAAGATGTATGTGGTATTCATCTATTTTTCTGGCTCATATTTATGCCAGCATGTACTTTATAGTTCAGTTCCTTGTTTACTGGACATACTACTCTTTTGTACTTTGTCTCGGTGGGCATAGGTATGCCTCCCCCACCGCCTTTAGCACAGGTACCACTTCATAAACTAGAGACTTGTTTCACCTGTAAGTCTCGTCTCCTCAGGGTCTATTCCTTTAGCACATTAGACTACCTTACATTTTTCTCTCTAACTTCCCTCTTGATGTCTAGTGATTGAGTTCTTACAACGTACTTCGGTCATATTATTTTCTCCTAACACTCGTACGTTGGGGGGCAATCTATTACACCATTTTTTGGTCATCTAACCTACTATCATTAGATGAACCCAAGTACACCATATAAGACCAATTTTACCCTAAGTAAAATTGCTTTCACTATGTGAAATAACTTAGTAAAACACCTTTATTAAGTTGTTTATGGTCTAAACAGGAAACCCCAAAAGGAAATAATAAACAAATCTATATTTTTTTGTATTTCCTGATCATATTTAACCCAAAACAAGGAAATCAATTAAATAAATCCTTATTTATTTGATTATTTCCTAGGAATGAGTTATTTAAATCCTATTTAAATAATATTCCTAGTTAAATTTGACTAAATCATTTATAAATAATTAAATAAATCATTATTTATTTAATTATAATCCCACCATTTCCTTAAAATAATAAATAAATCATTTATTTATTTATTATTTATAAATAAAGGAATTGACCCAAGTCAAAAATCCTTTTCCCTCCAACAAATATAATAAAATATTCCTAAAGGATGGTTCTAGAATTTCATTAATAATATTTAATTCATGCACCAAGTTCCAGATCGCCCTAATATTTTGTTATAAATAGAAGGGTTTTCCCCATTCATTAGTCACCTTTTGTTGCCTAAAGATCACCTTGGATCTATACACTTGGTCACATTTTCTCCATTTTTTGTCTTGTGAGCTCCCATTGAGTTCTATGTTTGTCTAGATTTTCTACACCAACAAGAGAGAGATATTCTATATCTGAAGTGCTGAGGACTGTCAAGAACCCATCCCATTGAGGAGAACCGGAAAACACCTTTCTTGTTTTCCTCTCAGGTGCACCCTTTTCAATATAATATAAAAATTCTTTCAAATACATCATTCTTGTCTTGTCTATTGGGTGCATGGAGCCACATTTTACTTTATCTGCTTAATGTATTTTATGCTCAGATCTGGATTTGTGCAGCGTTATTTGGATCACCTAATTGAAAATTTAAAGATATTTGGCAGCCATAATCGATGTTAGGGCTATTTTTTATGCGTAGCTAAGTGAGATTTTACGACAAAAGATTCATACTAACAGAAATGTTTGAAAAGGCTGGAAGATACAAGATTATGTTTTCTATGGTGAACAATCAGTATGCAAATTTGATGTTGACAAAAGAAGAGATATCTGTGGAAGCATCAGAGAAAGTTTTGATTTGAAATTTTCAGATGTTGAATGTATTGAAATTAAACGACTTAACGTCAAGTTGGGTTCTGAAATTGTGTCCTGGAGATGTTATTCATAAAATTAAACTGTAGGTGTTGGATGCTTATGAAAATCCCATTGAGAAATGATGAAAAGTAAATGTGGAATTGACGGGATTAGATCTCCAAGACTAGGAGTTCCAAGACCAGGATGATCCATATTGAGAGTATCAGGAGGTGGATGATAAAGTGGTTGGATAAAATTTGGAGGGCTTCTAAAAGTTACGGTAAATTATGGCTCAAAAGGCCACATTTGTGTGTCCTCGGATACAAAAATATTGCTTAACAAAGAGTCTGACCTTCTATGAAGGGAGATCAAAGCTGTATATGGGATTCGAGAGAATTCTTATGCTGGTTCTATTCTAAAGAATTTTGTGTTTGGAATATTTGATGATGAAGGGAATCTTGATGTTAAACACCATGTTGAAGCACACACATGGTGTATAAGAAGAAGAACACACACACACAAGAGACTCAACACAATGAAGGATAAGCGTGAGGCTTTCTTATTTTCTCCATTATACATGATGTACATTTATAATACAATGGTGTGACTCTTGTTTTCACATTCCAAGGTCACTTGGACTCCATTGTGACTTTTCGCATTCCACACCTACCCATGTAGGATTAGGTGTTCCAACATCCCCCCTCAATCCGAAGGGGTATGTGTGAGTCCAAGAAAAGAGTTGTAATACAAATCTGCAAAGTATACATGGCAGCACTTGGGCTGAATCAACTCTCTAAAATGTTGGAAAAAAGAGGGTGGTTTTAGGATGACCACAAACACTGGAACACAAAACTTGTTGCAGTTCTCGGAACTCTTCCAAAACTGGCAAGAAGCTGAAAGCTTCTGCTAGAGGAATTGTCCCTCATATAAAAGGGAGACCTTCAACCTAAAAGAAGGGAGGTCTACTGCCTGTGATGGTTTTAGGATTACCAACAACTCTGGAATGCTTTGAAGCATTTCCTGAAACTCAACCAATGTTGGCAAGAAGCTGAAGGCTTCTGCTAGAGGAAGTGTTCCTCATATATGAAAGGGAGACCTTCGACCTAAAAGAAGGGAGGTCTACTACCTGTGATGGTTTTAGGTTATCCACCAACCAAAGATGATAGTTTAAGGTTGTCCACCAACCGAAGGCATGCTCATGGGCATCCGTGTCTCTGGCTACATCTCTGAATCTGGAATGACGAATTGTGGCTCAGGCTCGCTTGAACTGTTGTGTCTCTGGCTACAACTCTGAACATGGAATGAGAGTTAGTGGCTCGGAGCTGCAAGAGACCGATGTGGTAGAAGCCCTTGCAGAGACCATTTCCCCACTGCCAGGAAAAGGGTGAGATGATGAAAAACTCAAGCTGCAATTTTTCTCAATGTCGTGAACAAGTTACAGTATGTGTCGTAAACATCTTCTTGGGCTGTGATGCCCATTGCCAAAGACGATCCATCAAGATGAATCTTGGTTCTTAGATCTTGTATAGAAGCATCTGTCTGAAGAATGGTTGTGCCGACCACAGTGCTTGCATGGATGAAGATCAAAACAATGATCTTTCATATGGCCAACTCGATCACAATGTTGGCATTTTTCAATCTGTTGTGGAAGCGGAGCAAGATCTGGAACAACTGTAGGTGAACTTTCATATAGGAATACGGCACTCTGAAATATGATGGGCTCGGTGTAGTCTGGAATATGAAAGGACACATCCTTGTCATATCCAAGACCAGTTCTGTGCTTGTTGTGGACAAGCTCTTCCCAAGGTCTGATGATGGGCTTGAGAAGTGCAGGCTGAGCTGCTGCATCTGCATGTATATCTGCTCTAGTACAAGGAACTAAATGTGAATCATCTGCAATTTTATCTTCTTTCTTCTGATGAGAGTCTTTCATAATCTTCTGAACAGAAACAGGTTCATAATGGTGACTCTTTTGCTGAAGTTCATCTTGTTGGAGCTGAGATTCCAACTGCAAAAACTCGATCTTTTCTTGTGCATCTTGCAAACAATTTGGAATATTATAAAGAGCATTCTTGCTCATTTTTATCATGTCATCAACATTTGAATGAATGCGGTTATTCAACAACACTAATACCTCATTGATTTTAGCCATTTCAACAACTTAGGCTCAAAAAATGAAAGGGTGTCGGCTTCAACTGAAAATGCACCCGTTTACAATGTGATGCAACAAGCAATACAAATGACTCAAAAGAATTTCCAACTATGGAAATATCAAAGTACAAAAGATGCTCCTCAAATGATGGAGGGCAATCAACAATAACTTACATCAACAACTCAAATTCACTGATTATGAATGAAGAAGCAATATCAATACAATGTCAATATAATATTTCTGCAAAATATGTGCAGCTGAAAACACTTGTGTAAGAGGCCTTTAAGGCAGCTGAAATTTTTCTTCAAAGAGTTGTTTTCAATGATGGCAAACTGTCTTCAAATGTCAATTTATTCAGAAAAACACCCTTCAAATCAATGCCACAAATCACAATGTAAATCTGCAAATTTCAGTCCATGTGCTCCTGATATGCCATTTTCCATTTTCTGCTATTCATAACTCTCTCCTTTCTCTCTCTCTCTGCTGTTTTTTTTTTTTAATTAATTAAAAATTAATTAAAAAAATGGGAATAATTAAAAAATGAAGGGAATATAAAAGTGGAGGGAAATTTATAAGGAGGGGGGAATATTAAATGAGGGAAGGGAATTTAAAAAATGAGAGGGGGGTTTATTTAAAAAAGGGAGGAGGTGAGAATTTTATAAAAATGGGAGGGGAATTAAAATAAATTTAAAAAAGGAAAATGTTAATGATATGAGAGGGCGGTGTTGTAAAATGAATGGAAGTATTAAGTATTAATTATATTGAGCGGTAATGTAAAATGGTGGGTGTAGGTGAGGGAGCATTGAAGAATGGGGCAGTTTGCAGATAGGAGAGGCGTTGTATTGCTGTGGGCAGAGGGGAGCGAGTGAATGGAGGGTGTGTTGGAGCGTTTGTGGAAGGAGTGGATATAAGGGGAGTGTTGAAGCAGATAACAGTGATGGAGAAGCGAATATAAGAGGAGTGCTGTAGGGAGAAGGGATTTGGGATTCGTGAGATGGGAGCAGTTGTAAGGTTCGAAGGAGAGCTGTAAGGTGAATGGCGAACGCAGAGTGACTGAGGGCTGAGGGAGCGTATTGTAAGGCGGGCGGAGGGAGCGTATTGTTGAGTGTGATGCCGTGAGGGGGAAGGTATCGCAGGGAGGGGGGAGAGCAGGGTAGGGGGATGGGTAGAGTCGTAGGGTGCGTTTTAATAGGGAGCGGCATAGGTAGAGCATTTGGCGGGTTCGAGAGGGAGCTGTGAGCAGCGTTGGAGTGTGGAAGGGCGTAGGGCCAAGCAAGGGAGAAGGGGGGGCCGACCAATCCGCAGGGAATGGAGGGAGGTGTGAACGTTGGAGCGATAAATGTGATGTGGTTATAGCGAGCCTGGAGTGGAGTGGAGTGTGAGATTTATGAGCGTATATGATAGAGGGGTGCGCTGAATTGATAGAAGGGTTGAATGTATGGCGTAGGGATATGCAGAGTGAGCGCTGAGAGGTATGGTGAGGGAGCCGTAGGGGAGAGTATGGTGTGTAAGGTTGTAGAAGGAAAGGGAAATCATTGGTGAGGGGAGGGTTTGCAGATCCGTGGGTTGCAGACTTGTAATAGTGGGAAGGCCGAGCTGTAGAGCGTAGAGGGGCTTGAATCGATTTTTTTATTTTTTTATTTTTTTTTAATTTTTTTTTTAAAACAACAGAGAATAGAGAGCAGAGGATTTTTCCTTCCAGCAGCAAGATATATTTTCCAGCAATAAAAACTAAGAATTGCAGAAACTTTCAATGGAAAAACTCAGAAATTTTACTTGAAAACCAAAAAATTTTCTTCAAAACCTCACTTTGAACAGTATTCCAGCAGCTCTTCCAAACCAGAATTAAAGGCAAAAAATGCAGAGAAAAGATCAGAATTTAGAAAACCTTCAGATGCGCTTCTTCAACACCACTGATGCTCTTGTTCAAAGTCAATTTCTGAATGCTACCACGGATTTTGAATGCAGCTCCTCTTCAAAACCAATTCTGAATTCGGCAAAATGTCAAAATCACTGCTGCAAAAACTCTCTAAATGATGCAAAAATGTCAACAATTTTGCAGATATACACAGGCCATAAACACAAATGGCTCACTCAATTTGGAGCAGGGCCAGCAATCGCCCGCTCTGATACCATGTTAAACACCATGTTGAAGCACACACATGGTGTATGAGAAGAAGAACATACACACACAAGAGACTCAACACAATGAAGGATAAGATTGAGGCTTTCTTATTTTCTCCATTATACATGATGTACATTTATAATACAATGGTGTGACTCTTGGTTTCACATTCCAAGGTCACTTGGACTCCATTGTGACTTTTCGCATTCCACACATACCCATGTAGGATTAGCTGTTCCAACACTTGATTCCAAGATGCATAGTTTCCAACATACGTTGACAGTTGATTTGGGTGCTCGGAGTTCTGTTCAATACAAATTCGATCAGGGAAAGTGTATGGTGCCTAAAATCCAACTGCCATAAGACATTAGACTATTGCAATTTAAAGCTTTATATTCCTAGCATACCAAGCTCTTTGTGCATATTCATGTTGATCTTCTTCCAAATCCACGACTGGAGATTGTTAGTGTTCTGGATCAAACTCTCGATGACGAAGCAATCTGTCATGCTTATGATGGGAGCACAACAAGTTTTATGAGTAAGATGATGAAATGGGAGAACGAATTGAAGCAATCTGTGCTCAAATGATTATGTGGTGAATTAACAACTAAGTTGGGAAAATCATAGAATGGATTGAGTGGAAAATTCAGCAAGAGAAATGGGATCCATTGTCATCTCAACTATGACATGGGGCTTCTATTGTTGAAATTTATAGAATTATAGAAGAGACATTGGATCAGTTTTTTAATTTCAACTTTCCCCTGAGGTTTCCACAGCTTAATGATATTCTTATTGGCTTTGACAATGAATTAAAGCTTTATTCCCAGAATGTTGTTAGCCAGCTAGTTGATAAAGATATTCTTATACCTCCAACACCTATTCTGACATGGTACAATAAGGACAGTGCAATGAATTCTTTTACGAGGAAGAAAATTGTTGACACTGGATCAATTGATGAAAGCCATTGCAGTCATTTTAATGATTTTTCAACATCTAAGCTTTGTGTTTTTTTAATTGATTGCATTATTTGCTGATTCAATTAAGCATAATTCAAGACAACAATCGAGCACGTTGGGTTCAAACAAGACCAAGGTGAAGCTTAATTGAACAGGATTTAGAGTCAACCTCTGTTTCTAGAAAACTAGTAGATAGCTTCTCAACTATTTTTGATGGCACAAATGAGGTTGTTAATGGATTTATTTAGAAGATATGTGATTTTACAGGTGTTGAAATAATATTTTTGGATATACGGCAACTATCTGCCTCCATAAGTGGATTTCTAGGGTTGATCAATCCATTTGTTCAAGTTGTAGGTTTCCATTCGATTTTACTAGAAAGTGGAACAATTTCTATAATTGTGGGCTTTTTCTTTTTTCCATGCATGCAGTTCAAAAAAATGCCTCAAGGCTTCTCTAGCTCCAAATCCAAATAGACCTTACCGTTTTTGTGATAATTGCCTTACCAAGTTGAAGAAAGCTACGGAGAGTGGATCAACCTCTCATTTTTTGGATACTAGGAGAGGAACTACGAATCAACAATCATATGATGTCAGTCACAAGTAAGAGAAATCGGATGCTACGACACCAGTAAAATTTTCCAGATCTTCCACTATGCAACAATTTATGCCTGCTAAGAGTAAATCTTCCTCTAAGAGAAACAGGAAATCAGAATTTCAGAGCAGTCGAGTGTCACCAGCTCCAAACAACAGTTCTCAATGGGGGAATATAAACCTTCCAACGTCCTTTCATCCTGTTATAAGTTATTCAAAGAAAATTTTCTCTGCTTTTGTTCTAGGGTGAAGAATCATGTCTCGAGCATCATCACCAGTTTCAAGACGATCAATTCTGCCACGTTCTACAATGCCAACTCCAACATTATCTGGCCTTAAATCTACAAGCATCATACTAGAAGATGTCAACAAGAAAAACGATACATTGGGCCAAGAGGTTGCCAAATTAAGAGTGCAGGTTGATGATCTTACTCGCCGATGTCAACTTCAAGAAGTTGAATTGGAATGCACTTTTAAAGAAAAAATTGAAGGAGTTTATTGCTATAGCAGAAGAAGAAATATCAAATGTAAAGCAGCAAAATAAATCATTAAGTCTTTTATGACACAACTGAAGGATGTGGTTGAAAGATTACCTCGAGGAGTGTATGTTCATTACAGATCAAGTTCATTGCCTACACATACTCATATGGATGATTTTTATACATTGAAACAATGATGGCATGGTGCAAAGGAGGAAAAAATTCATGCTTATAATGAACTCACTAGAATCAAGCATCTAAGAGAGGAACAGGAGAAGCTACAAGAGTAAAGGGGCCAATCAGAGCTTGATGAACATCTTTTGATGGAACTTTTACTCTCATTAGTTAAGGAGAAATAAAAGCTAATGAAGGAGTATGACCTACTGAAGAATAAGTGTGAGCATGAGAATGAAGAATGTTCATAAATTTTGGGGCTTTTCCAGCAAGATTATTGATAATATTTTCAGCTTTTCCTCCAAGATCAAAGAATATATAGAGAAGCAGCAATGCCAGCACTGCATTCTAATTAAAGACCCAACAAAGGCAGTCCAAATAGCAAAGCTAGATGTCAGAATCATTTATCGTTGCCTCTTAGAGACCACCCCAGCCAGTTTTGGGTCTGCTTTACTATCCATGAAAGGTTTCCAAAGTTAAAAGCCACAGGCAGTGATTACCAGATGTATTTTTCTTGGCCCTTTGCATGGCCACACTTGTCCAATTTCTGCTTAAATTGTAATCAATGAAAAGTTTCCGAAGAGATAGGGCAACTGAATTAGTCTTTAATTAAATACTGCATACCTTAGCAGTATCAAGGGTTGAGAGGTTAGACCTTGTTAGACTCTACGTTGTAAGAATCATTGTATTGTAGCACTTTAGTTTTTGAGTTGGGCATCAATAATAAGAGACTGTTCACGAGATTCTTGAGCTATGTTAATGGTGATGTTTTTTTCCTCTGTGTTAATGCTTTCTTTGTCTTTCATGTTGTGCATCGATTTATGATTGTAAAACAAAAATTAATATTAAGGTTTGCTGAGAGAGCACCTTAATTCTATCTATGTTTATTATCTTAATGTTTTCTTTTGAAGTATAGTTAAATAATTCTTAATTTCTCTTTAGCTATTACTGAACTCACTACTTTCTTTCATTTCATATTCACACTGCCAAGTAAGATCTAGTCTGCATAGTCAGCTTTCCCTGTGAATGCCCTTAAAAAATTTGATGCTCAATCTAGCCTTTCATGACTCCATAGCCCAATGGATTAAGTTTCACAGCCCTATCTGTTTAGCCACACAATCAATCAAAACAAAAAACCCTCATAATTTCTATAACTAGCCTAATATCAGCATTTATAACCATCAAGTTAAATCATAAAAAATAGAGAGTGCCCTCTCTGAGTCTAGGAAGGCTAGGTCCCAGACTCCAAAGTGGTTTGATGTTTTCCTCTATCGTTTATTCTTGCCAATATTATAAATCATAGGGCCACAAAAAATAGGAGATGAAGAAACAACAAGAAGAAATCAACAAGAAAGTGGAGAAATATCTCCAACAACAACAACAACACCAAGAGTTTTATGTGCAAGATAAGATTCATTCATTAGATGTTCTTCCATCCACCCCCATCACTAGAAGAAAATTTCCCATTAAGGAATTGGGAATTCCTAATGAGGCAGAGGAAGAGGTATTGAACCTCACAAGACTTACTTTTATTAAGTCAATTGTAATATTATGCACGAAAGAAGGAAGTATTATGCCAGGAACCTTCTAGAGCCTCTATCCATGACCATAAATAAGGATATCATCTTGGTTACCACAATAAATATTGAGATTATTTCTTTGGTCAAAACTTAATTTGTAACTGCAACTGAATTGAATGTAGGAAGAATGATAAAATGAATTGTAGAACTCTAGGGAAAGTTCTACGCGTCTGAACAAAGAGATGCTAGAGTAGAGGAAGATAGAAAGAGGCTTGAGGAAGAGAATAAATACCTATGCCTAGATCAATCAAGCACGAAGTAGTTTCAATATTCAATCAAGGAGGAAGCCGAGAATCTGAAAGAAGCCATGGCCATGGTCTATGAGGAGATGTTGAAGTTGCATCAGACTATGTCTCCTTTCCTGGCCATACATACCAACACGAAGGAAAAGAATTTCATTCTAAAACAAGATAACATGATCATTAACATCATTCATGAGTGGAAGAACACGCATCCAAAGGCATCGAAAACTCTTCCCACGAAGGATTGGATAACCACCTAGGATGAAAAAGTCCAGATTTGCATTAAGATCCAATCATGGGATAAACTTGCTAGAGATGTGTATAGGGTTCTTGCCTCTTACAGGGATTTGTTGAGTGGTTGGAGTTTGTGATTGAAGTTCATGGAGTTCCTTCTATCATATTTGTTGGAGAAAAAAGGAAGGAAGAAGAAATGCTACATGAAATTTAGGCATTCCTCGATCCTTTCAGGTGAGATTCCACCATGGAGGACTTACAGGTCACAAATGAGAACATCGCATAATATGTGATAGAACCAATAAGGATGTATACCAAGCTGGTAACTCTGTCAAATCATATCAAGGTCAAGAAAATCATTCTCATACTATATGCCCTTAATTGCCTCCACAAATATGATGAATAATAGCAGAAGGTGGCCACCATAGCTATTGAGTACAATATTTGGTGCACCTACCTCATGGAGCAGTTACATGTAGATGTTCTAGAATTTTCCTTTTCTAAGATGTTAGAATAGGATCAAATGTTTGTTGTGCATAACAATATCTGATAGAGTAGAATCATGTAGGAATTTGAAAGGTGACAAGGAATTCCAAGAGTCATGGGTAGACCAAAATTCACCCTCTTTTATATAAATACAACCTCATGACACATTGTAAAATACTTTTAGCTTGGACTCAATTTTTGTGTGTATGTTTGAGAACTTGTGATATTCTAGTAAATGAAAAAATTAATTGTCTATTTCAACTATTGGATTTGATGGAGATTTGGTATATTGGTGCCATGGGTAATATCACCTTAATGAAATGAAAGTTCCTATGATATTTGGCATGTTGTATTTTTATTGTGTTTTCCTATGCTATGGGACTTCTCTTGCACCACACAGATGGTGTATGTTATGTGTTCACTATGCTCATGTTGGTAAAATAATTTATTTATGTCGAAATTTTATCATTATAGATTGTGTGTTTACTTATGGTTTATGTTGTTATTTATTTTGAACTTATTCATGATTGGTAATTTATTTCTTATACATGTGTGAATCTCATTTAAGGTTTTTCTAACAATACTTTTCTTGAGGTTTATACTTTGTTATTTCATTGTTGTTATTCGTGGAACATGTCTATTGGATGTTCGTCGGTTATTGACTTGAATTTATTGAAGCTTCATTCATTCCTATTTAATTGATACTCTTTCTTGTGTCCAAATCAAACCTCAACCCATAAGATGGAAACCAAACCTACAATACCGAATGGGACTCCTAGACCAAATATTGTAGAGTATAATTGGGATTCTGCACCGGGGAGATCCCCTAGTTGTTGGTGGTACATTCTATCCCATCAACAGTCACTTATCTTAGGAAGTAATAATGCTCTGTGATAGGGAGGATACCTTGGAAAATACTTAGTGTAGAAGTATGGGAGGAAAAGATATGTCATTGGGGCTCATGAATAAGCTGCATTCATCACTCAGTTAGAGAGTTAATGCTTGTACTGATCATGAGGAAAACACAAAGAAAACACTTGCAAAATGAAAAAAACCTAAGTGACACATGGCAGAGTGAGGATAACATAAAAACAACACTTATTAAATTAAAAGTGAGCAAAATTGACATCCATGAGCGTAAAATCAACACTTGTGAAAGTGATAATGTGTAAAAGTGGCAGTTAAGAACACTCACCAAAATAGAACTACAACCACAACCAAAGTAAGGGGGACTATCAATGAAAGGTGTGAACTGAATTTCAACATGAGTTGAACATTGTACAAGCACTATCTTGATGGGTGGTGCTTTTCCTATTCGAGCTTGCATAAAATAAAGTACGCTCATGAGTTAAACCAGGACAGTGCATGTGTGAGCAAGTGACTTTACAGTTATAAACTGGGAAGAATATTTGAAACCTTTAGAAAAAATCAATCAACCATGGAGTAACCATAGGGTGATAGGCTGTAAGATCCCTAGCAGGCACCAAAACTCAGGTGTGGGAAAAATTGTGGAGCTTGTTGATCGCAGTGTCAACACCCTCTATATTTATTTCTCCTCTACTACTACACTAGAAAAATTAGTTTAAAGCCTTACATTTTTATTATCTTGCACATATTAGTTGGCCCAACCCTTAAGTTGACCTTGGATATTTATTATGAGTATCTAAAACACTAGGGTCACACCCATATGCAGTGATGTTAACCACAAGAGCACAAAAGGCAAGCATGCCCACCAAGAAACAATAAACACACGCATTGACCCATATTAAGTAAATTTTAATTAGATATGCTAGGTTGCACCTCTTCATTGTTGTGCTTGACTTGCATTGTTGAACTTTACTCATGTATGGGTCCCCTTTCAAGGAAAATAACTAGTGTTTCTACTTGGAATTCCTCAAATGTGGTGGATGTAGCTTTCTAAGAATCTATCAACGTTGTGGTAGTGGCATTGATACCTTCCTCCTCTAATTTGTCTTTCTTTGATAATTCAATTTGCAATGAAATTTTCATAGTTCACTACAACCCCAAAAGGTTTTTTTGGATCTCTATGGTTTTAGTTTAAACTCCCTAGCTTGATTCCTAAGCCTGCATATTCTAGGTTTATAGCTAGGTTGCTTCCTTATCCATCACCTCAAATTGGGCATCTAATGAGCCATCTATTCCCTTTTTCTTCAAGGGAAATCATCCTCTCTCATCCTGAGGGTGAGAGTGAGGGTCAATACAAAAATATTCATAGGCATGTAGCCATTACAACAATATTTATCATCAGCATGTCATTTGAAAAGAATTGAACTTGGGTGGTGGAGATAACAACTATTCTACCCAACCACCCGAGATAACCCTAATTGACTTGTGAGACATCTCTTCCTTGTCTATAATGGAAAATATTTTATCCCATATCCCTATAGTCAATTATCATAGTGCTCCTATTTGTTTCTCTTGAACACACATGTTTCCAATCCAGTTTTTGAGGGCCAAACAATAGTCTGAGACTATTTTGTAACTATGTCAAACCTCTATTTTCTACATTTGCATACTCCTTGATTGGGCACTTACAACCACAACACTTGAATATTATCATCCTATTATTCTTGTAGGTTTAGTTGCTCTTATGTTCATGTTGTCTAAGCATAAAATTCTAGATTTTTTTGTAGCCATGACCAATTGCATTTCTAAAAAAATTTCCATCATTTCTACATTAGCACCATTGTGTAAAATAATCCATGTTGGTGGTGGTTTATCATATCATCTCCTCCCAATGTTCCTTCATCATGCCCCTCTTTCTTATGACTTTTACCACTTCATCTTACAACAATCGTATACCCTAACTCAAATATTTGAGTTCCCCATCCCTACTTGATGAAGGTGACTAATCTTTACATCTGTTTACATGAAATGGTAGGGATCATGTTGGAGGGTATCTCCTAAGTTATTTTATACTCCAACACTTGAGTGTGTGGAGGCTATCAAATTGTATATAACCATAGAGATAAAAAAACTCATGATTAGCTTTGACATGTGTTTGGTTTGTTGTTTCTTCATTTCTTCTCAACCATTTTTGAATTTCTTCTATGAGGAATGACACAACCTCCATAATTTCTTGATATGTGAGCAACACAGTATTATTGAATTCTTATTAGAATGTGAAGGATTTGATAAGGGCTATGATAGTGCCAACATCACTTGGATATTTGGCTAACGTTTATTGTCCTTGTTTTTCCTTTTCATGGACTCATGTTGAATCTAGCCATCCTATGCTAATGTCCATAATTCTACGGTTAATTGATGGAAGTCTACCATCTGAAGTTGCTCTAGATTCTTTAGTCATAATTCTTCCTTCTTGAGATCTTGATTTTTTACTACAAATTCTTCGAAATTTGTTTCTCCCATTTTTCCTCTTCAATAATGGATTTTTAGACTCTAAAAGAGAATCTTCATTGATGAGGATGATATGAGTACCCTTTTCTATTGCGCTCGATGAGGTGGTGCCAAAGATGCCATTCCTTGGGAACTTATTAATTAGAGTGTGAATGTATCTAATCCCTAGAATATTTATGCATCTTATGCCATTGTCTCAATGGGTAGGATGGAGGGTGATTTAGTGTACTTTTAGTTTTTACTTTAACTAGTGCTAGTTGGTGAGCACATTAATTTTACATATTATTTAAAGAGATACACTATGAGGTCAATGATGTAGGTGATGAACCTTTGTTTTGACATATTTTTTCAAGTATAATTTTCCATTTTTAATACCAAATAACCAATTTTACTCCTTTTCATTGCAAATGGAGTCATTTCCATACCCTTGTGATAATTTTTCTAAACATAAATATAGTTGTCTTTTCTATCTCTTTATTTTTTTCATGGACATAATTTGGATTTGTAAAGAGATTATTTGCATTTTTATAAGTTATGGTGCATAAAATTGTTTTGATAACTCGACTCATTAATTGTGATCAATATGAAGGTAATTAGGTATATTCTCTAGGTATTCAAAGATATTATCCAAGTCATTGCAAAGGTTTAACCATTAGGCATATTCTTTAGGCCACCAAGAGATTTTAACCACGAGGCATATTATGAAACGTGTTCACAAGGATTTTTATCAACGACTCTGAACGCTTTATCCCAATGCACATTTGTTCTTGGTTCCACACAATTAGTGCCAAATATGGCGTCAACCCAAAATTATTGATAATTATATAAATATTCCATATGTCTTCAAAATACCCTAAGAATGAATAACCTCGTGCCTACCAAATTGAAACATAGTGTTGCGAGAATTAATTGTCAAATTAAACCTCCAATATTCATATGTCAATCTGGGCTCGTAAACAAGAGCTGCATTGCGCTTCCAAGATTCAATTTTTGAGTCGGAGTTTGAATAATTCCGTATGATAATTAATTAAGAATTAAGACACACAAATATTCATAAACACGCAAATTGCAGAAAAGAGATCAGTTCATCATTCCAAACAGGATCAATAATTGAATTTGACTTGAGCACTTAACCCTTTACTTAATTTATCTCATGATTGAACTGAAATCAAAACCTAAATACTCTAAAGCAAATACCTAATATTCAAAAAACTCCAATTTATCAATATTTCTTACAAAAATTCCAAAAACCTAATTCTAACTTTCATAGGCCACACTTGGAAGAAACTAATTAATCTGAATGCACCTATAAATTTATCTAATGCTCACATAATGAATTTTACAGTTACTAATGGCTTCCTTACTTAAACCCTAGGAAAACTTTATACCAATTTCACTACTTTGACATCAAACAAGAGATTGCAACCTCAAAACTGTTTGAAATGTTTGTTTCACACACTTATCAACCAAAGCGGAAAACTCAGTCTTTCATGCTCGATCTATGATCTACTCTATGGAAATTTCATTCATCAAACCCTAATTCCACTTTTAAAATCAACTAATATGAACCTGAACTATTTAAGCACACAACTGTACTCAAGAAATCAGATTGCAATTATAGTTGACATCAGTTAAATCATTAAATCGAACTCTGGCAAATTTTCTCAAAAAGCCTTCAACAATCAATACTCTGCTTTCCTAAACAACAAGATAAGGTATACTAATCTAAGCAAGCGCACACACTGCACTAAGATATCGTAATGGAAACTAATTCAACCAGGGAACTAATATTTTGATTAACAGGCTAGTGAAAATCACAATTGGCAATCATTCACCTATTTCAATCAAATTGCAATGTAGCTAATTTGTACAATGCTCTGGAGTCTCAAACCAGCAATCACTTCTAAATTAAGTTGTAAAGGCTAAAATCACTTATCATACTTTAATTTTATGGGCTAGAAATTCCCAAATTGCATAGAATACTAAAAACCATAAAACATCTTTCAAAAATTTAAAAAGGACCTAAAGAAACCTACTTTACTCACACACACATACACTAGTACAAAATGGCTAATTTGTTACTAAAAAAACGACTAAAATTCACATATAAACGACTATTTTTCGATCGGTGACCAATAGTAGCTAATTTACAGTATCTTATAACGCGACCAACTTTTGGTCGTTTTTAGCTTAGTCATTAATTGGTTATCTCAATTTTCTCATCTAGTTGTATATTTGGTCATTGATTTGGTCGTTGATTTAGTCATTGATTTGGTCACTAATTTAGTCATTCATTTGGTCTTTCATTTCGTCACTGATTTAGTCATTCATTTAGTCATTCATTTGGTCTTTCATTTTGTCATTGATTTAGTCATTCATTTAGTCATTTATTTGGTCACTGATTTAGTCATTCATTTAGTCATTGATTTGATCTTTGATTTGGTCATTAAATGTCACAATTAATGACCAAATACACAACAAAATATATTACTATATGATCACCCAAGAAATCCAATTAATGACCAAAGAACTATGACCAACATGTTGGTCGTGTTATAAGATACGGTAAATTAGCTACTAATAGTCATATATATGCAAATTTTAGTCATTGTTTGAAACCAATTAATGACCGAAGAAATGTGACTAAATTTTAGTCGTGTTATAAGATACTGTAAATTAGCTACTAATAGTCGTATATATGCAAAATTTAGTCATCATTTGTAGTCACAAATTTATCATTTTCAATAGCCATTTATTCATTATATAAACGACTAATTTAGTAGTTTATATGCATTTCATTAATAATCATTCTAAAAACACAAAGTCACATATTTTAATTACAATACTAAACAACATCAAGTGCAACTATAAATAATTTCAACCACACAAATTATATTATATGAAAAGTTAAAATATTACAATATGAGTTTCCAACTTTATATTAGTTGGACTACAATTTACACATGAAATGATGTTTCATCACTTCAAAACATTATCGTTGTGTTGTCAAGGCATTACAGGTGAATTCACCAACTATGAAGACTTGATCATCAGTCTTTATATGTGTGTCTTATGCGAGATATTGGTTCTAAGGGTATCACCAAACCAGTTCTCCTCTCTTTTTGCATTTGTCGCTCCAATGTTTTTGCTCTTCTCTTTTTTCAATTCATGCTTCTTACCATCAATAATGATTTCATTTTCTGAAAACAAAAGAAAATATAATGCACTGTAAGAAATGAAAAACAATGAACACTAGAATATAATATAAATTAGACTTTAAATAGTTTATACAACATATACCTTAACATCAACAATGTCAAAGAAATTTTCCTTTAACATCAATTTCTGCAAAATAGATGTCACGTTATTATTTCCCATTTCTCAACATGCTACATACGATAAATTGAAAATCACATAAAACCAAGAGCAAACCCTTTTCTAATCAAAATAAACAAATAAACAATGCCTCTAATAAAACTTCATTATAATATTAGCAAATGAAAAAAGAGCTAGTGGACCATTTGTGTTGTTTGAATTTTCCTATTTTTGTTATAAAGTGCTCAGGAACCAACAAATGTGAGCACGAGCTAAAAACTAACCAACCATTCACTAGTCAACATGAGAGATCCAAATAAACCACAAAATTGATCAGGCATTAAAATTGTGAGCAGACTACCTTGAAATTTTCTTCTTGAGAAATACCTCAAAATCCCCTCATTTCTAATAAGCTTCCTGGCCATGTACCTCCATCATTGATCTCCCTTGTTATATCTTGAATAAAGAATATCCCTTCAACAACCAATTTTGCGAGAATCCTACCAAGTAACTCAAAAGCCTTGTGCGCATCAATAGAAGCATCCTCCAATGAAAATAGTACAATCTCCAACCTAGAAACATCAAAATTATATATAGTTATAATGTTGAAGAGTGTAACTAGCTAGGTCTTCCTTGTAATGACTATGTAACTAGCATTTGCACCGAGAGGTGCAAAGTAACGCCGGGGAGTGGGGAAAACAATAATTAAGTGAAATATATGGAAATTTTAGTTCATATATATCTTTCAAAGAATGTAATAGGAAGTTAAAATTTAAAAGAAAGTTACACTAACATAAAGGAACACTAATATATTGTCCCAGAATAATGGTATAGTAATGATGGTATCAAAGATCCTTCAATAGTCGCTCCAAGGAGATTGCTCTAGCTCTTGAAATGATTCAAATAACTGTCGAAACTAAATATTCAAACCTGCTCTAAATCCATCATCAAAAGGTTTTCAATGTGCTAGAAAGGGGTATTTAAAGGTTTTTTTAAAAAAACTTTAAATTGCTGCTACAAGACTGTTTTAAAGCTGGTCCAAAACTTCCTTCTAACAACTTTAAAAGATGTCATACAAACACCTTCAATAAACTGCTATACAAAAACACTCTATGAAGTAATCCATATAGAGAACACACCAATAGCCCAGAAGAGGGGAAATGAAAAGTTTATCTGCAGTTACATTTTACTCTAAAAAATATTCATATCAAAATCTGTTAACGTCAAACCAAAATTTTGTAATTTTCAATATCCTAAGTTCAGCACCAACTACCCAACAGCCTAGCAAACTTGACAAGAAGACCCTGACTGTTCTTGTACACTATAAGACAAGATGGTCAACAATTTCATGAGTTATAGCAAGCACATACAATTGTTTTAGCATGTCTTATCCTTTTAACTGATCCATCATCTTGAATTTGTCTAGCATTCTCTCAATCATCAAAATCAGCATTGTCAAGCTTTAAAAATATAGCATTCACTCCAATCTAGAAACAAAAATATGCATTTGCAACTCAACTTACCTAGTATTCTGTTGGCCTCATTCTTAAGTTGTAATTAAGTTGATGCCATACTCATGTAGTAAGCTCCCGCGTCATGGACCACCATTCCTGCCCACTGAAAGAGGATGGCCACTCAAAGTTAAGCCACTAGTGTATGCCTTCAAAGAAGCATCAAAAAATAATTCTAGAAACAATTCAATATCATATTGGAAAATCAATTCCTTCTCATCATGCAAGTATATTAGGTGTGATAATTATTGTCCTGTAACTAACCACCATTTCTGGAGTTGGAAGTTCCTTGTCCTTTCCTCAATGTGCTGTGTATCAAGAAGAATATCAATTAGAAACATCTCAAAATCTCAAAATCATTTTATGATTCATATCACAACTTTCAGACTATGTGCCTGTCATGAGAAAGAATGGTCTATTTAGTATCTGGGAATCTCAATACCAGTAATATTTCCTGTCAACAAGGAGACTACAAAAGTAGGACAAATTATCCCTTCTATATTCATTTGGAAATGATCATCGCTCTGCCATGCTGCCATAAATTACAATGAAGTTCTTGTTACCATTTGTCTTGACTCCAACAACTCGACTCACAAGAACACCAGAGTTTGCAACAAGAGATCTCCCAGGCTCAACAATGAGTGTAAGATTTCCAGATAATACCGGCTCTCTTACCTGAAGAAACAACCAATGGTGCAAATATACATCTTTAAAGTGTCTATATATATTCTCAAAATAGCTGTAACAAGGCCAGCACAGTAAAGCTGGTCCAAAACTGCCTTCTAACAACTTTAAAAGATGTCATACAAACACCTTCAATAAACTGCCATACAAAAACACTCTATGAAGCAATCCATACAGAGAACACACCAATAGCCCAGAAGAGGGAAATGAAAAGTTTATCTGCAGTTACATTTTACTCTAAAAAATATTCATATCAAAATCTGTTAACGTCAAACGAAAATTTTGTAATTTTCAAGATCCTAAGTTCAGCACCAACTACCCAACAGCCTAGCAAACTTGACAAGAAGACCCTGACTGTTCTTGTACGCTATAAGACAAGATGGTCAACAATGTCATGAGTTATAGCAAGCACCTACAATTGTTTCAGCATGTCTTATCTTTTTAACTGATCCATCATCTTGAATTTGTCTAGCATTCTCTCAATCATCAAAATCAGCATTGTCAAGCTTAAAAAATATAGCATTCACTCCAATCTTGAAACAAAAATATGCATTCACAACTCAACTTACACAGTATTCTGCTGGCCTCATTCTTAAGTTGTAAGTTGATGCCATACTCATGCAGTAAGCTCCCGCGTCATGGACCACCATTCCTGCCCACTGAAAGAGGATGGCCACTCAAAGTTAAGCCACAAGTGTATGCCTTCAAAGAAGCATCACAAAATAATTCTAGAAACAATTAAATATCATATTGGAAAATCAATTCCTTCTCATCATGCAAGTATATTAGGTGTGATAATTATTGTCTTGTAACTAACCACCATTTCTGGAGTTGGAAGTTCCCTGTCCTTTCCTAAAAAGTCTGCAGACTCGCAGACAGGCCCAACAACATCAAAAGTTTGAATTTTTCCTTTGGGGCAGGTGGAGAAATTAGCTCAATGTGCTGTGTATCAAGAAGAATATCAGTTAGAAACATCTCAAAATATCAAAATCATTTTATGATTCATATCACAACTTTCAGACTGTGTGCCTGTCATGAGAAAGAATGGTCTATTTAGTATCTGGGAATCTCAATACCAGTAATATTTCATGTTGACAAGGAGACTACAAAAGTAGGACAAATTATCCCTTCTATATTCATTTGGAAATGATCATCCCTTCAATCATGCATCATCAAAAAAAGTTGGGTTTGCCCCAAGTCAAATTTATGTACTAACTTGGTAAGCTCCATAAAGGCTAGGCCTAATAAGCTCTGCCATGCTGCCATCAATTACAATGAAATTCTTGTTACCATTTGTCTTGACTCCAACAACTCGACTCACAAGAACACCAGAGTTTGCAACAAGAGATCTCCCAGGCTCAACAATGAGTGTAATATTTCCACATAATACCAGCTCTCTTACCTGAAGAAACAGCCAATGGTGCAAATTATAGAGGATAACAGAGATCACAGTTATCCACAGAGAATGGCGGAACAGAAATCTGAGGAACAGGAAGACAAAGGAAATTGTTTGACAGCCCAGAGAGATAATATCTTTAAACTGACCAAGATTGGTCCAGCTTCTGCTGAGGAGACAAGCTGTAAAGTAACCACAGTTCCTGAAGAGCCTATGGAACATGAAGTTGTGCAGATAAACTGTAAAGTAATCAGAGTTCCTGAAGAGCTTATCGAATGTGAGGTTGCAGGGACAAACTGTGACGTAACCAAAGTCCCTCAAGAGCATAGGGAGCATGAAGCTATGCAGAATCAATCTCTAAATACCCATCTCAATGCCCTTAAGTTTAAATATGAGCCTAGAGACAAATGTTAGGACTTGGGATTTGTACACCTAGGATTAGGTGAGTGTTCAGTCACTGAAGTTCTTACTGAATCCAAAGGAAAATTTTCAGTAAGAACTATGCTAAGTGATAGACCACTAAGAAGGTGGCAGCTAGTGATAGACCACTTCTCAACAGAAGATGTGTCATAGATACCAGGGGGTAACTCCTCTAAATCACAGCAGTGGTCCAAGATAAAATCTCGCATTATGGGAAGCTTTAGGCTTGACTGGGAGCTGTTGAACCTGGACATATTTCCAAGCCCTTCACATAATGTCAGAGATATCTTCTCCAAGTTTTGCAATACTTTACTGTGCTCTTGAAGTGGAGGCACATCCAACTTCTCCAAGTGAATAGTCTTAAGCTGAGTAAGTGAAGATAGGGCTATAGACCGTTCACTGTGGCTTTCTTGTACCCATAATTAAACACTATGAGGACTTTCAGTTTCTTCATGTAACTCAAAAATGATGGAAGAAAGTATTTGGTTGCAGAAAAGAGTAATACCAAAGCCTCTGCCTCACCAAAATTCATCTCACACCACTGATTGTCTTCCATTGCACCTACATAGGTGAACCATAGAAGCAAAGCTAGATTAGAACATTATAGGTTATTGCATATATTTTCTAAGAACTTTTGAATCAATGATCAACACCTAGATATCATTAAAGGTCTATGGTCTATCGAAATAGGAAAATTTATTAAATTTCTTAATGTCCTCCTATTTAGGCATAAGCAACCTCTTCCTACCAACTATGCTACCTCGGGATGCCAAATATAGGGCCAAGTCTCGCATTACATCATGTTGAGAAAAGTACAGCTCAGAGGCACTGCCATAATTGATTGCTTGGCTCCTACTACATCCAATTACCAAGACAACACAATGTATAAGACAGAGGAAGCTATGATCAAATGATATTGAGCACACAACAGTTAGAAATGAAGGCGCTTACCTGAGATTGCTTCTTAAATTCAACATATTTCTGCTTGCAAGATCTAACAAGATGACAAAAGCATCGTGCCACTCCATCTTTCGCACATAAATCCAAATATCCAATAATGCATCCACTGATATCTTTCTATCCTCTGGAAATGACCCCAAGTCTAAGAAGCACTCCCGTGCTTCCTCATCCAGGGCATCAATACTGGTCTCCAAGCATCTAAGCCCTTCTTTGTGATAATCTGATATTGATTCACCTTTTAAGAGTTTGTTCTTGGCACCCTCCCAGGCCGGATGAGGCTGACCATACAAAGAGCTTCCGATCACCTTCAGAGCAAGTGGCAGACCTTTACATTCAGCTTGCACCTATGATTCATACATTAGCAACACTAGTGAAAATTCTGTAGGTGGAAACCAATCAAATACCAAAAAAAAAAGTTGTTGAAAGCATGAATAGTTGCCTGATAAGTATAAAGTTCACTCACAGGTTTTTGTTTGATTGTTTATGAAGATGAATATACATATGGCTAGAATCTATTTTAATGGATTACCGATACCATTGTTAAGAGCATAGTAAGTACTAATATGGAATTATGTAAAACTATAATGATATCCTGATATGATATGCCACTGTAGTAATTTCTTGTAATTAGGGAAATTTAGGAGAACATTGTGTCACAATCATTAAATTGAACCAAACTTAGTACTTGGTAAAATAATATATTGCATATAAATTTCATTACCTGCTTGACTAGCTGGTTGTCCGCATTACTTGAAATAGATTTTTGTCCAAAAGCCCAAAAGCAGAAAAGGGGCAGAGCATCGACATCATCTAGCAATGGAAATTCATAAAGCCTGGTAGAGGTTATTGTGCGGATGATAGAACGATCTTGGGTTGTCACAATTTTTCCAAAATTTCCATAGACCGGACATCATCCAACACCACAAGAGTTCGCTTGGCTCGCCTGAGCAGCTTCTGCTGCAGCTGTCTATGTGCATCTTCAATATTCTGAAAATCAGGTTTCTTCCTCTGAACAATCTTCTCCCACATGGTCTCTAAAATTTCCCTCAGGTTTGGGGATTGAGAAACTGTAATGAAAATCACATTGTTTTGAAAAACACCTGCCATACATAAAAATCAATTTGTTAGGATTGAAATTCCATAAATTGAACAGAAATATAAATTAAGTGCAAAAGGGAAATCCTGAAGATCCCTTAAGATTCAAGAGACCAACACTCCTATCTGTGATTAATGAAGGGAAATCCTGAAGATCCCTTAAGATTCAAGAGACCAACACTCCTATCTGTGATTAATGAAGGGAAATCCTGAAGATCCCTTAAGATTCAAGAGACCAACACTCCTATCTGTGATTTTGACTATGGTAGAAACTTTGGCACCCATAATTATGTGCATCTCCAATCAGCATTGCCTATTAAACAGAAGAGTGGAAGGTCTGATATTTTTTCCTTTGACAGTCATCCTACATATGACATGGACTCTGATGAGGAATAAAAGAAGGCTTATCATATCATCAAGCCATTTTGTGAACCATATGAGAGAAAGGTAGAAAGGTCCATTCCATTTGTTGAAGGAATCCTTATTGAAGATGAATAGTCTTGTCATATTGAAAGAACAAACCAATATCTAGGAAAACAAGAGGACTTATGCAAACCCATAATTGATTAACTACATTGTGAACAAAATCATTTCCAGGTTTGCCTCTTATTGTTCATGGGTATGATAAATTATCTTCAAAGGAGTTTCTTCTCCTAACTATAAATTATATTCGGGTAACTTTAATTTCTCATATAAAATAGCTCCCTGTCTGCAACAATGGTGTTCATGGCCAGCATACAATTGTTCCTATGTTTGATCCATAAACATTGGAACTTACAAACTTAAGGATAACAATGGATATGTGGCTTGAAGAAGTCAAGTATTATCTCCCCTCATATTTCCTTGAATAATTTCTGCCACAACATGATGCTATATTTATCAATACCCTACATGTCCAAGAGTATTCCCATCTTGAATATGGGATCCTAAAGCTTGCTAAAAAGATCCCAGCAAAATGCCCTGATCTAAGCCTAATTTATCTGAATGTTTCATTCATGAAGATGGGGTCACAGCAAAATTACTAAGAGAAATACCTGCAACAAATTTATGGATGATTTGATTATCTATGCTACAACAAACTGTTGAGAAAAAAAAGACACACTTCAGATCGCTGGTTTTGGGCATATCTCTGAAATGCCTACAAAATTGTGATTTTCAGATCTGTGTAAGCCACAAGAAGAGCCACACTAGGCCTGTGTAGGCTACAGGAAGGGATGCAGTATAAGCTTGTGTTAGGCTGCAGTTAAAGGCATGTTCATGCATGTTTGAGACAGTGTTTAAAGGACTGTTTTGAGCCTTATTTACGAACAAAAAAATTCAGATCTGTAGGAGAGCTTTAGAACTGAGTCCTGTGGAAAATAATCTAATCTGTTATGACAGCCTTGTTATGGCATATTTGAGCACATTTCAGGTCTAAGTTTTTTGGAGCAGGTTGCAACATTTTTGGGAGCAGTCCTTAAGCACACACAATTACATATTTTTGGGAGCCTTTGTGAAGCAGTCTTTGAGATTGGAGAATAATCATTGACCCTTATTGAAGGAGGCTTATTGAAGATTTTCCAAGTTTATATAGGTTGCTTACTAAGGCAGACATCCTTGTGGTATTGTTGAAGATCTATTAAAGACTGGAAGAAGCAAATTTTGGAGGCATTCTTGGAGACCGGATGTATTGCTAAAGCCCTCATGGAGTAACAGTCCCATGCTCAGGATGGAGAACATTTCCAAGATCTTGCTTCTCTCCAATTACAGAATTAACATTATCGCTTGTTGATTTAGATTGTTTATTCTTCACATTTCTAAGTTTTGAATGGCTAGACCACTGTCACCTCCAAAAAGTCCCTTTAGGGGTTGTAGAAACTAAAGATAAGGGAAAGGATTGTGTCAAAACTCTTTTAGCATCCAAGTACAATGAATTCATAATAGTAGCAAAGATGGTGATCTAACCATCAATTGAAGAAACATTGACATTGTTGTCATAGAAACTATACTCCCCTGGTGAACCCAACCACACCCTGACTTCAGTTTGGGTGGAGAATGTCGAGAAATTAAGCCTAGTCATAATCACAACCTAGAAGAAAGAGGTAATCGATGTGACTATCTCAACAAGATACTAGAGCTTATGGCGTATGAAGGTAACCACCGCCCTGATGAGCAAAGACAAGAACCTTTGATCAAGGTATTTAAGAAGACAAAAATTTAGGCCTATAATTCTTGAAGAGGAAAATGCATCCTATGTCATTGTGTTCACTAAATTTGAAATTTCAAACCTGAATTTAGACATACCTTAAAGCTGCAAGAAAACTTTGTCAACCGTTTATACAAACTCATCATGTCTTAAAGGGATCAACAATGGTCGCTACTTAATGCAAGCAAATGAATGATTATATAAGTCTAACATTATAGTTAAATTCAAAGACAAACATGAACCAAGTGACTCAGATTCTATCTACACAAAAATATTGTAAGAAACAGAGCAATGAAAGAAGTGCATTTCTTCAAGTTTCAACAGACCTTGGATATTCCTCACTTGGAACTTTAGGACTATATTATCGAGGAGTAGATCTTTGGAGGCCATGTCTTGCTTGGTAAATTGAAGAACCTAACAGACTCTTGAAAGAAAATGATTTTTACTTTTGAAGACCAACCATACCATTACTCAGTTCTTGTAATCACCCAATTCTTCTTATGAAGATACAAGGCAATTCCATCTTTCCTAGCATATCTAAATTTATTGAACGATCAAGAAATGTTTGACTTATGAAATCTGACATTCTAATAATAATGGATCAGTTTACCTGGATTTTAGGAAATGGAAAATATTAATATTTGGAAGTATAACATCATGGGTCACCAGCTGCTTAACTCTCAGGGATCTCACTCCTTTAAAGATATGATTGGACAGCAAGGAGAAAATTCCCTCCATTTCTTCATGGGACAGAGCTTTAGGATTATTGAGAGGGTCGGATTTTGGGGCTCCACCTTCAGACTTGTTCCATTTGGTGGCCTCAATGGAACAAAAATTGCATGGTTGTGCCCTTAAGAACCTATAGGAATCAGACTAGCAGGTGGGGTTTAGCTGAGTATCCAGTTAAGCAGAGCTATGCCCAACAACTTTCTTGCTGTTCACTTCCCCACAAAGCCTAAATCTAGAGAAAAATATGGCATTCAGATGCCTTGCCAAAGATTAATATTTTCTATTGGACCCTATCTTATGACAACATATTAACCTCAGAAAATATGAGAAGGAGAGGGATCCAGGGTCCCTCCTAGTGTGCTCTTTGCCTTTAGTTTGGAATCTTCTCATTGCCTATTTTTAGATTTCCATTTCACTATGGCGGCTTGGTTAGTGGCGGTAAATGGCCTTGAGAGTCGGTTCAAGTAGTCAAATTCACTGAAGCAACTAATTTGGACATGTCATAGTCATTACATAAGGTCCTTTCATTGCAAGGCTCTTTTGAAAGGGTCTAGTTTGCATTGTCTAAATTAGTATGTTAGAAATCTGGCTGGCAAAAAATCGTGCCATTTTCCAAATAGATGATGAGTGAAATGGAGATGGTGGAAATTAAAGCTAAAGCACTACTATATAAACATCTTAATTCAAAAGGGATTAAATTCATTCCAACTTAAGATCTAGACAAGTAAGAACTTCACTTGCTAGATCAATTTAATTTTAAATATTCTTGTTCTTCTTCCCAACCCGGGGACCCAGGTAAGTATGTCCACAATCATGTTGGAAACTTCATATAACTCCACAATTATTTCATGCGTGGAGCCAGACTCAAAAAGCCTTCATTTTTTGTTTTGATGGTGCCTTGAAACGAAACCCTGAACTGTCAGGAGTCAATGGGGTTCTCATTAGTCTAAGAGGGAAGATAGCATATCCCTATGGTGTTGCATATATCGACATTTGGATATAGGAAACTCGGTCCTCCTCAAGATAGGAGAATTCCCTGTTTTATGTAATATTTCTCACAATTAATATACAGATGAATTGTATCGAAGCTAATCATCTCAATATACTTGATGGCCTTCTTATGTGTAAGGGAAATCTGATCCTAGTTGAACCTTCAATTCATTTACTAGTAATACACAATATTATTACAACAAATTCTACAACATACCTTATCTAGAATATGGTAGACAAAATACACAAGAATGATGCATACAGCCCTTGATTACAGCATTGGTGTTTATAACGAGGCATTTCAGCTCTAAAAGCTCCTTTTCCACCCTCAAATAAACTCTTTTCACATGAATATGTCGTTACTGGCAGCCTGAGAGAAGGGAATTTTGACCAAACCAGGTTACACAGTGTTCCAGGTAATTGCCCTGCAATCAATACCATTGAAATTTCATTGGAGAGCACATATATAGAGCAATAAAATGATATCCATGGACCATACAAATAAGGCATTAATTAATATACTTTAAGCACATGCTAAGAGTCCTTCACAACATCTAAGCAAGCATTGCTGCTTTCTACAGACAATATCTACTGGATAAACATAACATTGAATAAGAGTCCAAAAGGAATGAAAAGTAATATGCATAACTAAAACAAAAAGGCCATAACCCTAAAATAGCAAACCTTTGGAAGGTGTTACACAACATTCTACAAAAATCACTGAATGTCCTTCCTTAGGACTTGATACACATTGAGAAACAGTAGACAACAAATGACAGCCATGTACCATAACAGGTAGTTTTAACGTATAAAATCGGGCAGAAACATAATCTGGTGAAAGGCATATGCCTGAAGTAATATGGATGACAAAGGAAATTAACATATTTAAAGCACGTGCTCAGATTCCTATGCAATTTCTAGGCAAGCCTCGCTGCACTCTACATCAATTATCTCCCAAATGACATGAACATGGAATAAGAGTCCCACAAGATTATGAAAAGTGATATGCATGACCAAACAAGAGTATACCATTAAAAAGCAACCCTTCAAGCAATCCACAACACTCTACAAACATTGTTAAATGTCCTACCTTGGTAATTTATATGGATTCATTAACAACCCAAATCAATGGCTTGAAATGGATAAAATGACCAAACAAAGAAACAAGTCCTAAAAGGATAGTTCTTTAGAATCTTGTTGTATGAAAACAATGTGGCACTTCCACACTAAAACACACATTTAGGAAAAGCCCAAAGAAACAACAAAAAATAGTGTGGGGTGATGAAATGAAAAAAATATTAATGGACTTGCAATTTCTCTACAAAATTTTCCAGATTTCGAATTTATGGAAGTTTTCTGCCTTCAGTGCTGAAGCAAAACAATAAAGAATATTTCACTAATTGCGGATGAGTAAATTATAACAGTATCCAACTTGCATAATTAGCTAGACCGTCTACATAATTAGCAAGACATTTTTATGAGGTAAACCATCTGGAATGCTTTAGCAACAAGTGGTCATTAGCTCTGCTATAGAATGGTCAAAAGCACTTTGGTTCTGTCCCTGCTTATATATACAGTCTGTTCCTTGTATACTTCTCCTAACAAATTCTTTCCTCGACAATTTGAACATAACATGTCTTATACCTCAAGATTCTTGATATGAAGAGTGCCACTTACTGCCAAGTGCTGTGCCTGAAGATGCCTTTGAGAGATCTCAAGTCTTCCCTTTCCTTTGTCTGAAAAGATCATACCATAGGAAATGAAGAAACCTTGACTCACAGTCAATTCCCTTTCAGTTACTTGCATAGATATTTAGTCCACTCAAGTTTGCTTCTTTATAGACTTCTGTCATCCCTTTGAATAGACCCTTGATCAGACCTCAGAAAGGTTTAGATATACTTCAGATTTCCTTCTTCATGGATCTTTTTGTCACTGATTTGGAGATGTCTCCTTTCTGCCCTTTCCTTCTGTCACTGATATATCTTTGATTGCAATCTTTGATAATGTCACTGATATATCTTTGATTGCAATCTTTGATAATGTCACTGATGTCTTCAGTGTTTGAAATTTTTTATATAGCACAAGGCTCAGATTGTACTCCCCTTAAGATGATTCAAACAAGCTTCTTAAGTTAACACACTGTTATTCAATGACTGAAGTGGTTCAGCAAATATGTTTTGAAAACTGACTCAAAAACCCTTAGACAAGCCCTGACCAGGGTGCTTCTTGCCCTTCAACAAAATTTTTCAGATGCCAACAAAATAAGCATCAGGAAAACAATGAAAAAGCCTTAAAAGCCCTTGGATTAGGGTTCAAAATTGTAGTAAAAATTTCCTCATAAAAATTGCTTGAAAACTTCTGACAAACTTGTGAAGAACCCTCCCCAAGACAACGTGAAAATTAACTTCGAGTTCACAGAAGTGTTACCTTGTCTGTGTGGATATATTTTTGCTTCAGTGGTCAAAATTTGATCTTAGAGCTACGTCAGGAAGAGGACCAAACTTACCTCATTGACAGAGCAAAATATCCTCAGATAAAAATCTGTTGAGCAGGCCGAATAGATGCTACAGGTAGCCGCAAAGATCCTTGTCAAGGGAGGCTAAAAATAACCATAGAACTGTGCCTCAGATGGTGCCCTCAGGCATGCCAAAATGGGCATCAGGAAACTAGATCCGAGCCTCAGAAAAGACCAACGAGAAGTGCCTCAGACAAGTCATACATAACATTAAGAAAAGTGAAAAGTCTGCCTCAGAACGAATCAGATTTGGCCTTCTAAATGCCAATGAACAGTCACAAAAATGCCTTCTAAAAATGCCTCTGTATTTTCAGTGAACAGTCACAATTTGGCCTTCTAAAATGCCTCTGTATTTTCAGACCTGTGTGAAGACTCCAAAAATCTAAATTGTGATCATCTATTCATCTCGAATCTATGGCATAATCCTGTAAGTTAGTGTGAAAGTGGACATTTTGAGGCAGAATAAAAGGCATCTTTGTCACTTATTCTATATGGGATACAAGACCAAGAACACCATTGAAGCTTGTTGAATTGTATTACAGTGAATCCCCTTGTGTAGGTTTGGTTGGTAAAATGGAAGCACTATATTAAATGTTGAAAGCACAATATTGAATTTGTTTTGAAAAGCCAAAATTGAGAAGAAGCAGCCTTTGAAGAGTTTATGTACAACCTTCTTAATGCAAGGTTGAAGCCTTTTTAAAGGAGATCTGAGATCAGGCCTAAGATTAGGATCAAAAAACATAGGAAACTTGACTTGATGCCTAATGATGGCCTAATAAACTTTTAGGAAGTAATTAAAAAAATCCATTGTTGATCTTCAGTCTCTTGTAGTCCCAACCTACAGTAGCCTTCCATAGATAAGTTTTCTAAGGTTTACATGAACTGTCAAACGAAACTACGAAATGGAACTTAGTGAGATACATTGTTTTCAATTGAAACTAAGTAAGTCAAACTCCTTTTATGGTAAACATCACAGTTTCCTATTGTTTCTTTAATAGAAGCTTGATTTGATGCCTAATGATGGCCTAATAAACTTTTAGGAAGTAATTAAAAAAATCCATTGTTGATCTTCAGTCTCTTGTAGTCCCAACCTACAATAGCCTTCCATAGATAAGTTTTCTAAGGTTTACATGAACTTTCAAATGAAACTACGAAATGGAAATCAGTGTGATACATTGTTTTCAATTGAAACTAACTAAGTCAAGCTCCTTTTATGGTAAACATCACAGTTTCTTGTTGCTTCTTTAACAGAAGCTTGACTTGATGCCTAATGATGGCCTAATAAAATTTTAGGAAGTAATTAAAAAAATCCATTGTTGATCTTCAGTCCCTTGAGATATGATGAGGAATTTTATTAGTCATATTTATTATCACATGATGATTTCGATGTGTACTAATTTTATAATTGGGCCATGGTTTTAAATGTATTTCCTTTTATCTGTAATATATCTGGTAGTCATTAAAGAACATATTAAAAATATTTGACAATATGTAATCATAAAAGGATTTTTTTATTAAATCACCATGAAAGATATCGCAAATCCACGTCCTCATCTATAAGTGCAAATACTTAGCCAATATATCATTATCATTTTATCTCATTAAATTGGTGAGAACATTATATACTTCGGATACTTCATTTCTAGCAGACTCACCAATAAATAATTATCTTTAACATGCTGAAATTTAGATAAAAAAACATATAATATGATCTTTGTGTAACTCTTCTATATTAAAAAAAAAACTCTTCTCCACTCTTTTTATACCTATCCCTGTACTCACTTTGGGATTATCCATGAGAAATATCTCCAAGTACTTTGAGTTTGAGGAGGAAATAATCTGGCGGTTCTTATCAACTTAATTCTTTACCAATTCAAATCGGAATAACCAAAGATTGAATGAACCTTATCCAAAATCCTCTGACTCTATGGATGACCTATGTATCCAACCAATCACTCCGCCGAAACCAGAAAGCTATTGTGGGGTCTCACCGGTGTACCAATAATGAAACAACTCGATAAAAATTCACAACCAGAGAAACAAGAAAAATAATAGATTGATAGGCATTAAAGTGATTATCTTAGCCATCGATTGGCTGAGCCAATTAAAATTTACATGATGCTTTGTTGAAATAATCCCTCAAACTCTGTTGGCTCGTTAATAATCATGTATTTCTGGAGGGAGTCTCTTGTAATCCCAACCTACAGTAGCCTTCCATAGATAAGTTTTCTAAGGTTTACATGAACTGTCAAACGAAACTACGAAATGGAACTCAGTGTGATACATTATTTTCAATCGAAACTAAGTCAAGCTTATTTTATGGTAAACACCACAGTTTCCCGTTGCTATTGCTATGGAAAATCACCTGTGGTAAGCATATTTGTGGAAGTATCACAGCTCAGATCTGAAGCTTGAAGGGTCAAGCTTATAGACTGAACTTTGAACCAGTGAATTGAGGCTATCTGGCTATATGTGCTAAGGTTCAGTACTAGACTTACACTTTGAACCTGTGACTGTATTAGACTTGGAAATGAGCAAGAAATAAACTCAGACGTGTTGTGAAGAGACATTTGGACTGATCTCATGTAGACTTCAGACCTGTTGCTGCTGCACCCAAATTGCAGACCTCTGTATTTTCAGACCTGTGTGAAGACTCCAAAAATCTAAATTGTGATCATCTATTCATCTTGAATCTGTGGCATACTCCTGTAATTTAGTGTGAAATTGGACATTCTGAGGCAGAATAAAGGGCATCTTTGTCGCTTATTCTATATCGGATACAAGACCAAGAACACCATTGAAGCTTGTTGAATTGTATTATAGTGAATCCCCTTGTGTAGGTTTGGTTGGTAAAATGGAAGCACTATATTAAAGGTTGAAAGCACAATATTGAATTTGTTTTGAAAATCCAGAATTGAGAAGAAGCAGCCTCTGAAGAGTTTATGTACAACCTTCTTAATGCAGGGTTGAAGCCTTTTTAAAGGAGATCTGAGATCAGGTCTAAGATTAGGATCAAAAAACATAGGAAACTTGACTTGATGCCTAATGATGGCCTAATAAACTTTTAGGAAGTAATTAAAAAAATCCATGGTTGATCTTCAGTCTCTTGTAGTCCCAACCTACAGTAGCCTTCCATAGATAAGTTTTCTACGGTTTACATGAACTGTCAAACGAAACTACGATACATCGATGAACTTTCAAATGAAACTACGATACATGGATAATGAGATATCAAATGAATGGATTAATAAATCAGGGTTGTATTCGTTTAAGTGGAATAAATGTAAGTAAAATTCCCCCAAATCCTCTTATCTGATGTTGATGTAGCTTTATCTCCACGTCACTGAAGGATAATTCAATGAGGTATCAAAAATTATTTTCAATCATGACCATAACACAGGTGCCATAGAAAGGTCCTAAGCCATGTGTTGATCATGAGCCATGCGAAATTAACGATCTCTGATATGTGAGGATACACCCCTGTGCTAATCCATGCAAATTTGGTGAAGATGACATATATCATAAGCGGAATTTGAGATCGAACTGAACCATACGAGCCTCAGGAACTGTACATGTTTTTATTTAAACTTTTCACCCCAGATCATAAATAGTACATTTCTTAGATTGAAATCAACATATACAGTGAGCGAATAAGGGCAACAGAAACCGGTTTGGAGGCTTATAAATAAGTGAAAAATATCAGTTTTGAAGGCAGAAGTGGACCACCGTTGACCCCTGGAAAACAATGATGGTTACCAAAAAAAAATCGTATGAATCGACAATATCTTAAAACAAACATAGCAGATGCAAAGCCAGGAAATAGAAAAATATTAAATCCGACTAACCTGTGACTCTGGGTATGCAAACTTCAATTGTTTATTTGCTGCGGCCCGCCTCTTCAAAAGCCTCCAAGTTCTGTCTAATGTGTTTTTATCCATGATAAAACCTTTGATTATATAGAAATTCGCAATCCTAAAATAACCCTCTCGCCAAGAGCAAAGTCCTCCCGCCAAGAGCAAAAATTTGGCGCCAAATAACCAGCACGGCCAGTTTTCATCGAGTTTTTATCTAAATTTGAGAACTAACTACATCGCGCTGGCTAAGAACAACCAGTTTTCCTCTATTCTTGGGCTGTCATACTGGTGAAATCAACCATGACCTCTCCGCACTTCGACTTTTGACGAACTTCCAATGTGGCATGCCCTCAAAACCTCGTCTTTCCCCAACTTCGACTTTGACAAAATTCAGCATGCCCTCAAAACCTAGTCTTCCTGAACCCGTTAAACCAGTTGAACAACGAGTTTCAAAGTCAGGATTCATACCAACATTTCTGATAAAATCAACGCATGCCCATGCAAATGTTCGACTTCGACTTAGTTTCTGATGCCCGTCTCCCTGAACCAGGCGCATGCCAATGTTCGACATTGGTGAGTCTGAAATAAACCACTTGTCCGTCTCCTTGAACCAGTCGAAGAGCAAGTCTAAAATAAACAATTCGACTTGCTTTCAGTTTTGTTCTTTGGAGAATCAGTTATCAAAAGCGAACTTCTACATAATAGAAAATTTTCTTTTTCTTTTTATTATTTGTCTTAACTTGTCTCAAATAAAAAAATACACTCTTTCTATAAAAATGATGATATATGCCAAACATACCACCAAACTTTTTATTATTATTATAAAGTAATTATTTTTTTTACTTTCCATTATTAATATTTGTTTTGTTAAATATAAAAATTAAATATATTTATTAAACCAATAATCATAAAGCATTGATAATATAATATTTTTCATAAATATTATTATTAAAATTATTTAAATAAAATAATAAACCATAGATAATAATATGAATTATAACTTCTTTAACTTTCCTATAAAATCTCTTTCTCAATTGTCTATAAAAAATATATGTATTAATATCCATATCCCTTGCAATATTCATGTAAATAGTGAAGTATTTTATTGTTAGAGCAAAGACAGAATTAAATCAATTTCAATAATTTGGGGAAGAGTATTATAATTCTATGATTCTTTTATGGACATTCCTTGCAATGATCGCAAGAGGATTGCATTGCATATCATTAAGTGTGAAAGTCAAAGAGGTTTATTTTTCGTTGAGAAAATAGTGAAAATGATTGTATAACATTTTTCTTAGATTTTAATTTGTTATCTCAATGACTTAAAAGAAAAAATATATATATATATATATGTATTTATAACTAATATGTATTTATCGATTAAAAAGATGGAGCGATTATGGTCAATATTTTTTTAATGAAATAAAGGCATTAGTTCGACTTAATTCCACTTTTGTTGTGGACACTCCTTGATTAAAGTCGTGTTGGTGAGCGCGTTCGGTGTTACGAGAGCGTTGTGTAGTGATTGGGCGAGCTGGGCAGGACAGGGTGCGGGCGGCCAATCGACAGTCGTTGGGGTGGATCAGGAACTCATGGTGGCAAGGGGAATCATGGGTATAATATTGATCGCTTTGAGGTAAATGAGGGGTAGGGTATCCAACATTAATGTTTCTTGGAGAACTGTCATCCAGTACTTATCAAAAACCTAATGGAAAGAGTAATATTGGACATAACTGAGAGAATTTTAACAGTACTACAGATGGATTCAGAGAATCTTGTATAAGTGAAATGTAACACTTCGATATCAAAATTGCAATTTTCCATTTATGGCGTGACACAATTAAAAATTATTGACATAAATGACTAATTCATATACTTGTTGTACTAGTCATATTTTTATTCTTGGACTATAATAGTGATTTACGTTAATCGTTATTAATTTTGTCACTTATTATCTAGTCATATATTTTAATCCTAGGCTAAATTAGTCATTTAAGTTAGTCGCTTTTAGTTTAGTCACTTATTATCCTAGTCGTATATTTTATTCCTAGACTAAATTAGTCATTTAAGTTAGTCATTTTTAGTTCAGTTACTTAAAATTGCTCAAATTTAGTAGTAATTCACTTGAAATAATAGCGGTGACTAACTTTTTTAGTCACCTAGTCATTAATTTCATCATTTTTTACTAGTGATAGTTCAACAAATCTTACATTCAGAATGAAACCCTAAGTTAGTATTCATATTGACTCAATGCTTATACTGACAGAAGAAATGAACAATGGTACTGAGAATTAATTGAAATAATTTGAATTAGTTAACACACTGAAAACACACTCTAGAAATCCTTCTAAAAGCCTATTGTTGGCAAATAATGAAATCCTATTGCTAGGTTTAATTAACAGAAGGAAAATCCTATTTGACCCTATCTTAAATCATGCAAAGAAAATGATGGAAGACTATATTTTTACAACGAGTATAGAGACCTTTTGATGCTTGACCGATCCTTCAGTTCACAGTCTGTTTCTTAAAGCAATTCAAATTCCAATCTAGTTCGAGAAGTCAGCAGATCAATTCTAAGGTCGAGTTTGAATGGTAATTATAGAGTTTCGATATAACTCATAATTACGCCTATGATCTCATTTTAATTCTTACTTCTGGTGACAATTCAAGAAAGGACATTAAGAAGACCATGTTGTAATTCTCAGAATCGATTCACCATAGCTAAATCACACTGTGTAAATGGGATTCCTGTTCAATTTGGATGCTAAGGAGATGCAATTATGATTCTATATTTGGATTTCTTCCATCCTATTATAATTAGTCAATGAGACTTTAAACCCGATGCGTTCAACCACACTCTGTTTGTTCACACTTGATCAATCACAGAGGTTTGTTCTTATTCAATTCATTTTCTAGGAGAGATACAAGAGTATTCATTCAGGTTCAAGACTAATTCAAGTAACAAGATATGGAAGTGAAATTCCTATCTAGAAAACAACGCTAGCAAGGTTTGAATGTAATTTATTAGGAGCGGAACTTATAAAATAATTAAACACAAAACTACAACAACGATTTTTGAAACCTTCACTATGAAACCCTTCAATGTAAACACTCAATCTATTCAGCTAAAAAATAACATATGAAATCATTCCTTACATAGAGACACAATCCGATCATCAATGCATATGATAAGTAAAATCAATTTTCTAAGAACAACTGTAAAAATAGGAAATTAATCAAACACACATACAAATTACCTCTATCTATACTTACAAGAGCTGATTTGGTTGTGGTGGGCCCTTGCCACACCCAGAGAATCTTAGTATTTACAGGGACTAGCTACGCTTAGGAACTCATACAAAATCCACAACACTCCAAAATCAAATCAATAACACAACATGACACATTAAAACTTCATCTTTCATTAATAGCAGATGAAATCACAGACTTCAAGTCTTGATGACAAAATCAAGTTGCAATACCCACACCAAATAAACATATTACACATCCCAGCCTTTATAGGTATTCAAAAATAGCATCAGTTATGTAACATAGAAAGGCATTGAAAACAAACAATGTGAAAATACCATGAATTACTCCTATTTAACACTACAATATTTTAATTCTTAGCTTTCCTCTCCCTATCAAAGCTACATACTAATATAGAAGGATGCTTCTAAATTTATCAAACTAAACCCAATTGCTTGGACAATGGCCATCTGGTCATTCCATCGATCCCATGAAACTTGTTGAAGCATTAGCTGGAACGTTGATTTGGAGCTTCAGGTATGATGGATCAACATTGGCTGGAACATTGAGCTTCTGGAATGCTAAGCTGGAGCTTCAGGTATGCTGGATCATTACCTGGAGGATGATTAGAGAGGCATAGTTCTTCCAAATCGAGCCTAGGTGCCAGCTGAGCAAGTCCTGTAGGAAATTCCACAATGTACCCATAATGATGAGTTAAAAATAAGCATGTAGCTTAAAATACCTAACTTAGCCATAGAATAGTAAAAATAATTCTACTTGTAATGCTTTTTACCTTATGTTAGACTCCTATACCAATAGGTGTCATTTTTCATGATTGACTTGTTGAACTATGCAATATGTTCAAACATTTTTCTTGTGCAAAGGTGTTCCATATTCTTGAAAAATCAAAAAATCAAAAAATTGTAAAGAGGGTATACCCTAAAAGAAAAATCAAAGGGTAAGAAAAATAAAATGGTCAAAAAAGTGAAAGAAATGAACCCCAAACAAAAATAGACCAAGGAAAGTGTGCAAATCCAAATGCCACTACTATATCATTTTGTAAATAAGTAATTGTGTGCAGCTTGTTAAACTTTGCCACAATTTATGAAGAGTCAAACTGTATAATCTTGAATCATTCATTTTTCAATTTCATGTTGTAGAATAGTGAATAAATATCTGACCAAACAGTTTAATCTTGGAAGATAAGTAGATAGGTAGAGTTAATAAAAGGTGCTCAACAGTTTAATCTGAGCCCTTGGATGCAATAAGTGTAGAATTAGATAGATTTTCCATGTAAAAGAAAAGAATATTGATAAGGGTTTGCCAGCCTAAGTGCACCCTAATAAAGAAGAGAAAATGGTAGAGTAAAGTAGATAGGGTAGGTATATGGTGTTGCAAAGTTTCATGTGATGAATGATGATGCTAAATGTGTTTAATCCTTTACTTTCATCACCAAGTGCAGAGAACACTACATTGGCAGAATTTCAGAGTAAAGCAAAGTCAAAATCATTAACTTCCCCTCTCACTTTTTCCCTAACTATTTTACTAATTTCCCCCAAAGTGCTAAGGAATATGAAGATTAAAGGGGCTCAAGGCATTTCCTTGACTTTTGGAGGGACCGGACCCTCGGCCCAATAATTGAAAAGCCCTAAGTACTTGAAGTTATCCATTATTATACTCATTCACTCTTAATCATTTCCTAAGTAAAATCCCATTTTTACTTAGGAAAATCATGCCATATTTCATAAAATCCCTCAAAATTACTTACTATGCTAAATCTAAGTGTTGAAGTTGATATAATGCAATTTGCCTCAGAAATCTTCACTTTCTTAGTTGTGTAAAGTATTTTGAGTTTTCCTTATTCCTTTGTCATATTAAAAATTGATTTTATTTTAATAAATCCTTAGTCAAAATACCTTCTCCTATATATATATAACTCCCTTTTATAATATCCAAAAAACCCACTTATTATGATTTTTAACCAAAGTATTTATTCCCTATTTGTTTAAACAAAAACCCAATATATACGCCCTTTGGTTAAAAATTATCATTATATGATTATCCCCGCCCCTATGGTAAACAAATCACATCGGTTTATTAACATATAATAAAAATATTGAAAAAGAGTTTAAAACATACGTTTTATGTGTTTTAAACGGAAAAAAATAAAACCCGAAACCCATCCGTAACCCCGACCCTTCATAAACCATTGGAATTAATTAAATCACCCGGATTAATTAATAACATGTCCCTCCACCAATCAGACGCCGCCTGAAATGATTAATTAAACGTTAATTCTTTTGGGCCCGCCCATTAAATACCCCACCAACTTCATGTCATATCATCCGTCCGATCGCCTGCTCCAAGATCGACGGCCCACTTCAATTCCACTAGCCATCCCTCGTCTGAAGTTTAATGCGCGAAATCAAAGTGGTTTCGAAACAGTGCCCTGGCCACGTGTTAATCGCTAAATGGAATCATTGCCATTTCACCAAATACCGCCAACTCCCGAAAGAGGTGCGGAATTTACCACTTACCACCCATTCCCCATGACGTGTCCATCGTACACTGTGACGTCATTCCATCAAAATAATAAAATATTTGCCCCGTTTGACTTTACTAATAAAACAAATTTCACGCATTTTTTCATCATTCTGTGTGTTGAAAACGACTGTGCCCTCTGTGCGAAGAAATTCAAAATCAAATTCCAAATTACTGTTCAACTGAATTCCGCTGAAAAGTTACTTCCAGTCCAGTTTCCTAGCATCCATCCGCCGCCAGCTGATACCTGTTAATCACAATTTTTCCTCTAAAAAAATGTATTTATTCCATTTCACCTTGAGCTCTAAAAGAAACTGAGTTTTCCTTGTTTTTCCACTGAAACGGTGTTAAATTTGATTGCTAAGTTCATTCCCTGATCCTGAAAACTGTAAAGTGTGCCCCTGAACTTGCAATTGTACCGATTTCCCTCATCAAAACCTGCAAATTTGCACCCCATTTTCATAAAAACCCCTGAATTTCCATTTCTTTGAATACACAAGAACCAAAAAAATGGAAGTTCCTGTAGCCTTGAATGTAGCTCCATTGAATGCCCCCCATAGAGATTTGGATTACTTATCATTAGTGGACAAATATTTTCAAATAAAGGACTTGAAGTTTACTGAAAATCCCCTTCGAATTTATTGTCGCTGCAGAGACAATTATTTGAATGGCTCGGATATTATTGGGTTATGGGAGTCTGGTCTTCCTAGGTACCTTTTCCCTTCAGTCCATATCTTTCCTGAAATTATCCATTATTGTCATGCTAATTATGACCCAAATCAAAGAGCAGTTTTATCCCGAAGCCAGAATATCCTTTTCTCCATAACTGCTCAATCCATCAATGATATGTTACATTTTCAGCTTGATGACGCCCTTACTCCTTTGACCATGGGAGAGTTATTGGAGAAATCCACTAAATTATCTAATGAGGAGTTAACCCGCATTTGCCAAGCTTTCATGTGGCCAGAGTACCAGCCCAAAGGCCCTCCCCATTATGCTAGTGTTTATTTTACAGAAGAAGGGAAAAATATTTTGAGTATGATATCTTTCATAATGGGTTTTAATACCAGTGAGTATGTTGATCATTTAACCCTGGTGTTATTATCTATGTTCACCCCTGGACAGCCTCCTGCTGTCATGTATGACTTTGCATCTTTCATTGCAGATAAAATGCATGACCAATTCATGAAACTGGAGAACGAGAAAGTATTAAAATATTCTACTACCATTTACCATCTCATGCTTTATCACCAGTCTGAAACTTTCCCTTTCCATATCAAAAAACTTGATGCCCAAGGGAATCCAAGATCTGTTATCTTTTGGTCAGCCATTACTCATTGTTCCATAGATTCTCCCTATTCTTATAATGAGTTCATTGACCTTTTTATACATCCTGCAACTACCTTGCTGGCTCTTCTGCCCTCAAAGACTAATGACTAAATCGGGAAAATCCTTGACTTTAAAAAAACAATGCAAGATAGGTAGTGGTGCTTCTAGGCAGAATCTGAAATTAGAATTTACGGATGTGAATTGAGCCCTTTAAAGTTACCCAGATATGTTCCAATGAGACTTTTTGCACTTGAGTATTTCAGAAAAATGAACAATTCAGATATAATTCACTTCTGTAATGCCAAGAAAAAGGCTCAACTCAGGATAAAGAGCCAATTAGGTCCATTTATCTGCAATTCTAGGGATGGAGGGGAAGAAGCTCAAAAGATATTAGAGGAACGTTGCAGATTACAGAAAATTTTCCATTGGGTACCCTATGACCCATTCAACTTTATTTGTGACAAAAGAATGAAAAATAAATCCTTTATGCATCGAAGAATCACAGAGTGAAAAGTATGCTAATACGGATGGTGGGTAGAAGAACTTTGATAAGAAGCGAGGATAGTGACGAGTTGATATAAATAATGTTATAGAAAGATCTTGAAAAAATACTTCAGCTTGGATTCTTTTACACGATGCAAGGATCAAAGTTTGTTATAAATCTATTGGTATAATTCAAAGCACAGAATTCTGAGGAAAACATTAATCAATTTGATGGAGATAAAGGCAAGAAAAAGAACTAGAAGTCCAAGTCATTGAAACATTCACCATGACAGAAATACCTCAGACTTCCAAGGCACAAGATCAAGCACAGGTTTCTCCTATTCAAGTCAATCACCCTGAAGTTTCAAATTTGCAGACTCCATCCAATGTGGAACAAGGCAAGAAAAGACAAGTTAAAAATCCTACTCCTCCTAAGGAATCTTCACAGCAACCTCAAACTAAAAGGCAGAAACTGAATCCACTTCCATAAGTGGAACCTATTGATGAAATCTTTGATGAAGAAAGGGAGGATAGTCAGCTTACTGGTTCAGTTAGTGAAGCATATACAGGTCATCAAGGAAAGGAAATACAAATACAGTTAAGTACTGAAGTGTCTTCATTGAACCAACGAACAGGATACGGGAGACATAAAAAAGACATTGTAAGTGTATTACAAGGAATGATCATTAGGGTCAGATTGCATATTAAATTATCTTAAAATGGCTCTCAAAAAATTAAGAGATTAATATCTGACTTATGACATTCGAAATGAGAAAATATTAAACAAGGCATTTCAAAAATCTAAAGTGCCAGCCTGATAATTTGGTGTGGGACAATTTTGAGTCCTAGCAAAATATATTCATCATTGGACCCAGGATATAGATACACAAAAGCAAGTAGATAGTATTCTATCTTGACAGCAATGGCGGGCTCATGATTGCAAGATTCTTTGGATATTACTGGTACAGGTTGCAGTTGAGAAAGCTGTTCTCAAGCAAAGGATAACGAAATAAAATTTGGAGGAGATAATCATCGGTTGGGTCATAATCCAAAAGATATAAAAGACGTGAAACAACGATTAAAAATAAGGAAGATGACATTGCATCTGGGGAGACATTAATTACCAGCTTCAAGGCATCCTCAAACTCAAGAAGTTTTGAAGGAAAATTCAGAAGAAGAAATGATGGAGTTTCTCCCAAAAATGACTAAGCAAATAAGTGAAACAGAAAAGGAACTGGAGAAAGCATTGAAAGAAAAGCAATCTATCATCCAGATATCCACAACACAGGCTACTACAGGTACAACGTCAGCAGACCAACAAACAGACCCATCAAAGGTGAATACTTCTAGTTTAAGTTAGAAGAATTGGTAAACGAATGGAAAAGTTTAAAACTTGATATGAGAACTTCAATCTACAAAATTCTGACTCATAAATTTGGAACAAAAATATGATATGTCAAAAAAGACTGTTGCTGACCATACAAGAGAAATCAAAAGGCTGAAAATTTTTGTTAAAGCTTTAGAAAAGGATCTCTCATTGGAGAAGCCTTTGAGAGAAATCAATGAAATTCTTTGGAATAACATTATTCAGTCAATAAAGGATATTTTGTCCTTCATTCAAATAATCTTTGAACAAAATGACTTGGTCAAAATAGCTCTAGAGGAAATTGACAAAACAAGAGAAGAATTGAGAGATAGACCTGAACAAGCAAATCAACTCATACAGTTCTTAAACACCGGACGAACCATGCAGTAAAACCCTTTGTAACCCAGTTGCGCCACCTGAAGCCTCTGTTAACCAATTCGAGCATGGTTTACTTCCCAAAAATCATTCTATATTCACTCCACAAACCTCTCAAAATCAAATGAAACCTTTTCGACCTCCCTTGCAAACCAATGCTTTCTTAACAATTTGTTTTGTTTTACAGGTGATCAAAAGACCACATCCTTGGATAAACAGTCTTAATACTAGTCATAAGACTCGTTTACTTCAAGACTATTATCAAATTTATTCAAATAGAGATGGAAGATAAAACATACAGTTGAAAGACAAGCAAAGGAAACAGGATATTAAACGATTTATTGTTGAAACAAACAGTAAAAACCTAAACTACACATTGAAGATAAAAAGACACAGTAAAGAACAATCAAAGAGTATCAGGATTAAAGAGTATCAGATTGAAGACCAATTCAAATAAATCAGCTAGCATGAACATAAACAGCAGGGAAGACAGTTACAAAACAAAACATACAAGTTCATGACAAAGTGAAGAGAGATAAAAAATAGAGCGGTAAAAAGTAAACAGTAAACAGTAAATAGTGAAAGTAAACATGAAGATATTAAGGGTTAAACAAAGATGAAAACACTTTCACCAGCCACAATGAATTTTATCCAAAGTAAAAGTCAAAAACAGTCAAAAGAAGTTTAAGGTTAAAAGATGAAATTAGAGCAAAAATGGTACATTCTTCAGAAATTTTCTATTTAAGTCATAGTTTTGCAGAAACTATTGTGATAAATCCAAGATTAATTTTGCAAAAATGAAGGAGGTTTATGTTCTTAAGAGGACCATCTACGAAAACCTCTCTCACTTTTCTAACAGATATTATGGTTTTGGAAATATTAAACAATGTTGGAAAGCACTTTTTGCAGAAAATTCCAGTTAAGTCATCATTTTGCAGAGAATATTGTGGTAAATCAAAAATACACTCGCCTAAAGCTGAAAAGAGTTTTGTTCCTAGAGGCTCATCTACAAAAAAATATCTCACTTTTTCCATAATTCAAGTTTGAGAATGAGAGATACATACACATATTTCGAGCTATTTTTAGACTACGCAAAACTTTGAAACTCTTGTTTTACACATGAACATGTTTCTGAGAGCCTAGGCAGCCTTTTAATTGGAGAGGGAATTTTAAGGCCGAAATGATTTAGTCTCACGAGAATATTAATCCACAATACTTCTTATACTTTTTACATATCTATTACGGATTGAGAAATACAAAGATATCATTGGACCTCAAGTTTGCAGAATTGTTGGAGCGAATGCCACAAAGGAAAGCAGTTAGTGACTTAGTTGCTATCATCATCAACTAAGAGTTCTCCTTAGGCCGAATTATATCTTTTGAATACTATCCATAAGAAATAGTTCCAAATAGATGCATTTGTTTGAGTGTCTTTTACTTAAGTTCTATTTATGTAAAATAGTTGGAGAGATTTGTGAACTAATCTTGATATTTTTTCAAGATATATTAGTTTAGAATTTGTATAAATACTTCACTCTTGGAAATATTTTGGGTGGATTCTTCTACTTTGTTGTAACATTGACTTTTTGGAATAAATGTGCTTTGGAGAAATTTCTTTGTGGCTTGTTGGATGATGAATTGAAGCTCAAGACTTTTTGCAGGATTCATGTGTCAGACTACAGTTCAATAAGTCATTTCTATCCTATGTTTTAAGTTTTATATCTGTTTATAATTTCACTGTGTTCCATTTCTGAATAATTGACAAAAAATAATAAATCAGAAATTGCTTAAGTGTACTCTGATTTCAATTGTGATTATTCTAAATGTTTTCTTCTAAACTGGTTATAAACAATGAATTCTTAATTGCTCTTGTTTCGCTGGTTTAAACATTTTGATTACTATAGTAAAGAATTCTTAACTGCTCTTTATTTGTAATCATTCACTTTCTTTCTTTTGAACATGTTGAAAGATTCTTAATTGCCTTTCATCCCTTCAAAATCCATTCCAATCACTTTAATTTCTAAAAATTGTTCTCTGTTTGGCTATCTTGACTTGCAAAGCCATCTTTTGTGTAGAATATTAATCCAGTAAAGCCATCCTTTCGACTCCATAGCCCAATGGCCTGAAATATTCAATCTTGCCCTCAGTTGGCGGATTCCACCATTCAAATTCAAACCAAAATTCTTGGACTTATAACTAGCCTAAAACTTTCTAAGAACAAAGATAAATTATAAAGAGAGAGCCCTCCCTAGATGTAGATTGGCTAGATTTTGCATCTGAAAGTTGGTTTTTGGTTACCTATGGTTTACTTTCCTTTTCCACAACTTCAAGGAAAACCAGACTGCTAACATAGTGGCGACTCCACTTGGGATCTGAATCATTTTACTATTGTTTGATTTATAAGTTATAGACAGAGTCTGAAGATCAGCCAGGTAGCTTTTGAAATGCTTTTGCTCTGCAACTGCATAGTAAATAAATGCTGCTTCAGTCCATCTCTGGTTTAGCTTATAAACTGAACCTTAGTTTCAAACATTTAATCAGACTCTCTAGTTTAATAAATCTTTAAGAAAATTTTAATTAAAAATCTTAAATTTCTTGAAGAGTTTGTAGAAGTTGTTTTGAAAATTCACAAAAATTTAGTTTCCTGAAGAACTAACTTTCTCTTTAGAATTGTTTTACAGGTTTAGATCTGATCTATGATGGTGGACAGGGATCAGACACACAAAGGTTAAAATCATCCACCTGGCGACTCCAAAATCCATTTCACAATCAAGACTCCACTAGAGGAATGAACCTGGAGGAACAATATGGAAAGATCAGGCTTTCAACTTGGATCTTAAACCAAGACATTATGTTCTTTCACGTTAAGAACGGTTTTCAATATGTATTGTATTTTATATAAGGATCTAACTTGGTTGTACAGATAAAGTGGCTTTTCATTATGGCTGATTTTCAAAATGATCCAAGAATAAAACGAAGATATGCTCCCATGAGCAGAGATCACATACCTAGATTTCCACACAAACTACCAAAGGTAAATTGGAGTGAAAATCTGCCTATGTTTCAAGATGAGAATATTGATGATCCTTTACTACATCTCCTTAAATTTCATATACACTTATCAAGATTGAAGGGTGATTGGCATGAGGATTGCCTCATGAAAATATTCATGGGAACCTTAGAAGGAAAAGCAAGGGAATGGTACGAAGCTCTCAAACCTGCAAGTTTGTTTTCTCTAAAAGATTTTCATAAGGTATTTTATGAGCATTACAAAGAAGATTTTCCATCTTTATCATTAGCTGAAAATTGTTGTGATCAAGCTGAAGATCTTATACATTACCTTAAAAATATTGATGAAGATTTTGAAAATTTGCATCTTGAAGATTTATTAGAAGAAGTCCAAAACTTTCATTCTCAAGTTAAATGTCATAATAATCAAGAGGAGTTAAACAAAGATGAAATAAGTCAGGAGATAAATCAAGATCCACAAAACCCCTTTGTATTAACAAATGATGTTCCATTTAATGTTTTGAATGGAGTTAAAGAAAATAATCAACCTCATGATCAACTTTTAGATAAGGGAAAAAACAATTGTCATTTCAATCTAAGAATTCAGAGATTCCCACCCCCCCTCACCGAAGAAGAAATCAATTTGCTTCTAAACATGCAACCATCCTCAAAATATTTACATAATGAAGAAATTGTTTCTACTTCTTCTAATGTTGATGAATGTACAAAAGTTTTTATCCATGAAGGGACAAAAGAACAAGTTGATGCTCATGTTATTATACCTTCCCAAAAAAGCCCATTGCTTGATATCACGCCTATTGAACAAAAAAATGATTTTCAAATAGAATGCAACCAATATAATCAAGATATATTAGGATTGTTGGAAGAGAAGTATGCTGATCCGATGTTTATAATTGATGACATTCCTTATTCTGAAGATTTTCCTAAATATGATCAGTATGATTTCCCAATTCAAGATAATTTCACAGAACAATCACTAGCTATTTTGAGGGATGAGATATTAGAACTTCAACTTGATGAGGATTTTCTAAGAGCTTTCTTTCTTATTTTTAAATCAAGAAAATGTTCTCCTCAAGTTAAAAAATGGCTTCTTGATATAATTTCTGAAAATTATGAAAATGAAATCAAACTTTTGCATTCTTAAATTCAGTCATACAATTTTCGAAATCCTAAAGAATTCTTTGAAAATCTTCCTTCTCTAAAGCAAGAGGAAATTGTAATATCTTTTGACTTGCATATTGAAGATGATTATTCTTTCAAACACAAGACTGAAGAAATAAGTTCATGGTCTAATATTCATAATTCAATTGAACAATTAGTCATTGAAGGCCTAGAAGTAAATAACATACATCATGCTTTTATTGATCCTATATCAGATTATATGGAGAATATTTTGAGCCCAGATCTGAAAACATGTTTTCTCTATAAGGATCAAATACATCAAAAGTGGCCTTTACACATCATATCATTTATTATAAAGGCACATGATCATAACATACTTCCAATTTTGATCACAAGCAATCAAGTTATCCATTTATTTTTACAGCTACTTGATTGGCTTCATTGGCATTTTTGTATTACCTGATTCAATAAGATTTTTAGTAGATTGAGTAGATAGATGAGTGTCAATAAGCTCAGAATTTTGAGTAGTTTTTTTTAGTTGTCAATTTTCAACTAGTTTTTCATTAAGTTGGTTTGAAAATTTTTATGTGTTGTTTTAGTTTCAGATCAAATTTCAGGTTGCAGAAAAAGGACTATATTTAATTCAAAATTTTAAGCCATAGCTAATGCATCAGTTTTGATTGGATGGTAACCTGTTGGAGTTGAAGCCTGAGGAGAAGGCCCTAAGATTTAAAAGTTTCACTATCATATATACAATAAAGCTACCAGAAGAAGGAGATTACATGGTTCAGTTTGAAGACATTTTGAGGCATTTGACCTGCTGTTCTTGACTTTTCACCAGGAAAAGCCATCCCCAAGTGGAGCCAATGTTAGACTCCTATACCAATAGGTGTCATTTTTGCATGATTGACTTGTTGAACTATGCAATATGTTCAAACCTTTTTCTTGTGCAAAGGTGTTCCATATTCTTGAAAAATCAAAAAATCAAAAAATTGTAAAGAGGGTATACCCTAAAAGAAAAATAAAAGGGTAAGAAAAATAAAATGGTCAAAAAAGTGAAAGAAATGAACCCAAAACAAAAATATACCAAGGAAAGTGTGCAAATCCAAATGACACTACTATATCATTTTGTAAATAAGTAATTGTGTGTAGCTTGTTAAACTTTGCCACAATTTATGAAGAGTCAAACTGTATAAACTTGACTCATTCATTTTTCAATTTCATGTTGTAGAATAGTAAATAAATATCTGACCAAACAGTTTAATCTTGGCAGATAAGTAGATAGGTAGAGTTAATAAAAGGTGCTCAACGGTTTAATCTGAGCCCTTGGATGCAATAAGTGTAGAATTAGATAGATTTGCCATGTAAAAGAAAAGAAGATTGATAAGGGTTTGCCAGCCTAAGTGCACCCTAACAAAGAAGAGAAAATGGTAGAGTAAATTAGATAGGGTAGTTAGATGGTGTTGCAAAGTTTCATGTGATGAATGATGATGCTAAATGTGTTTAATCCTTTACTTTCATCACCAAGTGCAGAGAACACTACATTGGCAGAATTTCAGAGTAAAGCAAAGTCAAAATCATTAACTTCCCCTCTCACTTTTTCCCTAACAATTTTACTAATTTCCCCCAAAGTGCTAAGGAATTTGAAGATTAAAGGGGCTCAAGGCATTTCCTTGACTTTTGGAGGGACCGGACCCTCGGCCCAATAATTGAAAAGCCCTAAGTACTTGAAGTTATCCATTATTATACTCATTCACTCTTAATCATTTCCTAAGTAAAATCCCATTTTTACTTAGGAAAATCATGCCATATTTCATAAAATCCCTCAAAATTACTTACTATGCTAAATCTAAGTGTTGAAGTTGATATAATGCAATTTGCCTCAGAAATCTTCACTTTCTTAGTTGTGTAAAGTATTTTGAGTTTTCCTTATTCCTTTGTCATATTAAAAATTGATTTTATTTTAATAAATCCTTAGTCAAAATACCTTCTCCTATATATATATAACTCCCTTTTATAATATCCAAAAAACCCACTTATTATGATTTTTAACCAAAGTATTTATTCCCTATTTGTTTAAACAAAAACCCAATATATACGCCCTTTGGTTAAAAATTATCATTATATGATTATCCCCGCCCCTATGGTAAACAAATCACATCGGTTTATTAACATATAATAAAAATATTGAAAAAGAGTTTAAAACATACGTTTTATGTGTTTTAAACGGAAAAAAATAAAACCCGAAACCCATCCGTAACCCCGACCCTTCATAAACCATTGGAATTAATTAAATCACCCGGATTAATTAATAACATGTCCCTCCACCAATCAGACGCCGCCTGAAATGATTAATTAAACGTTAATTCTTTTGGGCCCGCCCATTAAATACCCCACCAACTTCATGTCATATCATCCGTCCGATCGCCTGCTCCAAGATCGACGGCCCACTTCAATTCCACTAGCCATCCCTCGTCTGAAGTTTAATGCGCGAAATCAAAGTGGTTTCGAAACAGTGCCCTGGCCACGTGTTAATCGCTAAATGGAATCATTGCCATTTCACCAAATACCGCCAACTCCCGAAAGAGGTGCGGAATTTACCACTTACCACCCATTCCCCATGACGTGTCCATCGTACACTGTGACGTCATTCCATCAAAATAATAAAATATTTGCCCCGTTTGACTTTACTAATAAAACAAATTTCACGCATTTTTTCATCATTCTGTGTGTTGAAAACGACTGTGCCCTCTGTGCGAAGAAATTCAAAATCAAATTCCAAATTACTGTTCAACTGAATTCCGCTGAAAAGTTACTTCCAGTCCAGTTTCCTAGCATCCATCCGCCGCCAGCTGATACCTGTTAATCACAATTTTTCCTCTAAAAAAATGTATTTATTCCATTTCACCTTGAGCTCTAAAAGAAACTGAGTTTTCCTTGTTTTTCCACTGAAACGGTGTTAAATTTGATTGCTAAGTTCATTCCCTGATCCTGAAAACTGTAAAGTGTGCCCCTGAACTTGCAATTGTACCGATTTCCCTCATCAAAACCTGCAAATTTGCGCCCCATTTTCATAAAAACCCCTGAATTTCCGTTTCTTTGAATACACAAGAACAAAAAAAATGGAAGTTCCTGTAGCCTTGAATGTAGCTCCATTGAATGCCCCCCATAGAGATTTGGATTACTTATCATTAGTGGACAAAGATTTTCAAATAAAGGACTTGAAGTTTACTGAAAATCCCCTTCGAATTTATTGTCGTTGCAGAGACAATTATTTGAATGGCTCGGATATTATTGGGTTATGGGAGTCTGGTCTTCCTAGGTACCTTTTTCCTTCAATCCATATCTTTCCTGAAATTATCCATTATTGTCATGCTAATTATGACCCAAATCAAAGAGCAGTTTTATCCCGAAGCCATAATATCCTTTTCTCCATAACTGCTCAGTCCATCAATGATATGTTACATTTTCAGCCTGATGAAGCCCTTACTCCTTTGACCATGGGAGATTTATTGGATAAATCCACTAAATTATCTCATGAGGAGTTAACCCACATTTGCCAAGCTTTCATGTGGCCAGAGTACCAGCCCAAAGGCCCTCTCCCTTATGCTAGTGTTTATTTTACTGAATAAGGGCAAAATATTTTGAGTATGATATCTTTCATAATGGGTTATAATACTAGTGAGCATGTTGATCATTTAACCCTAGTGTTATTATCTATGTTCACCCCTGGACAGCCTCCTGCTGTCATGTATGACTTTGCATCTTTCATTGCAAATAAAATGCATGACCAATTCATGAAATTGGAGAACGAGAAAGTATTCAAATATTCTACTGTCATTTACCATCTCATGCTTTATCACCAGTCTGAAACTTTCCCTTTCCATATCAAAAAACTTGATGCCCAAGGGAATCCAAGATCTGTTATCTTTTGGTCATCCATTACTCATTTTTCCATAGATTCTCCCTATTCTTATAATGAGTTCATTGACCTTTTCATACATCCTACAACTACCTTGTTGACAGGATTTGCCCCTCCAAGACTCAGCAATGAAATCAGGAAAATCCTTCAGCTTTCAAAATAGTATACGATAGGTGACTGGTACTTCTATCAGAATCATACTGAAATTAGAATTTATGGATGTGAATTGAGCCCTTTCAAGTTACCCAGAAATGTTCCAATGAGACTTTTTTCACCTAAGTATTTCAGACAAATGAACAATTCAGATATAATTCACTTCTGTAATACCAAGAAAAAGGCTCAACTTAGGATAAAGAGCCAACTAGGTCCATTTATCTGCAATTCTAGGGATGGAGGGGAAGAAGCTCAAAAGATATTAGAGGAACATTATGGATTGTAGAAAATTTTCCATTGGGTACCCTATGACCCATTCAACTTTATTTGTGACAAAATGATGAAAAATAAATCAGCACCCTACATGCATCGAAGAATCCCTGAAATTGAAAAGTATGCTAATACAGATGAGTGGGTAGAAGGAACTTTGATAGAGCAGGATAGTGAGCAGGTTGATATAAATAATTTTATGAAAGATCTTGAAAAAATACTTGACTTGGATTCTTTTACACAGGTACAGAGATCAGAGGTTGGTACTTCGTCTGTTGGTATTATTCGGCATAATTTACAGGAAAACATTCCATCAATTGTAGTGGAATCCAAAGGCAAAGAGAAAGAACCAGAAGCACAAGTCATTGAAACATTCACCATGATAGAAAAACCTCAAACTTCTAAGGCACAAGATCAAGCACAAATTTCTCCTATTCAAGTCAATCAGCCTGAAGTTTCAAATTTGCAGACTCTGTCTAATGAGGAAAAAGGCAAGAAAAGACAAGTTAAAGATCGTACTCATCCTACGGAATCTTCACAAGAACCTCAAGCTAAAAGGCAGAAACTGAATCCACTTCTAGAAGTGGAATCTATTGATGAAATCTTTGAGGAAGAGGGAGGATAGTCAGCCTACTGGTTCAGTTAGTGAAACATATACAGGTCATAAAGGAAAAGAAATACAAAGACAGATAAGCACTGAAGTGTCTTCATTCAAACAACCAAACACAGATGTAGGAGACATAAAAAAGACATTTATCAGTATAAAAGCAAGGAATGATCCATTAAGGGTTCAGGTGTATAATCAGTATCTTAAAATGGCTCCACAAAATTAAGAGAGATTAATGTCAGCTTTTGACAGTCAGCAAGGGAAAATGTTAATGAGCCATTTCAAATCTAAAGTGCCAAAGCCACAAACAACATCTGATTACATCAGGACCAATTTTGAGGTCCTAGCAAAAGATATTCATCCATTGGACCAGATAGAATTACACAAGAAAACTGGAGAAATGATATATTCTACCCTTACTGACAAAGCAATGGCAGCTCATAGATTGCAAGATTCTTTGAATAATACAAGTACCCAGTTGCAGATTGAGAAAGCTTCTTCTCAAGCAAAGGATAACAGAATAAAATATTTGGAGGAGATAATCATCAGTTTGGGTCATACTCCCAAAGATATAAAAGGCATTGAAGCACTGATTAAAAAGAAGGATGATGACATTGCTGTATTGAGGAAGCAATTAAAATTACCAGCTTCAAGGCATCCTCAAACTGAAGAAGTATTGAAGAAAAATTCATAAGAAGAAATGATGGAGTTGCTCCTGAAAATGAATGAGCAACTAAGTGAAACAGAAAAGGAATTGGATCAAGCATTGAAAGAAAAGAAGTCTATTATTCAGACATCCACAACAGAGGCTACTACAGGTACAAGTACAACAGCAACAGACCAGCAAACAGACCCATCACAGGTGAATACTTCTAGTTTAAGTTATGAAGAATTAGTGAAACAAATGGAAAGTTTAAAACTTAGAGTAACAGAACTTCAATCTACAAATTTACAGCTCATAAATTTGGAACAAAAATATGATATGTCAAAAAATATTGTTGCTGACCATACAAGAGAAATCAAAAGGCTGGAAAAATTGGTTATAGCTTTAGAAAAGGATCTCTCATTGGAGAAGCCTTTGAGAGAAATCAATGAAATTCTTTGGAATAATATTATTCAGTCAATAAAGGATATTTGGTCCTTCATTCAAACAATCTTTGAACAAAATGACTTGGTCAAAATAGCTCTAGAGGAAATTGACAAAACAAGAGAAGAATTGAGAGACAGGCCTAAACAAGAAAATCAACTCATACAGTTCTTAAACACCCAGACTAGACTCCCATGTAGTAAAACCCTTTGTAACCCAGCTGCGCTACCTGAAGCCTCTTTTAACCAATTCAAGCATGGTTTACCTCCCAAAAATCATTCTAGATTCACTCCAGACCTCTCAAAATCAAATGAAACATTTTCGACCTTCCCTACAAACCAATGCTTTCTTAACAAATTGTTTTGTTTTACAGGTGATCAAAAGACCACATCCTTGGACAAACAGTCTTAATACTAGTCATAAGACTTGTTTACTCCAAGAGTGTTATCAATTCTATTCAAACAGAGATGGAAGATAAAACATACAGTTGAAAGACAAGCAAAGGAAACAGGATATTAAACGATTTACTGTTGAAACAGACAATAAAAACCTAAACTACACATTGAAGGTAAAAGGACACAGTAAAGAATATTCAAAGAGTATCAGGATTAAAGTGTATCAGATTGAAGACCAAGTCAAGTAAATCAGCTAGCATGAAGATAAACAGCAAGGAAGACAGTTACAAAACAAAACATACAAGTTCATGACAAAGTGAAGACAGATAAAAAATAGAGCGGTAAAAAGTAAAAAGTAAACTGTAAACAGTGAAATTAAACATGAAGATATTAAGGGTTAAAAAAATATGAAAACACTTCCACCAGCCACAATGAATTTTATCCAAAATAAAAGTGAAAAACAGTAAAAAGAAGTTTAAGGTTAAAAGATGAAATTAGAGCAAAAATGGTACATTCTTAAAAAATTTCATGTTTAAGTCATAGTTTTGCATAAACTATTGTGATCAATCCAAGATGAATTTTGCAACAATGAAGGAGGTTTATGTTTTTAAGAGGACAATATACAAAAACCTCTCTCACTTTTCTAACAGCTATTATGGTTTTGGAAATATTAAACAATGTTGGAAAGCACGTTTTGCAGAAAATACCGGTTAAGTCATCATTTTGCAGAGAATATTGTGGTAAATAAAAAATACATAATACAAAAATGAAGGAGGTTTTTGTTCCTAAGAGGCTCATATACAAAAACATATCTCACTTTTTTCACAGTGATTTCAGAATGAGAGATACATGCACATATTTATAAGCTATTTTTCAGACTCTGTAAAACTCTGTTTTACACATATTTTTACAGAGCCTAGTGTGCACAGCTGGAGAGGAATTTTAGGAAACTGAAAGAGTTTTATCTCACCAACATATTAATCCATAGTAACCTCTTTCATGTTTTACATATCTATTACGTATTGAGAAATAAAAAGATATCATTGGACCCCAAGTTTGCAGAATTGTTGGAGCAGAATGCACAAAGAAAGGAAGCAGTTAGTGACTTGGATGCCTCATCATCAACTAAGAGTTGGATAAAATTCGAATTCTCCTCTTTGTCATCACCTATCCATAAGAAATAGTGCCAAATAGATGCATTAGTTTGAGTGTATTTTACTTAAGTTCTATTTATGTAAAATAGTTGGAGAGATTTGTGAACTAATCTTGATATTTTTTCAAGATATTTTAGTTTAGAATTTGTATAAATACTTCACTCTTGGAAGTATTTTGGGTGGATTCTACTACTTTGCTGTGACATTGATTTTTTGGAATAAAAGTGCTTTGGAGAAATTTATTCGTGGCTTGCTGGATGATGATTTGAAGCTCAAGACTTTTTGCAGGATTCATGTGTCCGACTACAGTTCAATAAGTCCTTTCTATCCTATGTTTTAAGTTTTATATCTGTTTATAATATCACCCTGTTCCATTTCTGAATAATTGACATAAAAGAATAAATCAGAATTTACTTAAGTGTACTCTGATTTCAATTGTGATTATTCTAAAATGTTTTCTACTAAACTGGTTATAAGAAATGAATTCTTAATTGCTCTTGTTTCGCTGGTTTAAACATCTTGATTACTATAGTAAAGAATTCTTAGCTGCTCTTTATTTGTAATCATTCACTTTCTTTCTTTTGAACATGTTGAAAGATTCTTGATTGCCTTTCATCCCTTCAAAATCCATTCCATTCATTTTAAGATGCAAAATTGTTCTCTGTTTGGCTATCTTGCCCTGCAAAGCCATCTTGTGTGTAGAAGAGTAATCCAGTAAAGCCATCCTTCGAATCCATAGCCCAATGGCCTGAAATATTCAATCTTGCCCTCAGTTAGCGGATTCCACCATTCAAATTCAAAACAAATTTCTTGGACTTATAACTAGCCTAAAACTTCCTAAGAACAAATCTAAATTATAAAGAGAGAGCCCTCTCTGGATGCAGATTGGCTAGATTCTGAATCTGCAGGTTGGTTTGTGGTTACCTCGGGTTTACTTTCCTTTTCCAAAACTTCAAGGAAAACCTAAGTGATAACACCTTAGATAATAGTTGTTGAAAGTTAAGCCAGATTGAGGATAAAGTGAGGAAAAAGGAGTACATATTTTTCCAAAACAAAGTAAAAAGGGGCAAGGAATGTAACTAAAAGAAGACAAAAGACGGGCTCAACATCTCCCCCATGCTTAATCTGATGCATGCCCTCATGCATCCAAGGCATCAATGTTTGGTCAAAGGCCAGTTGCTTTGGCCAACTCCTCCAGACTTTTTCTGAATGGGACTGAGCATCTCTTAAAATATACAACCAATATTTGAGCACTTGTTCTCTTTGCAGGTCGAGGGCTGGATGTTTTCCATGTTTTAAGCCTTCTATTCTTCCTTCTAAGCTCATCATTTTGTGCATACAACCTAAGGTTTTCATCCTTAAACTAATCATTTGTCTTGCTAACATACTAAAATAATGTCTCAAACTTGTGGGCCTTGTCTCTTATTTTAGCAATTTTCTTCTGAAGCCTGACTAATCTGATCTTAAAATTTTCTTCTTCATCAGGAATGGGCATCTTGGTTGGAGCTGCTGACTGCGAAGAATGGTTCTCTTTTGGCACATGGCCCACACTCTACTTCAGAGAAGGGTCTTGTTGTTCTGGACTTGTTGAAGGTCGAGTGGGAGTGAAAGTGTGAAAATATTGGGCAATGTCAGATGGAATTTGAAATTGATGGGGCGATGAAGAAAATTTGGGAAAATATGAGGAGTATGGAATGGGAAAATTAGGGGGTGAGGCCAAAAAAACATGTTGAGGATCAACAGTGGTGCGAGGAGACTTACCCATGCTCCTGGTCCTTCTTCTCTCTGGTGTGACAATTTCTAAATTGGGAGCTGAGGTTTTATGAGCATGAATTGAAATTTTTCTGGATTTGGGCTTATGACCTGAACTGGGGGTTTGGAGGGAATTTCGGCCAACTCTTAAGTAGGGAATAAGGCCTCTCTTCCTTGTTTTCCTGACTGCCTCTTTGAAGGTCCAGCTTCATGGCTAAAGGAAGGATTTGGCATCTTAGAATTCTCAGGGGGAAGCAAGGCAGATTGAGCAAGTGAAGTGGGTGGAGTGGTTTTGGAAGTAAATGCAGGAATCTCCATTTTTTATTTCACAATTTGACCTAAATACCTTTGTATCCATTTCACATTAGTTTCCTCTCCTAGAAGATTCTCTATGAGGAAGTCTTCCCAAGACTTCTTCCTCTTACTTAATTTGAAAACAACAAGATATTAATTAGGCTTTGATGATACAGTGCAGTTCCTAGTTTCCTACTCTCAGATTGAACTCCTCTAGCCATTTTATGCAAGCTCAGTTTTAAGAAGTGGGGAATATCTACAAAGCATTCTTCAATAATATGCATTAATAATTTGATATGATACAGATAGATGATGGAATATCTACCTTCACAGTTAAAAATCATTGTATCATAGTTAACAACGACTGTCATTGATCTGGAATGCAGATTCATAACATTCCCTTAGCCCAAATCAATGAATGATATGATGGCTTTAAAAAATTGGTGCAATTGGGTATCCTAAATTGACCTCCTTTGAACAATGGTTCACCCCCTGTGGGCAGCCCAATTTCTCTACATAATGGTTTCTCCATGACTTCAAGGCACAGGTTCCCAATATTTTCCCTCTTTCCATCGAAAGTCTAGGAAAATGCTAATGCCACTGCATCATTTTACCCCTAGAACCTTTGAAGAAAAACCATCCAGCCCCTCTTTTCAATGACTTCCTTGCACAAATGGTACTCTACATTTTGAGAAAATTGGGCAAATGTTGGCTAGTGCTTATCGATTCCCATGATCAGAGCAGATTATAACATTCCTGAAATCAACTTATGTCATGTAATCACATTTATAGTAACCCACGGTTAGAGAGATAACTACATAGACAGGGAGTAAATCGAAAAATAAACGCAGCACAGAGAACTTTAATTTCACAGTTTGGAAGTATCGGTGAGTGGCATCCATACGACACACATGAAGAATCATACTCAGATGTCCACATTTTTTATGAAAGAAATCCTTACTTAGGCATCTCCTCTTTCCATCATAACATTCCCCAGCTTGCATATAGGTGCCATAGTGTATAAACATGAAGGAGATATAATGTCATGATCATGGATTTGTCATGGAAACATGGTCTAGTGATCAGGTTATGACGATAGATTCATTATGAATACATCTACCCAGGAATATAATTTATCATACTGCCATGCCCACAAATTTTAAAATCATGCCTAGAAATGTAATTATCATAACGCCATGCTCAAAAATTTTGAAATCATGCCCAATCGATTCATATTTAGGGGAGATTTGGCGGCATTCATTCATCTGTGTTTAAACAATAATGACGTTTATGCTTATGATGAAGGTTAGGTTCGCATGAATTCTTGATTCCTGTTGTGCCATGATACGCAAAATCGTGTTCCTTCTTAGATGATGCCTTCGCCTGTCATCATTTGAGCTTTATCCATCATACGTTCTCCCCATCATCATTTTACGCAACCCTTATTATCACTTGTAGCCTTTCCAGCCCCATCCACTTGTAACCATATGAAGTTATGTGCGGCTATGGAAATGGGTGAATGAAAATGAAGATAATGTCAATACTTAAGGGGAATGGGTCATTATGAGATTAGGAGCTCATCTGGGCTTAGAATAGGTTAGGAGGTGAAAATGAAGATAAGGATATATAGGGGGTTTCGGTAAATTTCAGTTACTCGTAGTTATAATTAAAACTACCTATAACTAAATTAAGTAAATTGAGCACAATACCTTTGTTACTTGAATGGTACTGGGAATAAGAATACTATGAATATCCCACTAATATAGGAACAAGTTCATTGTTTGAGATGTGGCTCTTGTTGTAACAAATGATCATATGACAACAATAAAATTTGTAGCAGAACAAGTGGCATCTAGACCAGTAGAACTTCTAGGCTTAGGATATAATTTCCAAGACTGAACTGCTTGTTAAAAATAGAGCTTTGCACATTTTATCAATACCATAGATATTTGTGACCACACTGTAGTCTTTAGATAGCAGATTTCCAAAAGAGAGTTATAGTCCAGTATTGGATGGTCAAGTATGAAGATGACAAATCTAGAGTAATCCAGGCATAGAGCTAGTTATTATAAATAACATAACATAATATCTTCAATTTCTCTGACAAACTACCACTGAGTTTTTGTGAAGTGGCATTGGAAACCTGTCCACAATCTCATGGATTTTAACCCTTCCTGAGATGATAACTGCCTAGGGCATTTCTTTTTAGGGAGCTTGAAATGTCCTTAAAGAAGGATCTAAGGGGCTTATTTTTCGTAGTTATTCCATTGGGCCCGTAAAAGAATAATTCAATACCCATTAGATCCCTAGGCTACCACCACCTTATTGTTTTATCGAGCCTAAGGTAGTCTCTGCTCGAGGCATTCATGTTTAGAGAGTCTGAGTTTCCCATAGAAGACTCCAGAGAATTTCCTTTCCATAATTATTTCCTTGGGCCTGAAAAGAACAATTCTATGCCCAAGGAATCCCTATAATACCACTAGCCCATGAATTTTATGAGCCTAGATCAGTCAATGCTCGAGAGCTTCATTTTTGAGAGTCTGAAGGCATCCAAAGAAGACTCCAAAATGTTCATTTTCCATAAATAATCCGCCAGACTTGGATAAAGGAATAAAATTACTCCTAACTAATTTCTCCTTTATTCTACATGGGATGTGGGGAGAACCACCTGTAGATATGAAAAATTAAGAGCCCATTGGTTCATATATATATATGTATATGTATATATACATATATATACACATACATAAATGTAGTATACATACATACATAGATACATATATACATATATACATATATACATATATATATATATATATATATATATATATATATATAAATCAATTGACCGAACCAGCAAGAGGCTAGTCATTTGCATGAACCAACTCCAATCCTGGATACTTCTGAACTTCCTGCAAAAAATGATCATGTGAAAGTGGTTTGTGATAAACTTTTTGTTGATGGCCATTCACCACAAAAGAAATATGCTCATCATCGATGGTCTTAATATGAACTGAACCGTTATCAAAAACTTTAGCTACTTCATATATCCCTAACCATGTAGTGGAAAACTTACCTTTAAAGTGCTTAAACTTATTGTCATATAACAAGGCCCAGTCACCTTGATGGAATACCTTCGTGATGAAATTTTCATGCCATCGAGCTCTCTGTTCTTGCACTAATGAGGTTCTATGATAAGCATCTTGTCTCATTTCGTCCAACTCGTTCAACTACATCAATCTTTGCTCTTGAGCTTGATTTAGGCTCATTCCCAATCGGGCGGCAGTTCTTAATGTTTTTACTTGGAATTCAGTGGGCAAGAGCAATTTCTTCCCGTAGACTAGTTCATAAGGTGTGTGCCTTGTCACATTCCTCCACGTAATTTTGTAAGTCCATAGTGCCTCTAATAACTTATCCGCCTAGACCATATGGTGCAGTTGAATGGTCTTTGTGACGATGGATTCTATGACTTTGTTAGTGGACCCCACTTTTCATTATCTTGGGGATGGTAAGGGGTAGATTTATGGTGCTTAATCTGACACTGCTCAATGAGTGCCTTGACCAAATTTGATGTAAATTGCATGCCTTGATCAGTGACAATCTCACGCGGCACACCAAATCTTGTGAATATGTCCTCGAACATAAAATCTACTTCTGCCATTTTCGTAGCACCATATAATGCCTTAGCCTCCACCCACTTAGTGACGTAGTCGGTGCACACCAAGATATACTTTTTGTTTTTCAACATTGGGGAGATGGGTCGTACAAAATCTAATGCCCACTTCTCAAAAGGTTCAATGGCTATTTTTGGCTAAAGAGGCATATTTTCGAACGAAACTAGTCTCCCCATCTATTGGCAAGCATCATAACTAGAAACAAACTTCTTGGTGTCCTTAAAGAGTGAATGCCAATATTACCCAGTACATAGAACCTTTTATGTAGTCTTTTTTTTAGCAAAGTGCCCCCCACAAGGCTCATTGTGGCAGGCTCTCAAAATGTCGTACATATTATCTTCCCGCACACATCGCCTCATGATCAAATCTGTCCCAGTGTAGAAAAAATCCCCCTCAATCCAAGAGTAATTGGCACTGTGCTGCATAATATTATGTTTTTCCCGAGAAGACATGCTTTGAGGTAATTTCCCTGGCACCAAATAATTTGCAATATCGACGAACCAAGGAGTGATGGTGGAAATGGCGAATAGTGCTTCATCAGGGAATTCATCGAGCACTGGGGTTGTCGTGCTTCCCTATCCAATATTCAAACGAGACAAAAATTCAGCTGCCAAATTATCACTTCCAGGCTTATCAATTACGGTTATATTGAATTCTTGTAAGAGCAGCAACCATTGAGTTATTCTACCATTAGTGATCAGTTTATTCATTAGGAATCTAATAGTAGAATGATCGGTATGGAAAAAAGTATCATAGCCAGTAATATAATACCTAAACTGCCCTATAGCATGTAAAATTGCTAAAAATCCTTTTTCTGTGACAGTATAATTCAATTCGGCGGGGGAAATATTTTTGCTAAAAAAATAAATAGCATAGGGGTAGCGATATTCCTTTTGTCCTAGGACTGCTCCTAGTGCCACTGTCTGAAGCGTCTGTACAAATTTGAAATGGTAAGGACCAGTTCGGTCCTCTCAGTACCGGAGTAGTGGAAAACCTATCCTGAAAATCCTGTTGACAATTGACATTCCACATAAAGTCAGCATCTTTAGTCAATAATTTAAATAATGGTGCTGCAATTTTAGTAAAATTTTCAATAAAATGACGATAATAACCAGCATGCCCTAAGAAGCTTCTCACCTCCTTTTGCGAACTGGAAATAGGGATATGCGAGATTACCTTGATTTTCGCCAGATCAATCTTAATTACTTCAAGCGACACATGATGGCGTAAAACAATCCCCTTAGTTTGCAACATTCTACATTTATCACTACTAAGGGCTAGAATGGCTTCCTGACAACGAATCAACACCTTTTCTAGATTTTCCAAAGCCTGATCAAAATCATCTCCATAGACTGTGAAATCTTCCATATAGACCTCCACACAGTCATGGATCAAATTAGAGAAAATGGCAAGTACATCTCTCTGAAAAGCAGCTGGGGCGTTAAAAAGACCGAAGGGGAGGACTCTATATGCATAAGTGCCCCACGAGCATGTGAAGGTGGTTTTATCTTGGTCATATTCAGTTATTTGTATTTGATTATAGCCTTTGTATCCATCTAGAAAAGAAAAATACTTTTTACCTAAAAGCGTATCGAGTACCTAATCGATGAATGGCAGTGGAAAGTAGTCATGCAATGTGGCCTTGTTTAGTTCTTTGTAGTCAACGCAAATACGCCACTTGTAGTTATTTTTCGGCACTACCACCAGAGGTGATACCCACCTACTGTCTAAAATGGGGTAGATGAATTTCGCAACCAGAAGTTTCTGAAGCTCTTCTTTTCAAATATATTTTAATGTTGGGTTCATTCATCTTTGTGGCTGATCCAGATTTATGCAAGAATGCAACAGAATACAAATGTAACCATAAATACAAATATGCAACGGAAATAACACTTCATTTCATTAATATCAAAGAACTGAAATTTTCTTAGAGACAGAATAGAAATAAAATAGCTAGGGCATTGGTAGCTTATCTCTGAGAAGAGATGTGGCGGCTACAGGCCTCTGAACTGAGTTACAATGAGGCTTGAGGGCCTATTTATTATTTAGAAACAATGGAAAACCCTAAACATCCAAAACCCTAACCCTAGGAGATGAAGCGTGAAAAATATGGACCTCGTTTGGGTAAATTGGTGTTTCAACTTCCCGGGGACGTAACTTTGGCATACGATCCCCGTTTGATGCGCACAATAGCTCGTTAGAAATATCTATCCGAGTGCAAATTTTGGTTCAAGAATATTTTCCGAAAACTATTGTTTAGGACCTCAAAACGGCTCTAGAAGTTTAGGACCCGAAAATCTTTCAAAAATAGTAAGTTGTGTTGAAACTAAAAAACTGAAAGAGACAATGGTGGGGCCCCAAGTGGAATAGGTGGGTGGCCACCAATATACACCTATATTAGTGGCTATCAGACAAGTCTCATTTCTTCATTGGTGTAAATATGGTGAATGCAGGTGTCTGGATGGATGCCTTGCATGTCCAAGTAATCCCAAGAAAACACTCCATATTTCTCATGAATCATGCCCATCAACTGCTGCTTTTGTTTTGTAGTCAATTTTGTACCGATGTGTAAGGTATTTCCTTCAGTGATTTCTACAGGCTCTATGGCGAGTTTATGGCTTTCTTCTATTGTTGCAAAAGATGCGAACACTGCTGGATGGCAATCCTCCTGGAACTCATCACTAAAAACATGATGGTAACCATTAAAAGAAATAGGATAATCGATACAAGAATTGCGAGATAAAAATTGGTGCAAAATATGTTCATCAGACTACTCCTGGAGACCTCTAGAATGTTCTAATGACAGCAAAGGAAACATATAGTCTTCGTCTCCATAGGGGCTCTAGGGCCATAATGGTACTTTAGCAGCTATCTAAGCAGGGCGGGCAATAGACAAGTTTTGGCTATGGGAACCCTTGGAAATGGTAATTTCTCCATTTATGCACCCTATGACGAAATCAGAAGTTGCCAACCAAGGGCGTCCTAGAACTACAAGATGTCCAGGTCTAGAGGTTTTTGGGGAAATGATGATAAATTCTATAGGATATTTCTAGGAAGCAATAGTGACCACTATGTCTTCTAGAGTTCCCATTGGTTTGATGACGGATTTGTCTGCCATTTCTAAAATTATAGGGGTGGGTTTAAGCCTAGGTAACTGCAAATATGTCATTGTCTCGTATGTCATGTTATTTATTGCCACTCCTAAGTCTAAAAGTGTGTTTGGCAGAAGTACTCTATTTATTTCAAAGGTGACAATGGGATTCCCAGGGTCATGGTGCGTCACAGGAAAGTCAGAAATCATGGTGGACATTTGGCTCATGATCTTTACGCTTTAGTTCTTATGCCCCTTTCTACCTGGATTCTTGATGCAGATACCCTTGACAATTTTGGTGTAAATAGGGATGTCTCTGATAGCTTGAAAAAGTGGAATTTTAATGCAGACATTCCTTAATTCATTCTCCTATTTATATTCAATTGGAATCTCTTCTTTCTTTACAAGGATTCTTTACGGGTAGGGTGGTTTGTTTGATTCTTCTTCTTGTGTTTTTTTGTTTCTCATTTTGCATATGATTTTTGGATGATGTGGATGGCACCTCTTCCTCTATGAAAATAGCTTATTTCCCTTTGTTAACAGTCTTCCTTGATCGTAACTGAATTTTGTTCATGGGCATGGAAGTGATCATGTATGTAGGAAAAGGCTGGATGTTTATGTTCTGTGTAAGTTGAGGTGATCTATTATGATTTGGGTTAGGCACGAGTTATGCAGGAAATAATGTAGGGTGAGGTGGGTTTTGAGGTGCCCACGAAGATGATGATGGGTTAGATGGTGCAGATAAAAGTTGATGCAAGGGAGGGGTTGGAATTAATTGTTGTTGATATGTGTAAGGGTTATACCCTTGCTAATAGGATTGCATGGGTGGGTTGTACGAGGTGCTTGGCATATTTGGGTAAGGTGGATAAAACTAGTTTTGGGGCTGATAATGGTTGGTATAGGGGTTTTCCCTCCAGTTTTGGTTCCAAGGAGTGTTCTTCATTTGAGGGGTGGCCTAAGGGGGGTAAGCTAGCTGGAAGGTCTAGGGTTAAGTTTGACCATACCCTTGGTGATTAGGTTCCAAGAACATGTTTTGACTAGGGCCTCTAAAAAAGGGTTTCCTGCTTGTTTGTGATGGATAATTTGTTTCTTCATTCCCTTTATAGATAGTCTGCAGGCTGGGAAGAGATGGACACTTGCTGTTTGCATGTTCTAAGGTGAAGATTACTTAGAACTCAATGACGTTGATGGGACACTCTCTTTCCATTTGCTTTTTTCTGCATTTGGGAAAAAATATTTCCATAGCAACCCTTTCGTCTTCTTATTTCTTCTTGTGTTTCATTATGTCGAGCTAGTTTCCAATGTTGTTTAAATGTCAGTTTTAAATTTTTCTAGTAGGTTACTTAGTTCGACTCTAGTGACAGTAGTAGTAGCAATTTTCTGGTTTCTAGATGTAGCATCTCAGAGACTATTGTGAATCTTCTTACCTACTTTATCCTGGCTCCTAGAATAGGTTCGAAAAAGTTCGATTATTTCAGCAAAAAAAAATTGTAAATGTCCCCACCATTTAAAAGGTTTAAGGTTTTGATGCATTCATCTCTTAATCCTTTCAGAAAGACCGTTTTGACATTTTTTTCATCTAGATGGGCTCATTGGGACTTATGAAAATGATGTAGTAAGCGCTCATGATATTCTTCTAGGCTCTTGTCATCTAGTTGTTGCATTCTTAGAATATCATTGAGGTCCCTAGTTTTGCACAAATCCTGGTATTTCCTAAGGAATATAGATTTCATGTCATCCCAAGTGTATATGGTGTTTTCCCCTAAGCTCATAAACCATCTAAGTGCAGCGTCTTTCAGGGTGGCCCAAAACAATTTCAGTTTATGTGCATCATCGTAGGAATTATAGCTTCTGCACATAATATCAAATTTGAAAATAAAAGCATCAGGATCCTCAAAGGACCTACCATAAAAGAGCGACATGGAGGTCATTCTAATGCTCTTCGTTGTGATGTTCTTGGTGATATAGAGGATAGGGAACCCAAAGGTAGTTTCTTCTTCATTGTCATCTGGTCCTCCTCGTGGTGCATACTTTTTTCTCTCCTTGGCCCATCCATGTTTTCTCCCCTTGGTCCATTCCTGTTTCCTCCAAAGAGAGTTGGTCCTTCCCCTTCTTCATGATTTTTCTCGATGTTTTTGTTCTCTCCTTCATTGTTCACCATGTTGGTTCTGATGTTAGTGGAGAAAGATCCAATGGACAACCTTACTTCTTCTTGAATTGCAAGTCCCCCTTCTCAAATATGCTTTCCACTGGTGCTCCATTTTTCATGCTTAGTACCTGTGTAACGCTTAGCGAGATTATTTAATGGGGTTTTTATCGAACCAAAATTTTCAGGAAATTGAGAACTGGAAATAAATCTACCTTTATTATCCCTAGATCTACTTCTATGCATAAGGAAATAAGAATAAAGTTCGAGAACAAGCAGTAATCGGTTAGACTTTGGAGCAACCCCACAAATTTGGATGCATAGCTCTTCACTCAGGCCTTATCGTACTTACTCTGCCCTCTGACAACCCTACAAGATATCTGAAACTCAGAAAATAATTATTACCTAAATCTAAAATTACAACTTCCCTGACAACGGTGCCAAAAATGTTGTGAGAATTAATTGTCAAATTAAACCTCCAATATTCATATGTCAATCTGGGCTCGTAAACATGAGCTGCACTGCACTTCCGATATTTAGTTTATGATTCAGAGTTTGAATAATTCCTTATGATAATTAATTAATAATTAATACACAAAAATACTCATAAACACACAAATTGCAAAAAAGAGATCAGTTCATCATTCCAAACAGGACCAATAATTGAATGTGACTTTAGCACTTAACCCTTTACTTAATTTATCTCGTGATTGAACTGAATTCAAAACCTAATTACTCTAAAGAAAATACCTAATCTTCAACAAAATTCAATTTAACATTTCAATATTTCTTACAAAAATTCCAAAACCCTAATTCTAACTTTCATAGGCCACACTTGGAAGAAACTGATTAATCTAAATGCACCTATAAAATTATCTTATGCTCACGTAATGAATTTTACAGTTACTAATGGCTTCCTTACTTAAACCCTAGGATAAGACACTTTATACCAATTTCACTACTTTGACATCAAACAAGAGATTGCAACATCAAAACTATTTGAAATGTTTGTTTCACACACTTATCAACCAAAGCAAACAGCTCAATCTTTCATGCTTGATGTATGATCTACTCTATGCAAATTTCATTCAGCAAATCCTAATTCCACTTTTAAAATAAACTGATATGAACTTGAACTATTTACGCACACAACTGTACTCAAGAAATCATATTGCAATTACAGTTGAAATTATTCAAATCATTAAACCGAACTCTGGAAAATTTTCTCAAAAGGCCTTCAACAATCAATACTCTGCTTTCCTAAACAACAAGATAAGGTATACTAATATAAATAGGCAGACACAATTTACTAAGATATCGTAATGGAAACTAATTCAATTAGGGAACTAATATTTTGATTAACATGCTAGTGAAAATCACAATTGGCAATAGTTTTCCTATTTCAATCAAATTGCAATGTAGCTAATTTGTATATTGCTCCAGAGTCTCAAACCAGAAATCACTTCTAAACTAAGTTTTAAAGGTTAAAATTACTCATCATACTTCACTCTTATGAGCTAGAAATTCCCAAATTGCATAGAAGACTAAAAACCCTAATCTCTTTCACAAATTTAAAAAGGACCTAAAAAAACCTACTTTACACACACACACACACAGTTCAACAAATCTTACATTCCGAATGAAACCTTAAGCTAGTATTCCTATTCACTCAATTCTTTTACCAACAACAGAAATGAACACTGGTACTAAGAAAGAATCGAAAGACTTTGACTTAGTTAACACACTGAAAATACGCTATATAAATCCTTTTGCAAGCCTATTATTAGCAACTAATGAAATCCTATTGCTAGGTTTAAGTAATAGAAGGCAGATCCTATTTGACCCTATCTTAAATCACACAAATAAAATGATGAAAGAATATATTTTTACAACGAGTATAGAGACCTTTTGATTCTTGACCGATCCTTCAGTTCACACTCTGTTTATTAAACAATTCAAATTCAAATCTAATTTGAGAAGTCAACATATCAATTCTGAGGTCCAGTTTGAATGGTAGTTATAGAGTTTTGATCTAACTCACAATTACGCCTATGATCTCATTTGAATTCTTACTTTTGGTGAAAATTCAGGAAAGGAAATTAACAAGACCAAAACGTACTTCTCAGAATCAATTCACCATAACTAAATCGCACTATGTGAATGAGATTCATGTTCAATTTGGATGCTAAGGAGATGTATTTATGAATCTATCGTTGAATTTCTTCCATCCTATTCTAATTAATCAATGAGACTTTAAAACTGATGTGTTCAACCACACTATGTCTGTTCACACTTGATAAATCACAGAGGTTTGTTCTCATTCAATTCATTTTCTAGGAGAGATACAAGAGTATTCATTCAGGTTCAAGACTAATTCAAGTAATGAGATCTGCAAGTGAAATTCTTGTCTAGAAAACAACGTTGGCAAGATTTGAATGTAATTTATTAGGATCAGAACTTGTAAAAGTTAAACGCACACCTACAGCAACAATTTTTGAAACCTTCACTATGCAACCCTTCAATGTAAACACACAATCTGTTCAACTAAAAACTAACATATGAAATCATTCCTTCCATAGAGACACAATCCAATCATCAACGGATATGAGAAATAAAATTGATTTTCTAAGAAAAACTATAAAAATAGGAAATTAATCAAACACACGTACAAATTACCTCTAGCTATACTTATAGGAGCTGACTTGGTTGTGGTGGGCCCTTGCCACACTCGAAGAAGCTTAGGATTTACAGGGACTAGCTACGCTTCAGCAAATCTACCTCAGGAAATCATACAAAATCCACAACACTTCAAAACCAAATTATTAACACAGCATGACAAATTACAACTTCGGCTTTCACTAACAGAGGATGAAATCATAGTCTTCAAGTCTTGATGACAAAATCGAGTTGCAATACCCACACCAAATAAACATATTACACATCCTAGCCTTTATAGGCATCGTGGAATTCACAAATAGCATCATTTATGTTACATAGAAAGTCATTGAAAACCAACGATGTGAAAATCCCACGAATTACTCATATTTAGCACTATGATATTCTAATTCTTAGCTGTCCTCTCCCTATCAAAACCACATACTGATATAGAAAGATGCTTATAAATTTATCAAACTGAACCCAACTGCATGGAAAATGGCCATCTGGCCATTCCATCGATCCCATGAAACTTTTTGAAGCATTGGTTGGAACATCAAGCTTCTGGAATGTTGAGCTGGAGCTTCAAGTATGCTGGATCATTTCCTGGAGGATGATTAGAGAGGCATAGTTCTTCCAAATCGAGCCTAGGTGCCAGCTGAGAAATTCCTATAGGAAATTCCACACTATTCCCATAATGATGAGCTAACAATAAGCATGTAACTTAAAATACCTAACTTAGCCATATAATAGTAAAAATAATTCTACTTGTAATTCATTTTAGCTCAGATAATAGCTAATGAAAGTTAAGCCAGATTGAGGATAAAGTGAGGAAAATGGAGTACATATTTGTCCAAAACAAAGTAAAAAAGGGCAAGGGAGGTAAATAAAAGAAGACAAAAGACGAGATCAACACATAGATTCACCTACTTGTGCATCAATAAAAAAAGGATATTCAATACCCTAGTTAACTAAAACCAAGTCAAATTATTTGATCCTTGGAATGGCTAGTTGGCATGATTAAATCAATAGTCACATTATTTTAAGTTTTTGTTATATTTCAAACTATACTATTGAACTTGTATGGGTATTTCCACTCCATTGGCATGGAGCTTGCAGGCCACCTATATATATATATATATATATATATATACTCTCAAAGAAAGGTAACAATAGTCTCATGCATGTAACTAATCATTTTACTCAACTATGTTAAAATCTCTCTCTCTCTCTCTCTCTCTCTCTCTCTCTCTCTCTCTCTCTCTCTCTCTCCTATTTTCTCTACTATGAGCACACTAGGTAGACTCAGTGTGACTGGGAATGTGATTCTTGACTAGGATTCTAGTGTTTCATTAATTGTGAAACTAATACAATTCATAATTTATGTGATGATGTCATGTTCCTCAATGTAGTAGGTAATGACATTCAAGCTTTACATTGTCCCATGCCACCATCATTAGTTTAACAAATATGAAATACATGTCTCCACTAAACTAAAGAATGCCCCCATAAATTTTTATAAAATATATATGGATGTTCAAGTATAGACTCTCCTTGATAATATTCTCATAACAAGTTTCAAAACTACCATTATTATACCTAACATCTACCTTATACTTCATGAAAACACATGTTTTGAACTGAGAAGACAATATCCATTGGTTGGGTACTAATGTCTCTCACTTCTCTGATGGGCCAATCACATGTGTTGCTAATGCCACTAGGAAGTGACCATATAGAAACTAGGTCACATCCCTATGTGTATCCATAAGGTCTTTTCAACACTCCCAATATACTACGATTGAGAACATATCCAATATGCATTGTCCCTTGGATGACTTACACACAATCTAAATGCTTAGAATAGTATAGACCATATTTTCCTAAGTAGCATTTCTTTCCTTGATCACAATCTCTTTACATCTTCACCTGGTGCCACACTTCTCATATAGGATATCTAATCCTATATGAAGATGAACCACACTGGTTGGTTCAAAACTCATCGACGAAATCTTTCTCTATGTGATTATCACTGAAAGATCTCTTTGCAAATATTATGGTTCACAGAAGCCAAATACCAAAAATATCTAAATATATTTATTACTACACTTATTTATTTATAAGGAAAAGGTGATGATATCTCCAACCATTTACAATCCATTCAAATCATGGATGAGCTCCTCTATGATTCCAATTTCTATCTTCAACCAAATATTTCACCATGGATTATAAAAAATAAGAATTTGGTGCATAATTCTACATCACCAAGGTCCTTAAAGACAAATATTCTAGTATATTCATGATTTTATTGCCTACCATCCCGTACAATGATCCTTTCACCATGAAGTGCAAAACTTTGGCCTCATCTTTGAATAATCCATGTACTACTCTACTTGGAGGTTCAAAATATGGTTTCAATGGTGAAGTTATATCAAATTAGATTGATTTTTTCTATCTATGGTTGAGTTTTTCCTATTGGAATTATTCTCTAGTATCATAGAAGGGTGACTATTTTTGGGATTAATTTCTTTGCATTCATCCTAGTTTTCTCATTGCCTCATCCCATCAGCAACTTCTACATTGGTAGACAAAGGTTATCTTTAATTTTCTAACCTAATGTTTGAAAATATATAAAATATGAGTATGAGACACTTCTCTTGGGTAAATTTCAAAAGAGACAAGTTTAATGTCAATTCCTTCTAAGCCTCACAAATGTATATGAGTAATGCCATAAATTTCATTACTAAAATCCTTCAATGATCGAGTCACTTTCATGAATTCAAAATCATCCAATTAAATACAAAGATTGAGCTTCTCCTTTTAAATGTGTGTATACCATGTCAGGAAAAATATGTGATATTGGTTGTTCACCAATCATTTTTGTCTTTTCTTCTCACCTTTATGTCATTATTGTCACGTTTTGACTCTTGATCTAGAAGGTGATAAATTGTATCATTGCAACTTGTTCCTGGTGCATCTATTGCTTTTATGTTATCCCTTAAACTCATCCTTAGTGCAACCTTCACTCCTCCTAAACATTGAGAAATTCCAAAACCCTTTAACTTAGTACTATGTCACATGCCTTCCTCACAACTCTACCTTCACTTGTAATGGTGCTTTGATTCTGGAATTTGTGTTCCAATATCTTATATCACCATACTACAATAGCCTCCCCTACTCCTTGCCCCCACTAGAAGGGTATCTTTAGTCTCCCTTTGATGTAATTTATCTTTGGTTGGTGTTTTAGATGGGGGTAACCCTACCCCCACAAACCACAATGGTGCATTTTTCTTTAAAGAAAAATGTTTTACAAATGTAACTAGAATATTGCAACCTAATTTGAAAGTAAATTTTTTTCTACACTAGGAAGGAGATGCACAATGGGGTTTTAGGCATGATTCCTTCACCCAAACTGTCTAGAGATATCATCCAATTGATATAAACAACTAGGTATGGTTTCTCTAATATCCACAAATATAAAATAACTAAGTCAACGTGTCTTCAATTTCCTTGGATTTTTCAAAATTTACTCTCATTCATCAAGACCATGCCTCATTTTCTAGATGTCTTGGATTTGATGTGTTGATCATTCATATAATTATGTCACTCTTTTTGCATTGTTTTGTTGTAGGATTCCATAATCCTATCTTCTCCTAGTGACATTAATTATGCAAGTACATTAATTTGTGCTTCATCATATGACAACTATGTGGATTGTAGTTTCTTCATAACCTTTCTTCTATTGTTCTCTTGTACATCCTTATTAGTCATAACTTTTCAATCTTGTGTGTTGTTAGCCACCTATAAAATGTTGGCATAGCAAACAGGTGGCTAAAAATGTTTCTAAGCCTTCAAGAGAGACATTTTCTTTGAAAATCTATCATCCTTGAAGCCCCCATGTGTCTCTCTCCTCTGAAAAAATCTTCACTAATGTTTCCATTTGATTAGCCTCACTGTTTGTGAAAGAAAAATGCTCAGAAAAAGCCCCCATATGCTCCATTTTATCCCTTGAAAATCCCCATTTTCACCCCTTTTTCCCCTCAAAAAATTCCCACAAAATCCCTACAATAACCCTCCAAATCATCAAATTTCCCTTTTAAACCTTATAGCTCCCTTTATTTGGTTTAAAAACCCCCTTTTCTGCCTACCGGAACCCCTTTCTTGGCCTAAAAAAGCACTCTTTTGGCCTAAAAACCCTCTTTTTACACTATAGTAGGTCTTAAGCCGCGAGAGCTTATATGTCGTGGCCCCTTTCTTCATAGGCCCTTAGCCCCACAACTGGGCTCTAAAACCCAAAAAATCCCTTTAAAAAACACAAAAAACGCATTCTCCACTCTTTTGAAATATTAAGCCCCCAAGGGCTTAGACTCACTGCTAGCCCCGGTCCTTTCTATCCATGGGACCATGTATGGGTGCTTAGCGCTAGCCCCAATCGCGAATCGCATTCGGAGCTTTCTATTTCTGACTTTTCCTTTGTTCTTTTGAAATCTTCTGATGCGATGGGTTTTCTTCTCCTGACCTCCTATTTAATAAGGACCGTTGATCATCTGCAGATCCAACGGCCTACGCTCAATCGCAAATCGACAATCGCAACTTTTATTTTCCATGTTTTTTTCCTCCTTCGATACCGATCCGCTGATTCGATCTGGACTGTTGAATCCACAAGAAGCAACGGTCCAGATTTCGTCACATTCCACCCATAATACTCTGTCGTCGCCCCACCAATTTAATTTCCACCGTCAATCTTTCTCCTTGATCAGATGACTGGTGCTTAATCGTGCATCGCAAGTCTCAAAGTGCCACCCCCTTCTCTCCTTCGATTTGCGATCCCCGATCTAATCCCGACCGTCCATCCATACAGATCTGATGGCTGAGACACCATCGCACCTGATTCCTGAGCCCAACATCATCGCTCTGCTGATTTAATCTGGACCGTTGATCTCCCCTCTAATCCGATAGGCCGCACTAAATCGCAAATCGCAAAGTAAAAAACCTCGGAGTTTTGGCCCCCTACCTTTTCTCTGATGCAATTAAATCCTAGCGGTTCGTTTGATCTAGATCAATGGCTCATATTACATTTAATACCCAAGTCTTTGTCCCTTCGTTTTCTCTCCCAGGCATTTTATCAAGTCTTCTCCACCGTCGATCTCTAAAGATCGACAGCCCTGATTAAATCCTTGACCCCTTCCATTCCCCCATTCACCTGATCTCCCAGCGGCCCTATTGATGAATCTCCATTGTCCATTTATCTGATCCAATGGTCATGATATAATCTCCCCCCCAATTCATCATTCATTCATTCATCCTCCCAACAGTTCCATCGGTGAATGTCAACCGTTGATCGCCGATGTCTGGTCTAATCAGATGGTTCGGAACCTGCCTCGCACTAAACTTCCATCAGGCCATTTTTACTCCATTCCACCATGATTTTTACCCGTTTCTTCGCCTGCATCCACCATTTCCATTACTGCGACACCATTTCCTCGGCCTTCCAAAGAATCCTCCTCCACTCCCATTGATTTTCTTAACATGTTTATGGGGTTTTTGCAGGGTTACAGACAGTGAAAAAAATTCTTTCTACACAGTCACTGTCATGGTGATAAAGGGCGCAGACTGCCATTTTTTCAGAACCAAAGATTGTAGGGAAGACACCTGAGAAGGTTTTAAACATGTATTTCATCAAAATATTAGTGTGAAACCCTCTCATAAGCCTCCAGTGTCGTTAAAACCTGCATATTCACAGACATATCATAAGAGAAGCGGAAAGTGTATCGGTGACAGGATTAAGGGATTTAAAGCCTATTATTGAATATTAATGTCATAATCCAGTGTTTAAAGGACGAAGATATAGATTGAAGACCTTATAAATGATCCAGAAGGCTAATAAGGCCTAAAGCGCATGAAACAAGCCATATCAGTGTTTTCACGTTAGCAGAATCTTCTTTCCCAAGAAAGGACAAGTTCCCATAGTGTCTTTTATTCTCCATCAAGTTCTTGAGAAGATCACCACCCTGACAGAAGTCCTAAGATTGCCAGAGCATTAGTTACAAAGTATGGAAGGCCTGAAAGTCATTTATCTGCCTTACTTGTCCCAGAGTACAAAAAGAGTACAAACAGCCAGAAAGTACCTCAGAAACATACCACTGGAGTTATTATAAGCCTGTTGAAGACCACTAATTCATCCAAATGGTACTGAAAGTCAATACAGGGATAGTAAGACAGAATGGGCTACAGAAGCACTTCTCCCTCTGTTTTAATGATTCATTTAAAGTTCTATCTATGTCTACTGTCATTCTTTCAGCTATAAGAACTCATGAGAAACAAGTTGTTGTGGGTTGGTTAATCGTGGATTGTAAGTTGTTTCATTAAGATAGATTTCTGCGTGTATTAGTTGTAAAATAGGCTGGGAGATGATTTCTAGTTGATATCAAGCTACTGGACGATGATGTATGTGACTGTTGTTGCTCTTTAATATGACAAGCATGTTCATTGGATCCTGATCTAAATCAGTGGTGATGTGTTCTATCTACTACTGTTTTCCCTCTGTTATGCAATCATATTTCATTCCTCTGATAAGAATCAGTAATCTAGCTTAGGATATACTGCTGTAAAGTACCCTAATGCTTCCTACTCTTCTAATATTTGATGTTTTCTGCTAATTGTGTAATCTAAGAAAAAATTCAAGATAATTTAACCAGTATAGTAGTTGGTTTTATCCATGCTTGCTGATGTATGAATTTAGAGTCTTCTTTTAGATGTTCTTGTCTAGTTTTAACTGAAAGAATTGGGAAACTAGGATATTTAGAGTTCGTTTTGTCTCACTAGGATCCTTTTCCAACAGTTTTCCTTTCTAAGAGCCCTTAAGTTGAATTTCAAAAGTAGATAAGGTTAAAAGTCTTTCTATGATCTTAGGCTTCACTTTGTGTCCATCTTGAATGTTTACTATTATATGAAGAGTTAATCTCATTAGGAGTTTGATCATAGATGGTTAAGGCATGTCCTATCCCTAGATTTTCTCCTAAGTGGTCACCTTGGAAGGTTTCCTTTTCATTCACCTTCATTTCCTTATTGTTTCATCCCATACTATCATCTTTAGAGATCCTCTGATTTAGATGACTAGCCCATTTGAAAGCCTTGGATATTGAATTGCAAGTAAACCCTTTTATGACCCCGTTTCCCAATGGATTTGTGTTTTCTTTGAATTATCTACCCATTACTAAAATCCTTGTTTACTCACTTCTTTACCTTACATTGAACCCTTCTTTCATGTTTCCCAACCAAACAACAAAACAAAATAAAACAACAACCCTTGTGCCCTATAACTAGCCTAATACCTTAAATTTAAATTCAAAGATATATTATTCTTTGCCTTTATAGAGAGATCCCTCTCTGGATCCAGGAGGGCTAGATCCTGAGGTTCCAAAGTGGTTTGATGTTGTCTTATCATTTGGTATTGCCAAATCCGCCAAATCATAGGAACCACAACATAATGGCGACTCCACTGGGGAGAAAGACCAATAGCCTTGATCTGGTAGCTAATCACTGTGGTGGACAGTAAATCTTCTTGAAACACTCTAAACCTTCCACCTAGCAACTCCACAGTTCCTAAATGACCAAAGGACTCCACTGGTGATCAGTAGGCCTGCTGATTATCTTTGTTTTCACAAGACTCTCCTGGGAGACTAGTTGCATTACAACATCATCCACATTAAAGGAAACACATGGGATTAAGCTTCTTTGTTTGAAGATATTTTTCCTCTTAAATATTATCACATCTAGCTAACATTATTTTTTGAGTTTGAGGACTTAACATACTGACTTCAAGAACAATCCATAATAGAGCTTATCCTAATCCAAATCCACCTGAGATAGTTGAAAACCCTGAGAGTATTCTTAGGAAGCCTTATACATATAGGGATCCAAATATTGTCAGACACATTAATAGAGCTAATTCAACACCTAAAAAATTTGCATCTCTATCAAACACTCAAATTGACTTAGACTTACCGATCAATTTACCAAGAAACCAGTCACTCAATGCTATGGAACAGACAGACTTTGAGCCTCCAATATTACCACCACATAGTGGTCAAAACATTAGGGATAGAGAAACCCCTCCATCAACACCTCCTGATATTCATTTCATCCATAAATTGGTTCTCTCTCACCCTAGATCTGCTCAACAGTTTGCTGTTGGTCCTAGCATTTATGTCATTCATATACCTACTACTCAAGCCCAAACTCTACCTCCACAAAACGCTACCATGGCTGCATGGTATGCTCCCTTGGTGTTACCACAACCTCTAGTGCCTTTACCCAATGACTATCAGTCTAAAATCCCACATTTCACTAGAAAAGAATCTACCACAGCTCAACACCATGTAGATAGGATGGAAGATTCCTTTGACTATATGGAGATAGAAGATGAGACAACCAAAATGAGAATATTTGCCCAGAGTTTAGGAGGAGAAGTGAAGAAGTGGTTTAAAGGCCTACCTCCTAATAGTATCCATGACCTTCCCTCTTTAAATCAAACCTTCATAAACAAATGGAAAGTCAAAAGCAACCCTCTCCAAATATTAGCTGAATATAAGAACATTAAAAGAAACCAGGGAGAGAGTGTCCATGACTATTCTACTAGATTTAATAGTGTCTACAATGCTCTTCCACCTCACATGAAACCTCCCCAAGGAATGGCCTTAGTGAGATACCCTGAAGGATTTGATGTTTATATGGCCTATCAGCTTAGGGAGAGAGACTATAACACATTAGAAGACATGCAGAAAGGAGTAGTGAGTGTGGAAGAAAACCTGATTGAAAAGAGAGCTAGGATGAGGGCTGAAAAGAAGGTAACATATAGGGATGACAACACGACTTCTTCATCTGATTCCAAATATGATAGCCTAGCCAAAAACATGGAGAGGATAGAAATAATGATGGAGAAAATGGTTGTCCAAGTCAATAATCAGAGTAGAAACCAAAATCAAAACCAGAACCAAAATTTTAGGAGAAACAACCCCCAAAATAGACAAAGGGACTCTGATCAACATTCATACCTCCATTCTAATAGAATTTCCTTGACAAGGATGAAGGAATAATAGAAGAGTCAGAGGGAACCATCATAAACATGGTGGAGTTAGATAGCCAAGATCACACCTTCTCTACAGAGGATAATCAGACCTCATACTCACCTTGGGATGAGGAAGGGTCAGGGTCTGAAGACTATAGGTTAGGATTCGAAAATGCCATCATGCAGGTCCAAGAACAATATGATCTCAAAAGAAAAAATAACTGAGATACTCCCAAACAAAGAGTCTCTAAAATCAGCATTAAGAAAAGACCTGAAAAGACTCCTAAAGGGACTGCTGAAAGAAACAAATCAGTAGCTGAGAGTTCTGGAAAAAAAAAAAAAAAAAGACATCCAAACTACTGATAAACCAAGTCAAGAAAATAGCAGCACTAGCGTTGCAGCTACTGCTCCTGGAAAAACAATTTCAAACAGTGTACATAGTGAGAATCAACAAGTTGATTCTGCCAATAAAAGGGTGACCAACAAAATAGAATTAAACCTCACAAAGAGTCAGTCTTCTTTCAATTTAGAAAGTGAGATTGCCAAAATTAAAATTTTTGTCCCCCTCACTAAATTGGCCACCCAATATGTATATAAAGGTCAAATTTTGAAAGCTTTAAACTTAGGAGAAAACAATGATACTTTCAATTTGAATGATGATCAACCAGCTCTTTTGTTTGGCCCCAAAATCGAAGGGAAATTTCAGGAACGTGTAGTACCTCCTTTTTATGTCAGCCTCAATATCCATGACAAAATCCTGCATAATGCTATGCATGACTCAGGAGCTTCACAGAACCTTATTCCAAAGGTAATCATGGAGAAGTTAGTCCTAGAGATAACCAAACCTTATAAGGATTTATATTATTTTGACTCTAGCAGAGTGAAGTGTCTTGGCCTAATCAAAGATCTCTGTGTGAATTTGACCCAAATCCCAGCCAAGTGCATGGTGATGGATGTAGTAGTAGCTGATGTACCCCCTAAGTATGGCATGTTGCTGTCAATATCATGGGGTGCCAAGCTACAAGGCACGATGCAGATGGACATGACATATGCCACAATCCATGTATTTAGCCAGCTTAGAAGACTATATAGGGAGGCACACATGAAATTTATGGTTAGTAGCCCCGAGAAACCAGAAAATTCCCCTCTCTACTCTGTCCATACAGATCTAGACTCTTTTATCCTTTACAATGATGAATGCATAGATGAGCCAGAGCTAGAAGACAGAAATTCAAACAACAGAGTAGAGCCCACAGATCTTAACATAATGACAGCTCTAGATGTAGGGGAAAACAAGGAAGAAACCTTTGAATAGTGTACTAAATCAAAAAACTAGAGTGAACAAAACCAAGGCTGCAAATAGCAAATTACTCATCACTCTGAACTCCATGAAGGTACTAAGGAACTAAAAATTACACAACACAGTGCAAACCTCATAATACAACATAATGATGAAACTGATAGAAAATCTGCAAATAGTCCTTTATGGTGTATGATCTTTGATGGGTATTGCACCAAAAAGAATGCAGGAGCTGGGGTATAGTTACACAATACTGAAAGCAACTATACTGGGAGTCATGCCTTCAAACTAGACTTTAAATGCACAAACAACATGGCAGAGTATAAGGCTCTCATCCTAGGATTACATCTATTGAGAAAACTAGGAGCCCAAAGGATAGTTGTACATGGAGACTCATAATTATTCATCAAACATGTAAATGGAGAGTACACTGCTAAGCATCCTAGATTAAGGGCATACAGAAATGATTCCATGGATCTGCTGAAAACATTCATAAAATATGAGCTTGTATTTGTCCCTAGGAGTCAAAACATCATTGCAAATGGATTAGCCTGCGCTGCTAGTTCATACCAAAAATCACCTAGTAACAAACAGATCATTATTCAAACAAAATATAGACCTGTAGTGCCAGATAATGAAAAATATTGGCAGGTCTTTGAGGGTGACAAACAGATAGAGGATTTCTTGCTTTGTAGGAATGAGTTTTAATTACTTGATTCAGACTCTAAATCCAATGAAAAATATTCAGATAAAGAGCCCCTTGATGAAGAAAAACCATCCCCTAACATAGAAATAAACATGTTAACTAAATAATTCCAAAATCAATCAAAAGAATACATAAATGCAGAAAAATAAGACATAGAGGTGCTGCAATCCAAAGACAAAAGCATACCTAGAGGACTAGCACCCCTAGAGGACCTTTTTGACTTTAATGATGTGGCAAAGAAACCCACTATATAACACACTGAATCATATGTTGAAGAATGCAATATAGGCAGTAAGGATAAGCCCAAAATGATTAAATTATCTAAATCCTTGCTAACACACATCAAGAAGAAATACATTGATTTATTTAAAGAGTTTACTGATGTTTCTTCCTGGAGCTATGAGGACCTGAAAGCCTATGACATAGAGATCATACAGCATAAAATCCCATTGAAATAAAACCAAAAACATTTTAGGCAAAAGCTGCGCAGAATAAACCTTGTACAGTTACCCCTAGTAGAAAAGGAAATCAAGAAAATGTATGAGGCTGGTATCATTGTGCCTGTGAGGTTTTCAGATTGGGTCTCAAACCTTGTGGCTGTAAGGAAAAAGACATGAGAGATTAGGCTATGCATTGATTTTAGAAACCTTAACAGAGCCTCCTTAAAGGAAAATTACCCCTTACCCAAAATGGAACACATCCTATAAAGGGTAGTTGGTTCAAAAAGGATTTCCCTGTTAGATGGCTTTTCAGGGTATAACTAGGTCTTAGTACTCGCAGAAGATCAACTTAAGACAACTTTCACCACTCCATGGGGCACTTTCATGTATGTGAAAATGCCTTTTGGACTAATGAATGTTGGGGCCACCTTCCAAAGAGCTATGGACATATCATTTTCAGAGGAAATAGGACACTTCATTGTGATTTATCCTAATGACATAGCAATTTATTCCAAAACTGATGAAGAGCACCTTAAACATTTGATAAATGTAGAAGGTTTGGGCTATCTTTAAATCCCAAGAAGACTGTATTTGGCCTTCAAGAGGGTAAACTTCTTGGCCATGTTATATCATAAAAGGGGATTAAAATAGACCCAAAAAGAGTTGAGGGAATACTGCAGGTTAGCCACCCAAGAAACATAAAAGAATTGTACTCCTTTATTGGGAAAATTAGCTTCTTGAGGAGGTTTATTCCCAACTTAGCAAAACTCCTGAGAAATATGACAAAAATTCTTAAGAAAGAAGCGGGAGTCAAATGGACTCTTGAGACCAAAAAATCTTTTGAATTAGTTAAACATGCACTCACCCGGGCACCAATCCTAATCAGCCCTGATTTTTCTAAAGATTTCCTTATCTTCTCCTTTGCTTCAGAGCATACTGTGGCTGGTGTCCTCTTGCAGAAAAATCCAGAGGGATAAGAGCAACCAATTTCCTTTTTTAGCAAAGCATTGAGAGATGTGCCCTTGAAATATAATATAATGGAAAAACAAGCTTATTCTTTGGTAAAGGCCTTAAAAGACTTTAGGGTGTATATTCTGCATTTTCTCATCGTTGCTTATGTACCTAACATAGTGGTGAAAGATATTTTGTCACAAGATCCAGATGGAAAAAGAGGTAAGTGGATTGCAGTGATACTAGAGTATGATTTGGAGATCAAACCCACAAAACTCATCAAGGGTCAAGGCTTGGCACAATTAATGGCTGAATCTAACTTACAAGCCCTTGACATAAACATGGTAGATGCCTTGGATGAACATGAAGGATTACCTGCTCCTACTGTTGAAGAAAAAATTCAAAACTCACCTTGGTATGCTGACATCTTGTATGTGCTTACAAATCTTAATGCTCCTCCTGATTTATCAAAGACAAAGGCAAGGTTTTTAAAGTTAAAATCTAGGAATTATTTCATTTTAAATGAATGTTATTAGATTGGAAAAATTTCAATGGTTTACTGCTTAGATTTTTGCTCGAAGTTGATGCAGAGAGAATCAAACATGAATTCCATGAAGGAGAGTGTGAAGGCCACCTATACTGGAAAACCACTGCCAACAAAGTCCTTAGAGCTGGATTTTACTGGCCCAACCTTTTCCAAGATGTACATAAAATGATAGTTTCCTGCCATAAGTGCCAAATCTTTGAGGGAAAAAGAAAACTCCTCCCTTTACCATTACAACCAATCACTGTTGAAGCTCCTTTTCAACAGTGGGGCCTAGATTTCATAGGAGAAATCCATCCTACTTCATCTGCCCAACAAAAATGGATTGTCACAGCCACATAATATTTCACAAAATGGATAGAGGTCATCCCTTCCAGGAATTCCATAGATTTTGACATCATAAAATTCCTTGAAGACCATATCCTATCTAGATTTGGCTGCCCTAGGAAGATTATTACTAATAATGCTGCTGCTTTTGGTTCCAAAAAGATGATTGATTTTTGTCACAGGTATCAGATTGCACTTGGTCATTCTACTGCTTATTACCCTTAGGGTAATGGGCTAGCAGAATCATCAAATAAAAGTTTGGTGACCATCATCAAGAAGCTGCTCGAAGAGAATAAAAAATCATGGCATAACAAGTTGGTGCATGCTTTGTGGGCAAACAGATTGACTACAAATAAATCCATCGGAATGTCTCGTTATTAGCTTGTCTATGGGGCTGATGCAATATTCCCAACCAGTTTGGGGGTACCAGTGATAAAATTGGTCCAAGAAATATAGTCAGAAGAGGACAACATAGTAAGGAGGATCAATCAAACAATACATCTCCAGCAGACAAGGGAAGAAGTCTACAACAGAGCTCAAAAAGTGCAAGAAAACATAAAAAAGTTGTTTGACAAGAGAACCAAGGTTTGTGACTTCAAAATTGGAGACAAGGTACTCAAGTGGGACTCTAGAAGAGAAGATAAGGGTAAGCATGGTAAATTTGACAGCCTATGGCGCGGCCCTTACATTATTCAGTCTGCAATTGGTCCCAATGCATTCTTTCTACAAGAATTAGATGGTACAGATTTGTTTGGGGGTCCTATCAATGGCAGGATGCTCAAACATTATTACTGCTGAAGTTCAGAGTTTAAATTTTTCACTTCCATTGTAAATATTGTTGCTTTGTTCAGTTTTAAAGAAAAAGGAAAAATACAAAAAAAAAGAGAAAACAAAAGGTTCAGACAAGATCAAAACTTGAACCTATGAAGCTCCAGAAGAATGGCTCAAACCATCTCAAAGCCTGAGCCAAAGAAAGGGAAAGACTGGTTCTAACATGCTCAAAATTTGGACCAGCAAAGAAATAATAAGAATCAGCTCTAGTAAGCTCAAAACCAAAGCTGAAATGAAGAAGAAAAGTGACTCTAACAAGCTCAAAATTTGAGTCACAAGAAAAAGAAGGATGCCTTAAAGTTTCCAATTTCAAGCCTTCACAATTTTGGTTTCAATTTCTTGCAAAGTTCAGTTCATGTGCAGCTGTATTTATGCCATGGACCCACAGCAAATCAGATAGTCTAACCCTGGTTTGGCTGTGTTTCAATTTCTGTTGTAGAATGTAAAGAATGAAATCTGCTAGATAGTTTAATCCTGGTAGATCTTAGTTTAGGTGGAGAATCTATAAAGCCAACTGTCTAATCTGGTCTCATGGAGGGATAAGGGTAGAATTAGATTAGTTTTTTTGCTTTCAATAAAAAAAAAATGATGAAGAAGGTCTGCAAGTCTAAATGCACCTTGAAGAAAAAATGTTAGGACTGTAGGATGGGTAGGTAGATTGTTTGGGAGAATATTTTCTGCTAACTTAATATCCATCATGTTTGTAGCAGCTGATCCAAGAAGAGAAAGATGCTTAAATATCATGCATCTGGCCTACTTCCAAATATTATTTCTGAAGTTCTTGACACCTTCAAGAAGATGCCATCCCCATGTGGAGCCACTGCTAACTACCTATAAAATGTTGGCATAACAAACAGGTGGCTAAAAATGTTTCTGAGCCTTCAAGAAAGACATTTTCTTTGAAAATATATGATCCTTGAAGCCCCCATGTGTCTTTGTCCTCTGAAAAAATCTTCACTACTATTTCCATTTGATTAGCCTCACTGTTTTTGAAAACAAAATGCTTAGAAAAAGCCCCCATATGCTCCATTTTATCCCTTCAAAATCCCCATTTTCACCCCTTTTTCCCCTCACAAGATTCCCACAAAATCCCTTCACTAACCCTCCAAATCATCAAATTTCCCTTTTTAACCTTATAGCTCCCTTTATTTGGTTTAAAAACTCCCTTTTCTGCCTATCGGAACCCCTTTCTTGGCCTAAAAAAGCACTCTTTTGGCCTAAAAACCCTCTTTTTACACTATATTAGGCCTTAAGCCCCAAGGGCTTATATGTCGTGGCCCCTTTCTTCATAGGCCCTTAGCCCTGCAACCAGGCGCTAAAACCCCAAAAATCCCTTTAAAAAACACAAAAAATGCATTCTCCGCTCTTTTGAAATATTAAGCCCCCAAGGGCTTACACTCACTGCTAGCCCCTGTCCTTTCTCTTCATGGGACCACGTATGGGCGCTTAGCGCTAGCCCCAATCACGAATCACAGTCGGAGCTTTCCGTTTCCAACTTTTCCTTTATTCTTTTGAAATCTTCCAATGCGATGGGTTTTCTTCTCCCAACCTCCGATTTAATCAAGACCGTTGATCATCCGCAGATCCAATGGCCTGCTCTTAATCACAAATCAACAATCGCAACTTTTCTTTTCCATGTTCTTTGCATCCTCCGACATCGATCCACCAATTCGATCTCGACCGTTGAATCCACAAGAACCAATGGTCCAGATCTCATCGTGCTCTACCCATAATACTCTGTTGTCACCCTGTCGATTTAATTTCCACCGTCGATCTTGCTCGTTGATCAGAAGGCTGGCACTTAATCGCACATCACAAGTCTCAAAGTGCCACCCCCTTGTCTCCTTCGATTTGCGATCCCTGATCTAATCCCGACCGTCCATCCATACAGATCCGATGGCTGAGACACCATCGAACCCCAGTCCTGAGCCCAACATCATCGCTTCGCTGATTTAATCTGGACCATTGATATTCCCTCTGATCTGACGGTCCGTGCTAAATCGCAATTCGCAAAGTAAAAAACCTCGAAGTTTTTGCCCCCTACCTTTTCTCTGATGCGATTAAATACTAGCCGTTCATTTGATCTAGATCAATGACTCATATTACATTTAACCCCAAGTATTTTTCCCTTCGTTTTCTCTCCCGAGAATTTTATCGAGTCTTCTCCACCGTCGATCTCTGAAGATTGACGGCCCTGATTAAATCCTCGACCCCTTCCATTCCCCCATTCACCTGATCTCCCAGCGGTCCTATTGATGAATCTCCGCTGTCCATTTATCTGATCCAACGGTCACGATATAATCTCCCCCCATTCATCATTCATTCATCCATCCTCCCAACAGTTCCATCGGTGAATGTAAATTGTTGATCGCCGATGTCTGGTCTAATCAGATGGTTCCGAACCCGCCTCGCACTAAACTTCCATCAGGCTAGTTTTCCTCCATTCTGCCATGATTTTTACCCATTTCTTTGCCTGCATCCACCATTTCCATTGCTGCGACACCATTTCCTCAGCCCTCCAAAGCAATCCTCCTCCACTCCCATTGATTTTCTTAACATGGTTATTGGGTTTTTGTAGGGTTATAGACGGTGAAAAACATTCTTTCTACAGAGTCACTGTCATGGTGATAAAGGGTGCAGAATACCATTTTTTTAGAACCAAATATTGCAGGGAAGACACCTGAGAAGGTTTTAAACGTGTATTTCATTAAAATATCAGTGTGAAACCCTCTCATAAGCCTCCAGCGCCATTAAAACCTGCATATTCACAGACAGATCAGAAGAGAAGTGGTAAAGTGTATCAGTGGCAGGATTAAGGGATTTAAAGCCTATTACTGAATATTAATGTCATAATCCAGTGTTTAAAGGATGAAGATATAGATTGAAGACCTTATAAATGATCCAGAAGGCTAATAAGGCCTAAAGCGCATGAAATAAGCCATATCAGTGTTTTCATGTTAGCAGAATGTTCTTTCCCAAGAAAGGACAAGTTCCCATAGTGTTTTTTATTCTCCATCAAGTTCTTGAAAAGATCACCACCCTAACAAAAATCCTAAGATTACCAGAGCATTAGTTACAAAGTATGGAAGTCCTGAAAGTCATTTATCTGCCTTACTTGTCCCAAAGTACAAAAAGAGTACAAACAGCCAAAAAGTACCTCAGAAACATATCACTGGAGTTATTATCAGCCTGTCGAAGACCACTAATTCATCCAAAGGGTACTAAAATTCAATATAGGGATATTAAGACAGAATGGGCTACAGAAGCACTTCTCCCTCTGTTTTAATGATTCATTTAAAGTTCTATCTACCTCTACTGTCATTCTTTTAGCTATAAGAACTCATGACAAATACGTTGTTGTGGGTTGGTTAACCGTGGATTGTAAGTTGTTTCATTGAGATAGAGTTTTGTGCGTATTAGTTGTAAAATAGGCTAGGAGATGATTTCTAGTTGATATCAAGCTACTGGACGATGATGTATGTGACTGGTGTTGCTCTTTAATATGACAAGCATGTTCATTTCTCTGATAAGCATCAGTAATCTAGCTCATGATATACTGTTGTAAAGTACCCTAATGCTTCCTTCTCTTCTTATCTTTGATGTTTTCTACTAATTGTGTAATCTAAGAACAAATTTAAGATAATTTAACTAGTATAGTAGTTGGTTTTATCCATGCTTGCTGATGTATGAATTTAGAGTTTTCTTTTACATGTTCTTGTCTAGTTTTAACTGAAAGAATTGGGAAACTAGGAGATATAGAGTTAGTTTTGTCTCACTAGGATCCTTTTCCAACAGTTTTCCTTTCTAAGATCCCTTAAGTTGAATTTCAAAAGCAGAGAAGGTTAAAATTCTTTCTCTGATCTTAGGATTCACTTTGTGTCCATCTTGAATGTTTACTATTATCTGAAGAGTTAATCTCATTAGGAGTTTGATCATAGATGGTTAAGGCATGTCTTGTCCCTAGATTTTCCCCTAAGTGGTCACCTTGGAAGGTTTCCTTGTCATTCACCTTCATTTCCTTATTGTTTCATCCCACACTATCATCTTTAGAGATCCTATGATTTAGATGACTAGCCCATTTGAAAGCCTTGGATATTGAATTGCAAGTAAACCTTTTTATGACCCCAATGCCCAATGGATTTGTGTTTTCTTTGAATTATCTCCCCATTGCTAAAATCCTTCTTTACTCACTTATTTACCTTACATTGAACCCTTCTTTCATGTTTCCTAACCAAACAACAAAACAAAACAAAACAACAACCCTTGTGGCCTATAACTAGCCTAATACCTTAAATTGAACTTCAAAGATATATTATTCTTTTCCTTTATAGAGAGATCCCTCTCTGGATCCAGGAGGGCTAGATCCTAAGGTCCCAAAGTGTTTTTGTGTTGTCTTATCATTTGGTATTGCCAAATCTGCCAAATCATAGGAACCACAACATGTGCCTTATTAGAGGATTGAAAAAAATCTAATTTTGTTTTTTCATACTAATACGAGGGAAATAAAACTAGTAATGAGTATGTGGTCAATTGATTAGTTTCAACTAAATAAATTGAAAAAGGAAAATAGTAGAATTGTGTTTTTGGTTTTATTTCGAACCATGTTTTAATAAATGATTTCAACCCTTTAAGTACTACTATATGTCTGAAAAAAAAATGTGATCATTTCTACTTGTTAACACATAATTGGAAATAAAACTAACAATTTAAATGTCAATAGTTAATTATAAGACTTGTGATGACAATATAATTATTTATTCTTATAATTTTGAAAATTTAAAGTAACTCGACACCAAAAATTAATATAAAATGATATTTTCCCACAAGAGACAACTTTTAGAAATCTTCTATCATGAAACATTATGTAAACTATGAGATTCAAGGTTCAAATACCCTGTAAATCAAGCCAAAAAAAGGAATATAAAAAGATATTTAAATTAGTTAATATAAACGATATTTTTGGAATATTCAATTTTGGTTTTGAAATTATTTAGATCGTGCAAGTTTTCCTTTGAGTTATTTCAAGCGAAGATACTCTATGTTTCTATGTTGCTAATTTGTTGCTAATTGTTGAACTAATAAAAGTTGCTTGCAAGTCAATTAATGATAATTTATTTATATAAGTTCTGGATCTTTTTGAAATCCATGAATAAAATTGAATATGTCAAATAGTTCAAAATCATCACTATATTATCAAATTATTTATATAAACTATGACTACACCATAACTAACCATTTCTAAAGTACCATAACTAACCATCTCCAAAGTTTATGTCTCGTTTCCATATTGTCATACATTTGACCTTTGTTAAATGCTAGGAGTTTAATTAGTGAAATTAAATAAAGTGAAATACTCGAATAAAAATACTTTTGGAAGATATAAGACTGCATATACACCATATAAGGCTCTTGCCTCATTCAAGATCAATGATTTGAGGGATATATATAAATAGGATTTATGATGTCAATTCAATTTATCTTAGGTGGTTGGGAGGTGTTATCACCCTTTAGTTTCCCAAGGTTGAGGAAGGAAGCTAAAGGGGTAACCACAAACCAGCTTTAGACTTGGTATCTAGCCCTACCAAGTTAGAGAGGGCTTTCTCAAAATCGGTCTCACAGCCAATGGAAATGACTGGAGAATAATTATTTTAGACTAGTTATAAGCTCACTAAAATTTGATTAGGGTTTTTTTATTTAAGTTTGCTGGATCAAGATCATAAATCTAGGAACTAGGTCAAGGTTTCGAATGATCAATTACAGGGATGAAAATAAGGAAAATTAGGTATGTTTAGTGACATATATGGGTTGTCATTGTGGTATAGGGTTGAAAATTTAAGGATCAAAATGATCATTGACTATGAATTCATTCATCATAAGAAATGGAACACAAAGATGAAGATCTCAACAAAGAATATCATAAAACTTATGAATTGTGATTAAAAAAAATGAAATGATCACATGAAAGAATACATATGGTTGTGAGGAGAAATAAACATTCAAATTGATGATAAAAATAATAAGAAACATTGTCAATAAGAATACCATAAGAATCTCAAGATTATTGTTGCAATTTTCTTTAATATCATTGTAAAATGGTGTACACTTGCTCCACACAATGATTACCAAGTATCCAACCCTCACAATGACTTGAGTTTGAGTACATATAGAAAAAAAAACAAGATGACACCTCTATGGGTCGAAACCTGATCCAAAACAACTAATTAATGTATCTAATGACTCATAGCCTAATTTTAGGGGAGTTAGAAACAATTTCCCCTTTTTTAGCTAACAAGTTTGACTCTTTGTCTCAAGTCATTAAACACAAGATCCTTTATCAAAGATGAACATAAATAGGCTCATTAACCATGAAACAAATTGTGAAACATATGTTACATAGCCCAACTTCAACCTTTGACTTCCACATGTACAGAAAAGTCCTCAAGCCCAGAAGAACAACAAAATATCTCAGAAACACGGTGAAATTTAACAGAAGTGCAACAAAATTTGGAGGATGACTTGGATGAATTTGAGGGATATTTGAACTTTGTTGAAGGCTGGTACAAGTATATTCGGATGTCCTCTATATCAATAAAACTTTAAATCATAAAAAACACTTCTCTAAGACTACTTAAAACTCAATTATCCACAATTACTCCAGAAGCGCAGCGTGTGACCAAAAATAGTGGCAGAAAGGTAAAATTTTAGTAGTTTTTGACCTTTTCCTACAAATCCATGAGCTGACAAGATACTGAAAGTAGATTCCTGAGATGTAATAACCATAAGACACCTGTACATGTTTTCCATTTTTCATTTGGAGGTCATGGGAAAAAACGCAATGTGGGCACATTATGTTGCTATAAACTAATTTTACCTGTATGACAAAAAATCTCAGAAATTTTCAAAAATTTGCAAAATTTCTCTTATTTTCCATCTTTTTGTCATTCCTTCAAGAAATTAAGGATGAATTAGCCAAGAGGTCAAGGCTATATTTCTTCTTTTTGAGTCTTCTTTGGGTTGCGTTGAGCTTCTTCTTCATGTTCTTAACCCTAACTTTGCAAATGATGTTTCTAGTGTAGTAGTTCCTTGCCATGTGCCTCTACATGGTAGTGTCTTTGTTTTCCTTTTCCAAAATTTTCTCCAAGTGCACATTCACTCAATTAAGAAAATACTCCATTTCTTTATCAATACTTGCAGCTATAGGGTCAATGAATTCCTTGTGTGGTGGTGAACGAGATGGCTCATTGTCTTGCTCTTTCTTCTTTGTCAATGCTATTGTGGTAGGTCTCCTTGGTTGCCTCTGAATATCTTTGTCTTCAATCTACATAACATTTATCACTGCCTTACCTTTTTCTTCAACTAATTTGTTGGATGATGGAGGCTATTGTGAGGTACTTTGATGCATCAATCTCATTTTCAAGTGATTATTTTCCTATTTCAAGAAGCCCCCCATAAATTTTTCCTTTGAGATATCATCCTGTAGTCGCTTGATTTGTGCTTGATGCTCCTTGATAATGTATGCAATAGATATCTTTATGGTCAAGTATTTCTTCTTCATGAAGCATATCTTCATCATTATGTTGCATGGGTGACTCATTTCCATGCCTAGGTGATTGCTCCATTGATTCTCCCTGAACTTATTCAACTGTAGCTTCCTTAGGTAGTCTTCTAGCTTGTGACCTACTCAGAGGTTTAGGTGTAGGCGTGTATTTAGTTATCTCATGGGAAAAAAACCAATATTTCCCCCTTCTTGTAGGTTTGAGAAACTTCTTCCCTAGTCTGTCTTTTGGTCACTGAAGGAATGTTAGATGGCTTAGCTTTTTGTGCCCTAGATGATGTAGGAGTTTTGATGCTTTTGGATAGAGGATACATAGGAAAAAGAGTTATTGCCTCCAAAACTACCTCCCAATACATATTGACCTGTGTGAGTTGATGAAGAACTATGAATTTGACCAAGGCATGATGGAATAAGCTAGCTAAATGATCTCTCCCTTTAGTATGCACTTTCTCAGTCATCTTTGCAAGACTTCTAAATAGGTAGTTAGGAAGATTTAGTGGTTTAATAGATGTGAAGTGCATCAAAAATATAATTTGGTACTGATACAACCTATGAAATCTTACCTCATAGGTGAATTATTTCATGATATTCCTCATCAAGGGAGTGTACTATGGTTTCAAGAATATTTATAATGCTCAATGTCTAAATCTATCCCCTTGAACCAAATCTTTCCTTCATTAGGGATTGTAGTAGCTGAAGATATAATATTTGATGACACCATGAATTTTACCCGTACAATTGTGACATGAACTCCTCTAAAATTGATTACAAATAAAATTATTAAGTCACGGTTATAACCCACCTCCTGCACTTTCTTACAAAACCCTAGGCAACCTACATGTTCAAATAAATTCTTTGCCAAATTTGATGCATTGATCTCCTGCATTTGAATTGGTTCACATATTTATATTTTCCCCCCTTGTTGTATTTCTTATTTTCACTGGCCATGTTGTTCGTCTTGCTTGATTGAAAACCTTAGTTTGATATGGGAAAGGGTAGGGGTTTAGGGCTGCAAAATAGGGAAAACATAGTAGCTAGTTTAGGGACGAAAATGGAGGGGATAGGAGTTAGGGAAAACTTTGAAAAAAATAGGGGAGATAGGGATATTTGTTAAGGACATATTGGAAGTGGAATCTATGAGAATGGGTGAGGGAAGGAGGGGAAAAAATAAAAACAAAGGGAAAACCCTGAAACACAGCAAAAGTGTAGTGTGGGCTTGGGGTTTTTGGGAAAAGTGGTGAGATGGGGAAAAGAGGTATGTGAAATGGTTGGGGAGGGTCTATCAAGTGTATACTAGGGTTTTTATATGTAAAAAATAGTTATTTTCTCCTTGGAAGAAATAAAAAACCATGCAATCTTAAAAACATAGCATAAAACCCTAGGAGAGGGATTTCAACACTTTTTGAAGGAAATCACTGCATGAGAGGGTTGATGAATTCTTCAATTACTTGTTTAGGAGTGTTGAAAAATTATTGGGTGAGAATTAACCTGTTGTTTTCTTGCTTTGACCTTCAAAATAAAAAATGCAGCGTATGTCCAGAAGTGCAACATCTGTGCAGGAAAAACGTAGTGAGCTGATGAATGGAGCAATTTGATGATGGATTTCGACCTTTTGATGGTTGTGGATAGTTTTACAATGCAAGAGATGAGATATTGAACATTTGGAAGGATTAAATGAGCTCATGAAAATCTTTATTTCCCTTAATAGCTCAAAAAAATCGATTTTGGCTCAATGACATCATATGTACTTGAGGGAATGGCCTTGAATGATTTGACATGTAGCATAATTTCTTGAAAATGAAATGTTACCTTTTAGTTTATTCCATAGCTTACTAACTCCCATGATAGTGACCCAAATGATGTACTTGACTCTTTTGACTACCTAATACACCTATGTGATGACATGACCATGAACAAATGGAGGGTGTGACGCTATCTTAGATGATAACCAATGATCATTTGACAACCAAGAGACGCCAAATTTATTTGAAAATCTAAAAATTTTACCAAATACATCCAACAATACTAAAAGAGAAAATTTGATCATTGGTGACTCATAGACACTAACATTGGCTCCAGCTAGGGATGGAATCTCCTTTAGGAGGTGTCAAGAACATCGTAGACCAGGTAGCCTCATCCATTGGGCGATGTAGTAGAAATAAAAGACTTGACACTCAAATGACTAACTGAAATTGAGAAAAATAAAAATTGACTTGACTTGATGCAAAATTTGATTTTACTTTTGAACTTTAAATAGAAAACAACAGCTGATCATAGAAGCTTTATGGCCTTCTCCTCAGGCTTCAAACTTCTTTGACAACTTACTTATTCTTTGAAAATAAAATAAAATGTTATTTACAGTGGAAGTGAACCTTTTCTTCAAGATCAGTTAAGATAGTGTTTGAGGAGCCTACCATTCACCGGTCCTCCTAGAAGTGCTTTCCCATCAATATCTTCTAATAAATAAGCATTATTCCCTCTGAATGATACAATATTGTAGGGTCCTTTCCATAGGTTTTCGAACTTACCATGTTTTTCTTTATTCTCATTTTTGGCATCCCATCGGAGAAAAATATATCTTAAGTTGAAATCGTCAGCTTTAGTTTTTCTTGTCATAAATTTTCTTGATCTTCTCCTGGTGATTTGATTTGTTATTGAAAACTTCTTCCCTGGACTGCTACAAGTGGATCATTTGATTGATTTTTTTTTTAATTTCATTTGGTTCACTTTCAATCCCTTTTAATATTTTCATCACCAGCACTGCTAGGGAAGTCAGAAATTTTGTATCTACAGCATAGAACAGATGAAAGGGTTACATGCTAATAGATTTCTTTGTGCTAACTCTGTCTGCCCATAGAGCATTAATTAACTTTTTGTGCCAATTCATTTTTTTCTCTTGTAACAGATTTTTTATTATGTTCAGCAATGACTTGTTTGATGATTTAGCCAACCCATTTCCTTGAGGATAATATGTTGTTGAATTCCTGAGTCTTATGTGATATTTATCACAAAATTCTATCATGTTTGTGGATTTGAAGGTTTTTGCATTGTTAGTAATGATTTTCTGTGGGCAGCCAAAGTGAGACTGAATATTACTCTCCAAAAACTGAATAATTACTGTGTTTGTAGCTTGTCTCGTGGGGATGGCCTCAATACACCTTTTGAAGTAATTGATGGCAGTGAGTATCCACTTATGCTGAGATGGGGATGGAGGATGAATCTCTCTAATGAAATCAAGGCCCCACTATTGGAAGGGTGCTTGAACTACAATTAGCTGCAAGGGCAACGGTAACAATTTTCTCTTTCCTTGAAAAATTTGGAACTCATGAAAGCTCATGACTTTTTTATACACATTTGAAAACAAGCACGGCCAGTAGAAGCCAGCGCTCAATATCTTGTTTTTTGTATTTTTCCAGAAAATATGACCACCACAATCACCTTTATGGAAATCATTCATCACCTTTTCAACTTCACTTTCTACCAGACAATTTAATAAAACTCCTCCTGGATCTTTCCAATATAAAGCATTATTAATTAGTATACAATACTTAAGAGCCTTAAATTTCAGAGATATGCCTTTATTGTTGGGAAAACCTGGTGAAGGATTCAAATGTTGCAACACATGAACTATATTTGAATACCATGGTGATGAAGTAAAAATTTGAGATACCTGAGGTAATGAATCAGCTTCCTGCTCCTCAGAAAGTGCAACAGTAAAGTTGATGTCTAAGGCATGTAAGTTAGATTCTGCAAGGAGCTTAGCTAAGCCTTTTCCTTTGTAATTTTGTAGGTCTAATTTCTAAATCATAATACAACATAGCAATTATCCACTAACCACATTTCCCTTCAGGATCATTCTGAGTTAACACATATTTGACAGTAGCATTTAGAACATAGGCAAGACCGTGAGAATGAAGGATATAAATATGGAAGTCCTTCAAAGATTTAACTAGCACAATGCCTGTTTTTCAATGATATTATATTTCAAAGCCACATCCCTTATGGTCCTACTAAAGAAAGCAATTGGCAACTCTGTTTTCTGATCTTTCTTTTGCATGAGGACAACAGCTAATGTATGTTCAGAGGCAAATGAAAAGATGATAAAATCAAGTGTATAATCTGGGCTGATAAGAATGGTAGCATGAGACAATGCAAACTTCATTTTATTAAATCATTTTCTAGCCTCATCTGACCATTTCACCTTGTTGTATTTCTTCAACATATTAGTATTTTCCCTTAAGTGTTCAACAAGGTTAGGAATAAACCTTCTCAATAAATTGATCTTACCATTGAATGAATGAATTTCCTTCTTACTCCTAGCATACCCCAAATTCTAAATTTCTTCAATCCTTGAAGGATCTATTCGGATGACATATCTAGATATGATATGACCAAGAAATTTCCCCTCCTCCATAGCAAACAAACTCTTCTTCGGATTCAACGATATACCAAATTTTCTACACCTTTGGAAAATTGTCTTTAAGTGCTGCAAGTGTTCTTCATCCATCCTGGAAAAAAATGTTATGTCATTAAGATAAACTACCAAAAACACATCCTTCTCATTTGAAAATGTAATATCCATTGCTCGCTGAAAATTTGTGTTGGGCACCGGATTTGTATACTTTCTTCTCTCATTTTTACCCTACCTTTCTATCTCTTTGTGCCATTTTTCATCTTAAAAGCATGATGTAAAACCCTTTCTCCTATCTTTTATCGGATATTTTATTAATGATGTACTTATCATGGAGGTTTTACTTTTTTACATATTAACTCTTATATTTCTCCAGATTTGGCTACAACAGGCGTGTCGCGGCCGCAAGACAGGGCACAACACATCATTTTCCAGAACCTCCCTTATTTGCTGCTACAGCATAACAGCCATGGATGTATCAACGTTATCTTTGTCTTTCTTACGATTTCTTGCTGGGCAATTCGGTTGTCGTTGTAACAATATGTGTTTTCATGTAATATTCCCAACTTATCTCATAGCTAAGTGGAATATTAATTTTTTTCAATAAATTCAAATACATGAATAAGTGAGCAAGGAGGCTCATAAAAACTACTCTAGCATGAATAAAAACCCTTCACAATGTAAAAATGGGCCATGAAATAACCAGCTCAAGCATCCACATGTGTGAACAAGGTTAATTTGACCAAGTCAACTCAACTTTTCTTTAAAAGAATGGATCCATGAATAAGGCAGCTCAATGTGAAAGGAGGCAAATTCAACAAAACAATTTGAAGCTCCTTAAATGTGAAAAGGGGCAAGGAAAAGAGACTCAATCAAGGAAGATTATTAGAAGATTTATTTAGTCACATTGAATAAATCAAACCACATAGCATCCAGTTGTTCTCCACTTAATGGGACAGCATAACCCTAGAGGGGGAAAGCTTGGCAAGGAAGCAAACCGTAGTGGAGTGGGGCCCTTGGAGGAGAAGCTCATTTTCTATATAATGAAGGAAGGGAAACCATTTTGGTTTAGATTGGAGATTATGATTTCATGGGGTCTACTTATACTTCCTGCATACTTAGCTGTTTAGCTAAGTTGTTGCACTTCTCAGTGCAAGGGTTTTCTCATGTGGGAATGCCCTGCTTTTTCTTGGAGATCTTGTAGCAAGAGATCTAAGGGAAGCTTCTGATATGTAATTTCCACTTTCAATTGTTATGCCAAGCACTTATGCTCCATATCTATGCATTCCCTTGAGGATACTGTGTTATTTCTATAGAGGTGCAGTGGAAGGGGTGAAAACCCCATTGTTTGGAGCTAATTTCTCACAGGGAAGCTCAATCTTCTTCTGGGAGCTAATAAAAATATGGTCTACAGCAATTATTATGTATATTCATAAATTTTATGCAGAGCTATAGCCCTACATCATTATTTCAGTATTGGATCTGCAAATTCTCTTTTAAATATTGTTTCTTGTGGGTAAACCCTTGCCGAGTGATCATAAAATTGTGTAAAAGGGATTGGATATCTATATTTATTATTCATTGAGATTTATAATATAAATATTATTCATTATCTCTTATTTTCTGAGTATTTACTTCAAAATACTACGCAGTGTCTTTGGCATCAGCTCCGGCATTTGCATGTTTTGGGGTTTTTGTCCATTTTTAGCTATTTGAGCATGGGAGGCCTGTTTAACTTTGATGTTGGTATTTTTTTCTGAAATAATATTGCATGTAGCTCATATATTGTCTAATGTAAATGAAAAAACCGTTATTTTATACTTTTGTAACTCAGTACTCAGTAAAACAGCATTTCTGGGCCACTAGTGGTGCTTTTCCCCACTTGGTTGTCTTTCTGGAGTGATGTTTTCTGTAGTTTTTGTCAAATGAAGAGATATTCATATGATATAACCTATGATATGATAATTTTATGATTCCTCTTGAGTTTCTGAAGAATTTATGCAAATTCTGAAGTAGGATTTCCATTTTGTTGCAACCTTCCTCTTTCAGCAGTTTTCAGCTAGTCTAGTTTGTGGGATATCTGTTTAAGGTCTCTAAGTTCATTTTTTTCAGCTGAAATTCCATACATAAGTCATATACAGCCCATATGAGAGGAAAAAATCATTAACCTACATTTTCGTTGCATATTTTTTCTTATACAACGTTTTCCTTGAGCTGCTTGTCAATAGTCCTAAAAGAGAAATATTAGCCTTCAACATAGTTCTATAGATAGAGTCTGCTAGTGGGCCAGCTAGCCTCTGGATCTCACCCTATTTTTAGAGGTGACATATCCAGTAAATTCCCCTGCATTCAATCTCTAGAATAGATCCATTTGTTGATTATTAATGTTTTCTTGAAAAAATATTTTCATTTTCCGGATTCATGAGCATTTCCTGAATTGGGATATTACAGTGGTATTAGAGCATTATCTCTAGCCCAACCTATAAGATCAAGCTATCATAGGAGTTATGAGGAAAAGAAGCAAGCAAAAAGCAGAAAATATGGAGAGAATGAGATTACTCTCATCAATATTCAGATCCAAGAAGAGCCTCTCAAAAGGGGTTGAACAGTTGGAAGCAGAAAGATGCAATGAAACTCCAAGAGGGTTTCAAGGAGAAGAGGAATAAAATGAAACCTTTATGAGGTTTCAAGAAGAAGAAGAAGAAGACATGTAAATTCCTCCTTCAAGGGAAGACCAAGATCTAGGGTCCCCTATTGAGGATGGGACATTTCCTATATTCAGAGAAAGAGCTGGGGGTGACAGTACAGTCATAACAGAGGAAAATATAGCGTCTCAAGAAGGAGAAGTGGTGAGGAAATTTGCACCAAGGAGATGAGATATTTCACCTTTGCAAGGAGTTTCAGAGAATCTCACATATAGAGATTGTGGCAAAATCCATGTGCAGTATGTGCCATCATTATCAAATGGTGAGACCTGGAATATTACAGAGTTTCATGGGGTAAGCAATATCTACCCCTCTATATTTCTGAAGAATGATGCAAAAGGAAGGCAGGAAGATCCATGCACATCATTTCATCAATCTCTCCATGATGATCTATGTCTTAATGCCTTCTGTTGACAGGAAAATATGTTCGGCCAACAGTAGGGGATCTCCCCGGTAGAAAGTCCCAATTATACCTTGAACCGTTTGGAGTAGGGATCCCATCCAGGGTGTGGGTCCGGCTACCGCTTAAGTCACTTTCCCCTCTGGTCTCAAAAGAACCTGATTGAACCTGCGGACACACACTTATTCACATGATACAAAATACATGATTGATGCATTGAACATGTCCACAACACTATGCATAGCGAGAAAATAAATAAAACATATACGCCCGAAGAGATGCAGTTAGCGGCACGTCTTTGGGGTTATGCTTGTAAGGTATCTGACCACAAAAGAAATAGTTCTTTATGGCGAGATCCCCCTTTACTTCCTGAAAGATAAAATAGAATGCTAATAGACATAGGTATTAACATCCATTAAGAAAGCGATGAAAAACTAAACATCATTAACACAAGCATAGATAAACATGATGCATAAATGATACTATTGAGAGTGCAGTTTCATTAATCATAGGATGTTCTGAAACTGTACAAGGAATACACACAGTGCTGTCACAGCAAAACACATCATCCAACAAAGGGGTTTTAACAAGTATTTGTATTCATATTCCTAAGAGTATAATCTTTCAATACAATGTTATGTAGCTCTTGAGTCCCCAAAAGAAAAAGCCCACTTTTACAAGCTCCCGTAGGAGTATTTATAATGCAGAAACTGCTGTTAGGGCTTCCTTGATCTTTCATCTTCCTGACCGTTGGGCTGCCTTGCGACCTAGTCCTTTTTGCGACCTACGACCTGAGCCGTTGTTGCGACCTGCGACCTGGCTGCTGTTGCGACCTGCGACCTGGCTGCGTCGCGGGGTCGCAAGTTGTAAGAAAATCCGAAGGTATGCGACCTTGCGACCTTGCGACTAGGTCGCTGGGTCGCGAGGTCGCAAAGGGAAAAAAACGAAGGTATGCGACCTTGCGACTAGGTCGCTAGGTCGAGGGGTCGCAAAAGGCGGCAAAACTAGAGAGATGCGACCTTGCGACTAGGTCGCTGGGTCGCGGGGTCGCAAAAGACGGTAAAAAGAGAGAGATGCGACCTTGCGACCTTGCGACTAGGTCGCTGGGTTGCAGGGTCGCAAAAGGCGGAAAAACCAGAGAGATGCGACCTTGCGACCGTGCGACTATGTCGCTGGGTCGCGGGGTCGCAAAAGACGGAAAAAATAGAGAGATGCAACCTTGTGACCTTGCGACTAGGTCGCTGGGTCGCGGGGTCGCAAAAGGCAAAAAAACCGAAGAGGTGCGACGTTGCTACCTTGCGACTAAGTCGCTGAGTCGCGGGGTCGCAAAAGCGAAAAAATCGAAGATGTACAACATACGACCTTGGGCAGATCAGTGAGTTCCTTTTGCATTTTATTTCATAGATCTCATGACCTTGTTCTCTTGAGGCTAGCCTTAGCCCTCGTCATGAAACGACAACTGCTATTTGCTGGTGGTGTCACCTCTGCGCTAAGGGAATTTGCATGTGATGATAAGTGGGTAGAATGGTTTTTGTTTCGAACAAGATACTGAGTATTCACATAGCATGAGGTTTTGAGTTTGATCTGAAACCCAGATCTGCATCCTTCGGAGAGAGCTAGTAGTTTTTTCAATTTTGGTCGAAATAGCTTCTCCAGCATCTTCTCATATAAATTGCAAATAAGCGGATTTAAATCATCCATATGTATTATTATCTACACATGTTAAGGAATAAAAAACACGATAACTTTATCATAGAAAAATTAATTGGACCCCTGTCTGGTCAGGCACTGTGTCACTATGTCATCGGAGTGAATGGTGTAGGCTCTTCCTGTGCCTCTTCGACTACTGCAAATGCATCTTAGTATGGTTGTAGACCGAGCTTGAAATGCAGACTCAATTGATGGGCAGTTTCGGCTTGGGAAACATGCTCTGTAAGCTTGCCGGGACATGCATTATGATATGCACTAACAATACATTTTCCAATCCTTGAGGCGCGCTCACGATACTCTTGGGATGAGGCTGCGAAAAACCCAAACGTAGCCATGAATTCGGAATAGTTGAAAAGATTAGCCACGCACATAAACTCGTTTTGAGGCAACGCCTTCACTAGAAATAATTCCTTGGGCTGCTGGTAAGGCCTGAAAATTACGTGTAACTGTTCCCACTCTGAATGTAACCCAGCTCTAACCTTCAGCATAAATGGGCTGTATTCGTAACCTCGTGGGCGCCTTGGAGACATAGTTGAAAGCATTTCGGACTTACAGGTCATGGAGGTTGTGTTGGACGCAGCGCACTGTAGAGGGCGCATATTTTCTTAGAAGTTTTGTTTGCCATGCTAACGCAACCAGAAGCGAAGGGATTCGACCCTTTTCTTGCACTAAATGTCAGCCAGGGCGAGCGTTATCACTGCATGCCAGACTTTCAGCTTCTGTCGTGGAAATCAGCTGCACGTCTAAGTGCTCCATCTTCGTTTCTCTATTCAGCGATGCGTTATAGTCGCAACACCATCTCTATGCAGACATACGCGTCGACCTATCTCTTTTACTGTGGCTCTTGCTAGTGCAACGCTGGATTATAGACATTCTGCTCCCATGGCAAGCAGCTCATTCCTTCGTGAGCCTGCAATAGAAAATGTACTGAATGAATCTGCGTGTGATGTGATGATCCAGTTTTTTCCAGCACTTTTGGACAGAGTGGAGACAGCTCGATGTGGTCAGTAACGGAAATATTGATAACATCTTTCTAAATGGGACTAGCGCAGGTCATTTGAAGAAAGATTCTCTCCCAGAAAACCGCCGTCAGGGCTGCATAAATCAAATTTTATCCATTCTTCTGAATATAGCACAGCATGCCTTTTATGGCGCTGGCTTTTCGGTCCATGCCTTTAGTTGCAACACATTAATTATGCGCGGTATATACAACGGTTTCCATGCAGACTTGGGACAGACACGTGGAAGATTTCATCCATGCAGTTTGATTATCAACGCACCATGGTTACTATGTTGCTGCCGCATGTTTATTAAAATATCTTGCTCCCTGTTCAAACCAGCCTTTGACCACTACGTATATACCTTGCTCCAACATTTCATTATGGTTAAAACATCTGCCAACGAATGTTGGGCTCCATGCCACGTGGCCACGTCTTTAGACTATCGAACGTATGTATATCGGCTCTAAACTTTTAAAATAGGGTGAAAATCGCGCTGAAGTTTCCATATAATCCTGCAATTCTTCTGACCAGACTGTTTGATGGTCGTTACAATGCTGGCCACTATAGGTTTGTTTAACACGTTTTGCTTCATGCTTTGAACGTAAAGTCTTTGACTGTTGTATAATATATCCGCTCAAATGTTTTATCATAAGTTGAAACGTGCCATCAATCGTGCCATTGAACATTCAACTTTGTGCAACGTGTCCATGGATTTTTGGCTTTGGGTTTCAAACGTAAGGTTGACCGCTCCATGCAACGTGAATATGTTACGTTTGACTCCATGCAATGCCATTGGACTGTTGAATATATATATATATATATATATATATATATATATCTGCTCCCAAATATTTACCATAGGCAGAAACTTCTTTCGACCTTTTCGCCCATGGGTAACACACCATAGTCGTTACAACACGTTACTATGGGTTTGTTACAATGCTTGCTCCACGCAAATTTCGACCAAACAGTATATACCTGTTTTCAAAGAATAAAACTCGACCATTAGGAATGGCTACGTCGAGTCATAATGCATTTTCATATAATACTGACCTGCGTTTTATTTGTAACGTTGACCACCATATATATATGACTGTTCGGCGCTCATGTCATGTTTATATGATATCATCCCTTTGGTCTGAAAAGCCCATGTTGTTTCACACCCTTTGAAACATGTTTAAGAAAATGCAATTCACACTACAACCTTGGATCACCCAATGTAAATATTCACTCAAAACCATCGAACTTTGCGCTCATTTCAACGTGCCATGGTTATCATAATATGTCATGCACTCCGCGCCATGTTCTACACCAAACCTCTTAACACAAGTTGAACATCTCGGCATAAACATATTCGAGCCCAATAGTAATGTTCTTCATATAGTTTTATATGATTTTGATCCTTCATATGGTTTGGAAACCATATGTATTTGTGCCTTAACTCAATGTGTTAAAAATGTCACCTTGGTCTGTTGAAAGTGTACCAACTTATATTGTCCTCATATAGTTTTGCCCCGCAATCTTTTATGGCTTTAAAACCACATGAATTTTGCGTTGGTTTAATTGTATAAAACCATAACTTTTGCATCCATCATGAAGTTTGGGTTTAACAAAAATTTCTACTCAAAGGTGCGTTTAGATATTGAAGTTGTGCCAACACTATTAATGCACCAATTGCCTGAACAATCAACCTTAAATCTCACCAAAAAAACCTACCTCTGTACTTTGATGGATGATGAGGCACTAAGAGAAGCAAATTCAAACTGAATCACCAAATTGATAGTGATGACCCCTTCGATGCTTATCAAGATGCATTCAAACCCGTGAACCATTTCATTAAACTGTGAAAAATAGAAGAAACCCTATAGCTGTGCGATTGTCTTGTCACCATCAGCATGTGCGCTTTTGCATTGTATCTCAGCACGGAGAAGCCTTGAATGAGATCGTCATTTTCCAGGGAAATATTCTGAGTCGGTTTTGTTCACCGAGCTATACTTCAGGCTAGATTCATCGAAGTGGCGAAATATGTTCCTTTGCGTGCACCCATCGAGATTTAGATGGTATGGTATAGGATCTGGACACTTCCAAACAGAGCGTTTTTAAGCATCTGGTGCGCACTAGTGTAGAAATCTCTCGCATCAACGACATAGAAGGTTCTCTCTGATCAACATGTATCACACCATCCTCCTTTTAACAGTACTGATCGTTTTCTCCTGCTCCTCCCCTGTTCCGTAGCTTTGACCTCGTCGTTGAGCCCAATTTTATTTCCCTTAATGTCGTGGCATTACTAAGGAGTTTGTCACCCATGGGGTCATCCTGCGTGGGGTATTACAACATCATAATTACTCTTCAATAATGATAACCACAGATAAAACACATGAAACTAACAAGCTTAAGAGATTCATTCAAATAGTATGCTTAATGACCTACAACAGGAGGCGTTTACTCGTCAATACACACAAGGTTCGCGTTCAAACATACGCATGGCAATCTCATTACACATGGCGCGACTGCGAAAAGAATGTTTGAGCGTACGCTAGATGATCCCTCCCACATATGGCGTGATTGCAATGACAACATCAAGTCATGGTGATGAGACAACTCATGAGGGGTTGGGGAAGGTCGCTGGGATGTAGTTGATTGCAGGTCGGGTGGAAGACTTTAACGCCTAAGCGAGCAGAGGGGGAACCTGAAATTTTAAATATATCCAAAATTTTGGGTGGTGTTGTAGCGGCTACAACAAATGGCGAACCACTGGTAGAATCCAGCATCTCTATCAATATCACCACAATAGTCTGAGTCCGGATAATGATGCATGGGAATATTGAACAAGTTCCGTGGGTACCCTTTGAATTACTTTGGCCCTTTACAGGTATGCTTAATCCTTGTGCCTCAACTAAGTCCCGCTAATCAAAAACACATCAAAGAGAAAGCTCACAGACGCCAGTAGCTTGTTGATGATGTGAAGAGCAAGGCACTGGGTTTATTATTCTCAGGATTTTTGAAGTAAGCTTCTGGTGTTGCTCCGCTGCCAGTAGGCCTGGACAGTACCCCGGCGGAGTCACTTCAAGAAATCACAAACATTGCTCCACTGCCAGCGAGCCTGGTCAGTACCCCGGCGGAGTCGTTGCATTACCTCTCTACGCAGGAAGCCTTTCTCGATCCTTTACCCTTATTTGTTTCATGTGGTTACAGCACTTATTTTCATGTGCTCGTGGCACTTATTTTCATGTGCTCATGGCACTTATTTTTCATGGGCGGATGAGGGATCCTGACTTATTTTACGAACAAGAGACGTTGTTTCTCGTGTTACAGAAACTGAAAGATATCCTGATTTGGGTTTTCCCTCGTGCTAAACCCTCACATCCCATTCACCACAATAGGCAAAGCATGCAAAACAGATCATTAGGACGTCCGAGACCATGCTGGGCACAAGGCTTAAGCTTACGGGCATGGGCCATTCAAACTCATTAGGTCTCCCACAATCAACCGGCTCGTATCTCCCAGGGTAAATAATTTTAGACTCGTAGGCATCTTGTTGAGAATGCGACTTCATTAAATTGTCCTAAGAGAAGCTGCCTCTTAAGATAGCCACCACAACCTCACACAAACAATGGGGTTAGTGTTTCAGCAGTCAGGGCAAACAAGATCACGAGGTGATAGGGCTGCAATGAGGGCTCATGAAGTGGCAGGTGATATGACAGAACTGATGTAAGGAAGAGAGTGTACGACGCAATGTAATAGGCGAGGCTCAATATGCAATGCAACGCCATGTGCGAGAACGATCAATCCAGCAGTAAGTGCAAATACAAGCAGTGATTATTTATGCAAAAAAAAAGCAAACTGAAACAAAATGAGTGCAAAACAATTGTAACATGATAATGCCTAGGATATTAGTCGTAAAAAAGAATAGTAAACACACTTTTAAACTATGAAGTAAAAAATTCGGCAAATAAACCTAATTAACTTTGAATTAAAAATATTTTATTGCTGGTCCTAGATAACCTACACTGAAACCCTAGTTTAACCAATCATGCGGTCGGGTTATGTAAAATCAGCTTTCCAGTGTAGCCACCGCATTAGTTCCTGGCCTGCAAGAATAACAACGATCAAGATCAGAGCTAGTACCCAAAAAAGTGCAGCAGCAACAAAACTTACCTGAGGAGCAAGTGCAACAGCAAGATGATCATAGATACTTACCAAAGAACATTCCAGAACATATTTTGCAGGTTAAATCCCATTCTCATCTTGATACACAACAATATGTTCTTGAAACTCAACATTTATAAATGACACACATTCATTCATGCACAATCCTAGATCTGATGGGCATTGGGTAAGCCACCGCCTATTTTCAAGCACATCCACCGGATGGAGTTGGTTGAGTTGACCGAAAATTTCATCATGGTGTTGAGGACCATCAGTTTTATGGAATGGAAACAATAAGCAAGTGTCGGGCGAATTATAGATGCATGCGCATCCAAGCGTAGGAACCCTAGTTTTGAAAACCCTAGTCCGGGGTTGCTCCTGGGTTTGGTCAAGGGTATGGGGATTTGAATCCACGTTTAGTGGAGGTTGAAATTCCTCACTGCCTTGAACAAACTCCGGACCTTTGAGCGGAGCGCTTCCCAACTTTGATGGTTGGGCGAGATCCACAGGCGAATGGATGTGATCATGCATTATGGTGAGTTGCAGAATGTCAGTGGGCTTTGTATCAATTTGGTCAAATGTTTGCACACTGACTGATTGATAGATCGATATATCATATTCTTTAGATTCGCCAAGGTAGGGTGGATTTACCGCGGTTATGCTGGGAGGAGCGTGGTATTTGGGGATCGTCATCTCAGAAATGGTTGGCAGAAGCTGGAGTGCTTCGACTTTCTAATGGGTACTTGAAACTTCCCAAAGTGCATCATCGACTGCTGGTGTCTCCATATGGTCGGAAAAAATATGTGAGTGAAAATCCTCAGCGATATGATTGAATATGTTTTCAGATAAGGAGTGATCGCTACAACCATCGATGTGGTCGAGTTGGGTACTTGGCATGTCAGGCTCCCCGAGAGTTACCGACTGGGATGGATCAATAAAGAGGACATCTTGAGGTTGCCCAATTAGATAATTGCTCCCATGGCTGTCTAAAGATTCCGAGTAAGAAAGATTAGATCTAAAAGATTCATCGATTTTGATCTGTGATGGTGGAACACCATCTGCGTGCTTATGATTGTCGCCAATACCAGTATAAGGAAATTTTGAATGTCTGAAAGAAATTACTGGTGTGCCGGGATCGGGAAACCAACTGGGGAGTAATGAACGAATAGATTGAGTCGCAGGGGCGTTAACCATACGAGGCTTTCCGACCCGCGCATCCATGTCATTCAGAGAAAACGATGATCTGGCAGACCTTGTAAGGGAATCAACCTTATGCGGGGTAGGAGTCGATTCATAATCCGTATGTGAACCAGATTCATAGTCCGAATGTAAACCATTTTCATCATCCGAATCTGAACCAGATTCGTAATCCAAATATGAACTAGATTCATAATCCGAATGTGAACCAGATTCATAATCCGAATGTGAACCAGATTCATCATCCGAATGTGAATCTGATTCATAATTCGAATGTGAACCAAATTTAGGACTAAGTCCAGGGAGACATCGAGTGGGCTCGGGGTAGGTTTCATGAGCCAAAAGAGATAATGAGCCACTGGGGTGTTCAGATTCGACATGGTACTTGAAAGACTCAAAGTCAGAACAAGTGTTGACTTGCGGGTTGTCATAGGGAACACTAGGCTCAGGTCGGGTTGCTAACTGAAATGGTTCAAGGGAAACGAGAATCACATACGCGAACTGTTCTCTTAACAACCTCCAATCGACATCCTTTTCAGGGAACTCAAAACAATAATGAACGAATCTGATAGAGAACTCATCTAAAGATTCCTGAGGTTCCATTCTGATGTCATTTATCTTTAGTAAAACGTTATGAAAATCATACCTGTGAAAAGCTTGTTGTAATTCACTGGCGAGTTGCTCAAATGAATGGATGGAAGATTCCGGCAAAGTGCAGCACCATTGCTTAGCGCGACCTTCGAGGGTGAGGAAGAAAAGCAAACAAAACAAACCCTCATCGTCAATTTCATAGCACTCACCAAAGTCACAAAAATCTGAACAGTGTTGGGTTATAGACACCCCATTTTCACCATCAAATTTTAACTGGGACAAGTGATACATAAGTTCATCGGAGATGTAGTATCTAGGCTCATAAAAATCCGAAAAACATCTCGGGATAATGATTTGGGAACGAGCCATTATAGATATGAGATTAAATGCAGGCTCTAAGGGCTCAGCTTGTCATCTGGCCCCCCCTTTTCGTTAACCAGATGGTCGGAGGTTCGGGCCCTCCTTCTAGCGCCAAATCTGTTGACGGGAAAATATGTCCGGCCAACATTAGGGGATCTCCCCGGTAGAAAGTCCGAATTAGACCTTGAACCGTTTGGAGTAGGGATCCCGTTCGGGGTGTGGGTCCGGCTACCGCTTAAGACGCCTTCCCTTCCGGTCTCAAAAGAACCTGATTGAACCTGCAGGCACAGATACAAAATACATGATTGATGCATTGAACATGTCCACAACACTATGCGTAGCAAGAGAATAAATAAAACATATACGCACGAAGAGATGTAGTTAACGACACATCTTTGGGGTTATGCTTGTAAGGTATCTGACCACAGAAGAAATAGTTCTTAATGGCAAGATTCCTCTTTACTTCATGAAAGATAAAACGAAATGATAATAGACAAAGGTATTAACATCCATTTAGAAAGTGATAAAAACTGAACATCATTAACACAAGCATAGATAAACATGATGCATAAATGATGTTATTGAAAATGCAGTTTCATTTATCATAGGATGTTCTGAAACTATTCAAGGAATACACACAGTGATGTCACAGCAAAACACATCATCCGACAAAGGGGTTTTAACAACTATTCGTATTCATATGCCTAAGAATATGATCTTTCAATACAATGCAATGTAGCTCTTGAGTCTCCAAAAAGAAAAATCCCCTTTACAAGCTCCCGTAGGAGTATTTATAATGCAGAAACTGCCCTTCAGGCTTCCTTGATCTTTCATCTTCCTGACCATTGGGCTGCCTTGCGACCTAGTCCTTTTTGCGACCTGCGACCTGAGCTGCTGTTGCGACCTACGACTTGAGCCGCTGTTGCGACCTGCGACCTGAGCCGCTGTTGCGACTTGCGACCTGGCTGCTGTTGCAACCTGCGACCTGGCTGCCTCGCGGGGTCGCAAGTTGTAAGAAAATCCGAAGGTATGCGACCTTGCGACCTTGCGACTAGGTCGCTGGGTCGCAAGGTCGCAAAGGGAAAAAACCGAAGGTATGCGACCTTGCGACCTTGCGACTAGGTCGCTGGGTCGCGGGGTCGCAAAAGGCGGTAAAACCAGAGAGATGCGACCTTGCGACCTTGCAACTAGGTCGCTGGGTCGCGGGGTCGCAAAAGACAACAAAAATAGAGAGATGCGACCTTGCGACCTTGCGACTAGGTCGCTGGGTCGCGGGGTCGCAAAAGGCGAAAAAACCGAAGAGGTGCGACCTTGCGACCTTGCGACTAAGTCGCTGAGTCGCGGGGTCGCAAAAGGGAGGACAACCGAAGAAATGCGACCTTGCGACCTTGCGACTAGGTCCTGGGTCGCGGGGTCACAAAAGACAACAAAAATAGAGAGATGCGACCTTGCGACCTTGCGACTAGGTCGCTGGGTCGCGGGGTCGCAAAAGGCGAAAAAACCGAAGAGGTGCGACCTTGCGACCTTGCGACTAAGTCGCTGAGTCGCGGGGTCGCAAAAGGGAGGACAACCGAAGAAATGCGACCTTGCGACCTTGCGACTAGGTCCTGGGTCGCGGGGTCACAAAGGCGAAAAAATCGAAGATGTACAACCTGCGACCTTGGGCAGATCAGTGAGTTCCTTTTGCCTTTTCTTTCAGAGATCTCATGACCTTGTTCTCTTGAGGCTAGCCTTAGCCCTCTTCATGAAACGACAGCTGCTATTTGCTGGTGGTGTCACCTCTGCGTTAAGGGACTTTGCATGTGATGATAAGTGGGTAGAATGGTTTCTGTTTCGAGCAAGATACTGAGTATTCACATAGCACAAGGTTTTGAGTTTGATCTGAAACCCAGATCTGCATCCTTCGGAGAGGGCTAGCAGTTTTTTCAATTTGGGTCAACATAGCTGCTCCAACATCTTCTCATATAACCTGCAAATAAGCAGATTTAAATCAGCCATATGTATATATATCTACACATGTTAAGGAATGAAAAACACGATAACTTTATCATAGAAAAATTAATTGGACCCCTGTGTGGTCAGGCACTGTGTCACTATGTCATCGGAGTGAATGGTGTAGGCTCTTCCTACGCCTCTTCAACTACTACAAATGCATCTTAGTATGGTTGTAGACCGAGCTTGAAATGCAGACTCAATTGATGGGAAGTGTCGGCTTGGGCAACATGCTCTGTATGCCTGCCGGGACATGCATTATGATATGCACTAACAACACATTTTCCAATCCTTGAGGCACACTCGTGATACTCTTGGGATGAGGCTGCGGAAAACCCAAACGTAGCCATGAATTCAGAATAGTTGCAAAGATTAGCCACGCACAGAAACTCATTTTGAGGCAACACCTTCACTAGAAATAATTCCTTGGGCTGCTGGTAAGGCCTGCAAATTATGTGTAAATGTTCCCACTCTGAATGTAACCTAGCTCTGACCTTCAGCATAAATGGGCTATATTCGTAACCTCGTGGGCGCCTTGCAGACACAGTTGAAGGCATTTCGGACTTACAGGTCATGGAGGTTGTGCTGGACGCAGCGCACTGTAGAGGGTGCATATTTTCTCAGAAGTTTTGTTTGCCATGCTAACGCAACCAAAAGCGAAGGGATTCGACCCTTTTCTTGCACTGAATGTCATCCAGGGCGAGCGTTATCATTGCATGCCAGGATTTCAGCTTCCGTCGTGGAAATCAGCTGCACGTCCAAGTTCTCCATCTTCGTTTCTCTATTCAGCGATGCGTTATAGTCACAACACCATCTCTATGCAGACATACGCGTCGACATATCTCTTTTACTGTGGCTCTTGCTAGTGCAACGCTGGATTATAGAAATTCTGCTCCCATGGCAAGCAGCTCATTACTTCGTGAGCCTGCAATAGAAAATGTACTGAATGAATATGCGTGTGATGTGATGATCTGGTTTTTTCCAGCACTTTTGGACAGAGTGGAGATAGCTCGATGTGGTCAGTAACGACAATATTGATATCATCTTTCTAAATGGGACTAGCGCAGGTAATTTGAAGAAATATTCTCTCCCAGAAATCGCCGTCAGGGCTGCAAAAATCAGATTTTATCCATTCTTCTGAAAGTAGCACAACATGCCTTTTATGGCGCTGGCTTTTCGGTCCGTGCCTTTTGTTGCAACTCATGAATTATGCGTGGTATATACAACGGTTTCCATGCAGACTTGGGACAGAGACGTGGAAGATTTCATCCATGCTGTTTGATTATCAACGCACCATGGTTACTACGTTGCTGCCGCATGTTTATTAAAATATCTTTCTCCCTGTTCAAACCAGCCTTTGATCACTACGTATATACCTTGCTCCAACGTTTCATTATGGTTGAGACATCTGCCAACGAACGTTGGGCTCCATGCCACGTGGCCACGTCTTTAGACTATCGAACGTATGTATATCGGCTCTAAACTTTTAAAATAGGGTGAAAATCGCGCTGACGTTTCCATATAATCCTGCAATTCTTCTGACGAGACTATTTGATGGTCGTTACAATGCTGGCCACTATAGGTTTGTTTAACATGTTTTGCTTCATGCTTTGAATGTAAAGTCTTTGACTGTTGTATAATATATTTGCTCAAATGTTTTATCATAAGTTGAAACGTGCCATCAGTCGTGCCATCGAACATTCAAATTTGTGCAACGTGTCCATGGATGTTTGGCTTTGGGTTTCAAACGTAAGGTTGACCGCTCCATGCAACGTGAATATGTTACGTTTGACTCCATGTAATGCCGTTGGACTGTTGAATATATATATATATATATATATATATATATATATATATATATATATATATATATATATATATATATATATATATATATATATATATATATATATATATATATATATATATATATCTGCTCCCAAATATTTACCATAGGCAGAAACTACTTTCGACCTTTCTGCCCATGGGTAACGCACCATAGTCATTTCAACACGTTACTATGGGTTTGTTACAATGCTTGCTCCACACAAATTCTGACCAAACAGTATATATCCGTTTTCAAAGAATAAAACTCGACCATAGGAATGGCTACGTCGAGTCATAATGCATTTTCATATAATCTTGACCCGCGTTTTAGTTGTAACGTTGACCACCATATATATATGTCTGCTCGGCGCTCATGTCATGTTTATATGATATCATCCTTTGCTCTGAAAAGCCCATGTTGTTTCGCACCCTTTGAAACATGTTTAAGAATATGCAATTCGCACTACAACCTTGGATCACCCAATGTATATATTCACTCAAAACCATCTAACTTTGCGCTCATTTCAACGTGCCATGGTTATCATAATATTTCATGCACTCCACCCCATGTTCTACACCAAAGCTTTTAACACAAGTTGAAAAACTCGGCATAAACATATTCGAGCTCAATAGTAATGTTCTTCATATAGTTTTATATGATTTCGATCCTCCATATGGTTTGGAAACCATATGTATTTGCGCCTTAACTCAATGTGTTAAAAATGTCACCTTGGTCCGTTGAAAGTGTACCAACTTATATTTTCCTCACATAGTTTTGCCCCGCAATCTCTTATGGCTTTAAAACCACATGAATTTTGCCTTGGTTTAATTGTATAAAACCATAACTTTTGCATCCACCGTGAAGCTTGGGTTTAACAAAAATTGCTACTCAAAGGTGCGTTTAGATATTGAAGTTGTGCCAACACTATTAATGCACCAATTGCCTGAACAATCAACCTTAAATCTCACCAACAAACCTACCTCTGTACTTTGATGGATGATGAGGCACTGAGAGAAGCAAATTCAAACTGAATCACCAAATTGACAGTGATGACCCCTTCGATGCTTATCAAGACGCATTCGAACCCGTGAACCATTTCATTAAACTGCGGAAAATATAAGAAACCCTATAGCTGTGCGATTATCTTGTCACCATCAGCATGTGCGCTTTTGCACTGTATCTCGGCACAGAGAAGCCTTGAATGAGATCGTCGTTTTCTAGGGAAATATTCTGAGTCGGTTTTGTTCACCGGGCTATACTTCAGGCTAGATTCATCGGAGTGGTGAAATATGTTCCTTTGCATGCACCCATCGAGATTTAGATGGTATGGTACAGGATCTGGACACTTCCAAATGGAGCGCTTTTAAGCATCTGGTGCGCACTAGTGTAGAAAGCTCTCGCATCAACGACATAGAAGGTTCTCTCTGATTAACATGTATCACACCATCCTCCTTTTAACAGTACTGATCGTTTGCTCCTGCTCCTCCCCTGTTCTGTAGCTTTGACCTCGTCTTTGAGCCCAATTTTATTTCCCTTGATGTCGTGACATGACTGAGGAGTTTGTCACCCGTGGGGTCAACCTGTGTGGGATATTACAACATCATAATTACTCTTCAATAATGATAACCACAGATAAAACACATGAAACTAACAAGCTTAAGAGAAGCATTCAAACAATATGCTTAATGACCTACAGCAGGAGAGCTTTTACTCGTCAATACACACAAGGTTCTCGTTCCAACATACGCATGGCAATCTCATTACACATGGCGCGACTGCGGAAAGAATGTTCGAGCATACGCTAGATGATCCCTCCCACATATGGCGTGATTGCAGTGACAACATCAAGTCATGGTGATGAGACAACTCGTGAGGGGTTGGGGATAGGTCGCTGGGATGTAGTTGATTGCAGGTCGGGTGGAAGACTTTAATGCCTAAGCGAGCAGAGGGGGAACCTGAAATTTTAAATATACCCAAAATTTTGGGTGGTGTTGTAGCGGCTACAACACCTCCTTATTTGAAGTGGGGCCATTAGGGCAATCCCCTGATGAGAAGAAAAACAAAGTGTTCCCTCAACATGATACAATGAAGACACTAGAGGTCAGAGGAGACACTATCACAGCACCGGAGGTTATGGCTAAGAAGCATATTTATGAAAAGAAAATTTTATTTTATGATTGAATGTTCTCTCTTACCTTATATGTGCAGGCCATAACTCCCAAGGGGAGTGTTCTACCTTATAAGCTTCATGGCCAACTATGGCCAAGATTGTTTTCAAGTATGGCCACCTCCTTGATGAGTCAAGGGAGGTGATGCACTATGATGGGTGCTTCCCTAAAGCCCCAAATATACCTTTCACCTTCAGCCATGGTGAAGTGATAAGAGCAACAAGTAAGTGGCATGCAAACCACTTACCATATCCTGATATGAAGCAGGGAGAAGGAAACTTGCGCTGGTTTTTGTTGGGTGAGTGTGGGTACTCCCCAAAATTTTTGATTCTCATGACTCATGCCTCGTACTCCAAGATAAGGTTTCATAATGGGAAGGCATGGTTGTAATGGCTGTCACAGGGAAGGTTTGGACACTATATGCTGAATCTTATGTCCAAATACTTACCCATGTTTGAGATATGTCTCATGCATTCACATGTATTTTGGGTTGAGATGTATTTCAAGTATGTATCTTGGTTTGGGAGGAGGAACAACTCCCACATGGTGTGGAATGGGAGAGTTAGCTTGCACTATGTTGATGGAGCACCCCACATGTCCATCATTACATCATTGCTCCATGAACCAGACATTGATAATGTAAGGAAGCAACAAGAACCCTTGTTGCTATGGTTACTTTTGGGAGAGTATGGGCTGAAAATTCTCCATACTCAACACAACATTCCAAGAGGAATGCATGGCACATCCAAAGTGCAAGAAGGCTACCTTTCAGCAATGATGGAAGGGAGGGAGATCCTCTCACATAGTAGCATAAGGGTGAATGGTTTTGGAATGTGGAATGTCAAGAGGAAGAGTCATGGAGTGACAAGAGCATTGCTACTTAAGCCTACAACGTTGTCCTCTAAGAGCAAGTTTCTGATGATGGAGTATTTCTAAAGAAGTGTGCATCCTTTCATCTTGCATAAATTTATGAGGGGATTGTTAAGGGGGGGCTCACTCACGGATCACATATTCAGCTCACACATGAGGCATGGTAAGAAATACATCTATGTGCTTATTGATTATTCTATGAAGACTTCATATCTTCTCACCAATTGTAAGCAATGCATTGCTCTGCAAGAGAGCAAAATTATTCATGGGTGTTATGGTCACTTTAGGGTCACATTTTGTAATGATGATAACCCATATCTACATGACTTGGGGCAAGTGCTTTGTTGTTTTGATTGTATGCAGCTGATATATATTTTTGCTCACTACTTTCTAGTAGATGAGTTGACATGCATAGCTGAAAATTCTTTGGGAGGCAACTTGCCACTTGATGTTTTAAATCAGCAGTTGGGAAAACTGCGTTGTACCCACCTTGGAGGCCATATGTATCATATTCACTTGCACATTAGCTTCAAAAACTTTCTGATTTGGATGAAAAATGGTGGTGATGTGCCATTTACTTTGAATGGAATGATTTGGGCCAGCAAGATCCATGACTTTGGAGGAAGGATCTTTGGAGATCCAACCTTTGTTTTGCCATCACAGGGTAGCCTTACTACAGCCCAAGAACAGTATGTACTCTACACTTGCCATGAGTGGAGAGGGAGACAACGTGGGGTAGGCAATTTTTCCTATCATGTTTAGATATTCAGCCCACCTTCTTTGCAAGAGCTTAAGGTGGAGAAGATTTACCATGAGTTGCCATCTTGGGAGGCAAAAAAATTTTCTTGGATGATAGCATGGGGAGGAGAGTCTTTCATTGAGGATGAAGTGCTCCATGATTTTCACGACTCCTATCTTGAGGAGGCCTTTGATCAGTAAGAAAGTTCCCATATCAGCCTTACATTCTTCCATGACAAGAGCTATTGGGCTTATTCACCACATGCCCACTTGTACACTTGGGAGGAACCAATGGAAGACAAACACTTTGGCAGAAAATTTGATGCAGGAATGGAGGCTATGGATGAGAAGGCCACAAAATAAGGAGAAGAAATTTTGCAGCACCCTTGCAGTTGCTTGAGGACAAGCAACATTTGGGAGGGGGAGACTGTAATATTCCCAACTTAGCTCATAGCCAAGTGGAATATTAATTTGTGTCAATAAATTCAAATGCATGAATAAGTGAGCAAGGAGGCTCATAAAAACTACTCTAGCATGAATAAAAACCCTTCACAATGTAAAAAGGGGCCATGAAATAACCAGATCAAGCATCCACATGTGTGAACAAGTTTAATTTGACCAAGTCAACTCAAATTTTCTTTAAAATAATGGATCCATGAATAAGGTAGCTCAATGTGAAAGGAGGCAAATTCAGCAAAACAATTTGAAGACTCCTTAAATGTGAAAAGGGGCAAGGCAAAGAGACTCAATCAAGGAATATTATTAGAAGATGCATTTAGTCACATTGACTAAATCAAACCACACAACATCTAGTTGCTCTCCACTTAGTGGGACAGCGTAACCCTAGAGGGGAAAAGCTTGGCAAAGGAAGCAAACCCTAGTGGAATGGGGCCCGTGGAGGAGAAGCTCATTTTCTATATAATGAAGGAAGGGAAACCATTTGGGTTTATAGTGGAGATTATAATTTCATGGGGTCTGCTTAGACTTCCTACATACTTAGCTATTTAGCTAATTTGTTGCACTTCTCAGTGCAAGGGTTTTCTCATGTGGGAATGCCCTGCTTTTTCTTTGAGATCTTGTAGCAAGAGATCTAAGGGAAGATTCTAATCTGTAATTTACACTTTCAGGTGTTATTCCAAGCACTTACGCTTCATATCTACGCATTCCCTTGAGGATATTGTGCTATTTCTATAGAGGTGCAGTGGAAGGGGTGAAAACCCCATTGTTTGGAGCTAGTTTCCCACAGGGAAGCTCAATCTTCTTCTAGGAGCTAATAAAAAGAGGGCCTATAGCCATTCCTATGTATATTCAGCCATTTTATGAAGAGTTACATCCCTACAGCGTTATTTCAGTATTATATATGCAGCTTCTCTTTTACATGTTGTTTCTTGTGGGTAAACCCTTGCCGGGAGATCATAAAATTGTGTAAAAGGGATTGGATCTCTGTATTTATTATTCATTGAGATTTATAATATAAATATCAGTCATTCTCTCTTATTTTCTGAGTATTTAATTCAATAGACTACATAGTGTCTTTGGCAGCAGCTTTGGCATTTGCATGTTTTGGGGTTTTATCCATTTTCAGCTATTTGAGCATGGGAGGCCTGTTTAACTTTGATGTTGGTATTTTTTTCTGAAATTATCTTGCATGAAGCTCATATATTGTCTAATGTAAATGATAAAACCGTTATTTTATACTTTTGTAACTCAGTACTCAGTAAAACAGCGTTTCTGGGTCACTAGTGGTGCTTTTCCCCACTTGCTTGTCTTTCTGGAGTGATGTTTGTTGTAGTTTTTGTCAAATTAAGAGCTATGCATCTGATATAACCTCTGATATGATAATTTTCTGATTCCTATTGAGTTTCTGAAGAATTTATGCAAATTCTGAAGTAGGATTTCCATTTTGCTGCAAGCTTCCTCTTTCAGCAGTTTTCAGCTAGTCTAGTTTGTGGGAGATTTGTTTAAGGTCTATAAGTTCATTTTTTTCATCTGAAATTCCGTACATAAGTCACATACAGCCCATATTAGAGGAACCAAGCATTAACCTGCGTTTCTGTTGCATATTTTTGCTTATACAATGTTTTCCTTGAGCTTCTTGTCAATAGTCCTGAAAGAGAAATATTAGCCTTCGACATAGTTCTATAGACAGAGTCTGCTAGTGGGCTAGCTAGCCTCTGGATCTCACCCTATTTTTAGAGGTGACATATCCAGTAAATTCCCCTACAGTAAATCTCAGGAATAGATCCAGTTGTTGATTGTTAATGTTTTCTTGAAAAAGGATTTTCATTTGCCAGATTCATGATCATTTCCTGATTTGGGATATTAAATTTCAACAGCTAGATGTTGAGCACTGTGACTAAGGACTATGGTGGCAATAGTATGGGATGCTAATCAAAGAACCCTGAATAATATATACAAGATTGTAGTTAATCTTCGTTATTAATCAAATACATGTTAGCCTTGTTACTTTCTCCCAGAATCCTGATGGCACTCGATCCAAGATTTGGGCCCACTTTGTGATCAGTGTTGCGGTTCTTTCTTTTCTTTCTAATCGTGTTTTGTGTGATTCTTTAAATTGCTGTTACATTTAATGTTTATTGTTGTGGAGTTTTTATTTCTCGTAGCCATTTATTGTTATATAATGGTATTTGTGTTATAGATTAAACTTTGATTCAACAATGACTATGTGCTTGCATCTCAGACATTTCTCTCATTAGTCTTGAAATAAATAACACCTCAAAGTTAATAATATGTGGAAAGTGATTTAAATTTGAATGGTCCTGACACTAACATTTGCAGTTATTGGTTTGAGAAGCAGTCATGAAAGAACAGATCTCAGAATAGATCTCAGAAACACATCTCGCCTCAGGGAACGCTGCTCCAACAAGTCTTTGTTATATAAGGTTGTATTATTTTTCTTCTTTCTCTTTCCTGCTTATCATTTTTTTTCAAAAAAAAAATTAACCTCATCTTGTAAGTTATAACCTTTCCCTAAGTCCCGAAGTAGTTCCGCCTTTTTTCTTTTTCTTTTCTTTCATGTTATTTTTATTTTTCCTATTTTTTCTTTAGGCCAATTTTCATCCTGGAGGCATTTGTCACACTCCAAGTCCCAAACCTCCGATTTCTTTCACATTTTGTTTTATTTCCCCTGAATCTCTCTCTTGTCCCAGTGAGAAGCATCTATCCTACTGTTCTAGCTGGCTGATTGATTTTCTTTAATGAACCCTTTTCACACTTGAAGGAACAAAGATCCAAATAAGAGGGGTAGAGAGGCAGACTCTCAAACAAAGGAAGGATTTGGGGAGGAAACACTTTATTCAAACAATGGGTGTTCCAGATCCGAGGCATCATCTTGCCGCTTAGGGTTAGGGTTGTATGAAGTCCAAAGGAGAATTTCTTATAACCAAAGCATCCACAGACTAATATGTTCCATCTACAAATGGGTAATTAAGAAACAAGGTACCAAGAAGAGAACTATCAACAACAGAAGGTAAAGAAGTGGCAAGTAAGGATCAAAAGAATTGGAGCAAATCAACTCGGGAAGAAGAACCTTAAAAGGGTTTTTGTCCTCCAAGAGACCACATGTCAGCTTATGAAATTCTTCTTTTATTTATTAAGACTCGATCTAGTAAAGGAATTTTTTAAGGACTCGTGGAGTCACCAGAGGACTGTGATGGTAAAGGCATCAGCCTCTGCTAATTCAATCCTGTGATACCGACTCTGAAACTGACTCAATTATACAAGTGAGTATTGAAGATATCTACAGCACCTGTAGGTTCATCCATTGATTTTAGAAATGTTGGTAAAGTATGCACCAATGAGACCCATGCACCTTTGACAGCCTTGCCTATTTTCATATGGGGCCTTCTTTGTTGGGGACCATGACATGCCTTTTTGAATTTTAGATATTGTTTGTCGAGACACACTATATGATTGATGCCTAAATTGAAAATATTCCCTACTACTCCTAAAGGAAACCGAGATGGCTTGTATGCAGGGGAACAATGCTTCAAGGGATGAAATGAAGAAATCTCTCTGAAAAATACCAAGATTATTGTAAGTCTCATGACATCAAGGATGAAAGATTAAATTTTCACAAGCAAGATGAAAACATGGATAGGGACCTCTAGAACGATTTAAATACATACTCAGAGAGGTCCTGACATAGTGAGTTGATAAGAACATTTTGAAGATCATCCTTCTCGTGAGCACTCCAGAGGACTTCTCAAAGTATTCCTAATATAGTGGGAAAAGGAGATATTTCAAAATAAAACTGAAACTATCATGATTATTGTATCAAAATGTTCAAGGGGGCTGCAGGAAGTGGATTGTGGTATTCAAGTCACAACACTCAAGTGGGAGGGGGTCACAAAGCAAACAGCTGGGAATCGTTAGATAATCTAAGGACTAGTATTCTGAAACACAAGATCACCCAAATGGACACTCTCCAGAAAAACAGGGCAGATTGAGTTGGAGAGAAAACCATGGCTGAGACACTGGCCTCGGGCAGCAGGAGAAAACCATTTAGTGAATGTCCACTGGTCATGTAGCCTGCGCACCTTACTTAACAAACTCACGCCACTGTTGGGTACAGTCCTTCCTCCAGCTGAAAGCTGCTTTCAAGAGCAAGAGAAAGCCCAGACACAACATATTTCAGGCGTAAGAAAACCATGGTAACCTCGACACCGATGGTGAATCTAGGTATGTTTAAGGACCCATCCCATTATTTTCATAATTTATATGTCCCAATATGCACCATTTTTCAGCCACAGGGCCTTAATACCAAGATCCTTGCGCAATGGTTTCAGGCTGTCAATCCTTCATGGAATCGACTGCATGATCCTCCACCTGGACAGCAAGCTTTCAATCCCATGCCTCAACAACAAATTCAGCTTGCCTTCCAATGTACCCCGAGGAACCTGTACCACAGTACCGCCCCTCTCCAAGCCAAATCAAACCAAATAAAAGGTTCAACGAAAAGATATGTCAACCTTCCATCCTACAAAGATTTTTGCATCGCAGTGGCTCAATGAGATAAATCTGAAACTTAATAATAACTAATTTACCCATTATCATAAAAAATCCTGATGGTGAAGATATAGAACCGTAACAAAGAACTATGAGGGAGAACAGATTAAAACATAATAAACCGTACACTCCCCTGTTGTTCCTAATCAAGGTCATTTTCGAACATTTCCCCATATCCCGAAGATTGACTCCGAGCAAACCAAACCTCAAGAAGAATTTGATTTTCTAGGGTTCAATAATATTTTTGTTAAAATACCTCTTTTACAAGCTACAGAGATAAGCCTATTTATAAAAAGACTTTGAAAGAATAATGCCCAAACTAAAACCGGTAGAAACCTATGATCCACATATTAATCGTGCATGTAATGCGTATTATTTGATATCATGTTAGGAAAGACTATGCCTATAAAATACGAAGATCATTGAACCTCGATTCTAATAGTACAATTAATGGGATTGAAATCCCAAATGTATCAGATTTGGGACAATGCATACATTATCACTGCTGAAACAATGAACACACTAGGACTTGGAACATTAAATCAACCCCTACTATCCCTTCGAACTTGCAGCATATAACCACAATTAAACCAAGAAGGAAATTAGAGATGTGATCATTTCAAAGACTCATGGCATTACCCTATGGACTAAGTATTGCGTAGACTTAATCTTTAGTGGTGGTCACCCATTAACTTAGAAGACCCCTGCTGGCAACTCATCAGAATTCAGAGATAGAGTGTCGGTCTGATGGCATGATCATATCAAATGGGATGCAGCTGCAAGATCCCAAACTTGCCCTCCCAGAAGCCAAGCCCATCTCTGGAAATCATCAATCCAAATAAACCTCTACCTCGTAAGAGCCCGAACCTCGAAATGAAGATGTTAGACCAGCTTGTCACTATTAGCCGTGTCTCCTGACATTTAAAAACCAGAGATCGAAGATGATGCCATTAACACCTTCATTAATGATTCCACCCCGTTCCCGATCGAACTCAATATATTCTGTGAATCTCAGCAGAGTCAGAGGCATAGGAAAACATCAACCTAAGATGATGATAGAAGCAGAGAGATTCTCAGACCTCATTCATGATAGTAATCCAATCGAAATTGAACCACGAGTACTTAATATCACCGAACTTGTCCTAATCCAAGACCAAATAGCTTTTGGAAAGTCCTTCAAGAACATCAGAAGATTCTTCCTCGGGATTAGATCACACAAGGGTATCCCCGTTAGCCTATGCACTCATCATATTTACATTAAGGAAGATTGCCACCCCGTAAGACAATCCTCAACGCAGGATGAATCGGCTTCAAGAATAATATTAAAGAAGAATTACAAAAATTGTTGATGTAGATTCATTTATCCCATCTCGTGATAGCCAATGGGTATCCTCGCTAGTTATAGTTCCCAAAAAGAATAGTAAATGGCGGATTTGATTATAGGGAATTAAATAAGGCAACTCAAAAATACCATTTTCCTTTGCCAGTCTATCACCGTCCTAGACACCTTGGCTAGAAAGAAAGTCTTTCTCCTTCCAGATGGATTCAAAGGGATATAACCAAATCCGTGATCAAACATGCACAAGGCACCCGAGCGGTCACAAGTTAGCAAAATAATGTGGGTGCCCGAACGAAATGGCCCGACTCCGACCTCGAACCCGCGGTTGGGCGCACTACCTGGAGGCGAGCCGGCACCGGGCCCAACATGCCAAGGGGGAAAATGGAAAACGGGCACCAACATGCACAAGGCACTCCGGATAGTCACAACTTAGCAAACCGATACGAGTGCCCTCGAATGAAATGGCTCGATCGAGCACGCCAAATAAAGCGACTCCTACAATACGGCACAACACGGCGTGCCCGACCGAACGATGCCACAAGTGAGCAACGAAAAATCGGGCCACTGAACGTGCACAAGGCACTCGGGTACTAACTGAAGAAAGCAGACACGGTGCCCCCAAATCCAACAACTCCAACTTGAACACGCTCGCCGGCGACTCACACCTGCGACATGGTGCACCAATCGAATGATGCCACATGGGAGAAAATGGCAACACACCCAAACGTGCACAAGGCACTCCGAAGCCCAACTTAGCAAAACGAATACGCAGCCCTTAAATGAAACAGAGCCCAACCCGATCCGAACACGCCCAGCCGCAACCTCAACGACGCAACACTGCGCACACGACCGAACGATCGTACGCAGGGAGAAAATGGCAAATCGGCCGCCGAATGTGCACAAAGCACCCCGGGGCAACAACTTAGCAAACCGATACTGGTGCCCTCAAACAAAATGGTCCGACCCGAACGCGCCCGATTAGGGCGACTCCCACACGCGCGCAACAAGGTGCTCGAACAATGATTCCAGAATCAAATGAAAATAGATTTCTTAACATGCACACAGGCACCCATGTAACTTAGCAAGTCTGATACGAGTGCCTCGAACGAAATGACCCGACCCGACCCAAATGTGTTCGGCGATGTCACATGGTGTGACACGCTTGCCCGAATGAACGATGCTGGCAAGGGAGAAAAATGGAAAATGAGCCACCCAAATGTGCACAAGGGACTCAAGTAACACAACTTAGCAAAATGATATGGAGCGCCCCTGGAACGAAATGTACTCGATCTCGAACAAGCTCGGTCAAAGACTCACACGGTATGACACGGCGCGCTCAAGGAACGATGCCACAACGGAGAAAACGGAAAATGCTGCATCTGAAGAGGTTGCTGCACCCGGGGAGTCACAATTTAGTAAACCGATATGTCTTCGAACGAAATGGCCCGACTCGAACGTCGTCGGCTGAGCAACTCACACTGCGCAACATGAGCTTCCTCCAACCATGGTTGGGGGCAAACATTAAAAGTGAACCAAATATTGAGCACATCACGTTCTAATATTTATGAATTTCCTTAGAAGTCCCATCATAACCACCTTCCATCTTCATCACAATGTGATATCTCAACTAAAGATATCTTATTATGTTACTCCAACCATTCAAAAAAGGGACCCAAGTTATTATTATTATTAATGAGAGGTCAAAGAACACTTATACACAATAGCGACGCATTCATACAAACATCGCAAGAGTCATTAATTTCAGCCTTAAAATTGTCGCAATATTAGTGATGCTTTTTTCCAAATCAGTTTAATAGCGACGCTTGTGTCTAAACTCACACAATATCGACGCTTCTTCCAAACGTTGCAATAGTGACACTTAGCTCCAATCCATCACAATCAATGCTTTTGCTAAATCGTCGTAATTTCGACACTGCTACAAACGCCGCAAAGACCGAAACCAACTTCTATGTTGCAATACCGAAACTTGTCTCCAAACGTCTGGAGAAAGCATGGGCCAGGGCTTAGATTTGAATTCATATTTTGGGGAAATTTCCACATTTGGCCTGCAGTGTCGCATTTCATTTTATGTACTAGTGGATGGTGTTTGATCACTCTTATACTTTCATTATGCTACTTGGCCATGATTATGTTTATGCTATGAATGTTGTGGTGACTTCAATATTTCAAGTTATGTATTTTTCTCGTAATGGAATTATTTTCACTATTGATCACCATGCATCTAACACCATCCTAATTCGAACTTAGCGAAAATACCCTTTCTATGTTCCAAAGTATTCAAGTTGACTCTCGCTTCCATGAGTGAACTATGTGGCATTATATCCTCAGTTCCTCACACCACTGTATCTAAGAGGGATCCTTTGAACCATTATTTCCCTTCTCGGTATTTGATCCCAATAAGCTCATTGAGTGATTTCTCCTATGGATTTATGTGACCCCTTAAATCCCTCTTTTCATAATTCTAGTTCTCAGGATTTCATGGATGTTGAGATGCCTTCACAAGAAGAAATTTTTGAAGCCATGAGTTTAGGGGTATTAAAGGAGTCCTTGGTCTAATATTATGCAGCTATCCCGAAGAAATATTATGCATAACTGTATGATGCGAGGTTCCACCATATTTTATATATATGTCCATGTTTTCAAGTTTTTTGTTGATCCATATTTATGGTGAAATGCAATAATAAAAATATATAAATCACAAACACAAGATGTGTTGAAATAATGTCATTTATTAATTAAAAGAATGATCAAGTAATCTTATAAACATAATGGAAACAAGCAGGTGCTAGTAGCATATCTACAGAAGAGATGTGGTAAGGAAGGCCTATGAACTATGTTGCATTATTAAAGGCATATTACAGACATAATGGAAGATATGGTTAGGTTATTGCATGATCCCTGAAGAGGATGATGGGTCAGCTCAAATGCATGAATCATATGTTAATGAGGTTCATACCATTATTTTTGAGAAACAATGTAAAACCGAAACGTCCAAAAACCTAAATCGATGAAGCACCAAAATTAGGCCTGCTTAGGTAAGTAAGTGCTTCAACTTCCTCGGGATGTTACTACACTCCAATCAAGCCATGCTCAGGTCATTAGAAAGATTCATCCAACCACTAAAATTTTGATGTTTAAGATTGTCTATGTCATTTCCTGCTCTTAAAAAAAAAGATCATTTAGGGCCTCAAAACTACTTCTTTTAAAAGTCTGTGGACTGGAAACTCAAGTATATAAAATAGTAAGTTGCTAATAAAACTTAAAAAATTAAAAGAAATGATAAAAGAAAATTAAATAATAGGGTGGTGGCTGCCTGGAATAGTCCACCTATATCATTAATTCCAAAATACTTCTGTGTGCAAGACTCAAAACTCACACAAAATAATACTAATAAGCCATGAAGTGAAAGTCATAAGAATTGATACATTCCAAATGGAATTGGGTGTGGGTGGCCACCATATCCACCTAGATCATTTGTCTGTGAAACATGTCATTTGAGTTATAGATATTTTATTAGCTTCAGACCACAATGTTAATGAGATTATATCTGTTTAACTTTAAGAATCTTTCCATTGGTATTTTTGCTGATCCTTCTGAATAGCATTGTTCTTGAGTCTTAATATAGGTTAGTTTCTCCACTTGCATTGTGAATTATGAGTTTCATTTTCCATTTTTTCTCCTTAGGATCAACCCACCCAAGTCTCATGATCTAATATCTTTTCTTTCTCTTAGAAGTGTCATAACTGTGTGGCAAGAGTCCCACTATCATGTGGTTCTCATATAGCAGCTGTTTTCACTTTGAATCCATGTTGAACTCTTTTTTCTAGCTCAAGAGTCCTATTTATTCCAGCCATGACTTACATTAACACACCTCCCTCTTCGCTATCTTTTCTCACAGTATAATTCTGTAGAATTCCTGAGATGATTTGTACTACTACTGCATATTCTCCACTTTTACCCTTTGGCATTAATTCGGCTTTCACTTGGACTCACAAGTAGAAGACATAATTTTTTTACTAAGGGACATCTTCTTGTGCAAGTTCAACTCACTAAATCACTTAATCCCCTGTAACTTGACACCTTTTCTGGCGGAAATAACATTCCTTGCCAATTGACCTATCACCCACCTTGCATTAGAATAGATCATTCCGAACCGAGAAACTATAGAACTGGATTGGGAAAATTGTTCTTCCATTGTAATGAGAGAATTTTTTATTTTTTCAATATTTGAAACAAGAAAGAGCAAAAGTATATATTTAAAAAAGGTGGGAATGGGAAATTACTTCACATTGATGGTAGTAACAAGATTATTTGAAGCTGCTTTTAAAAAATTATTACTCGCACTAAGTCTTTTTCCTCCATTCGGATGGCTTATTATAATTAGGTGATCCATAACCTGATATTCACTGTGATACTCTTATTGGTTATCTCTTCCAATTATGATAGAGAGTTTTTTATCTGTGCTGAAGTGGAAAAATTTACACAAAGTTATCATATATCACACAACACACATTTGAGTCATGATTTATTCAGGAGCTCAAACCTTCAAACAATTCTTTCTGGCTAGTCTCTGACTCATTTTCCATTCAGCCACACCCTACCCTTTCTAGAGTTGTGCTTTGTGACAAACAGCTCTGGTCCTTCGCTCGTGAAACTTGGGCATAATCTCCATTGACTTCTACATGGTGTCTCCCCATCACTTCACAAACTTGTTGAGAGCAGGACTCAGAGCCGCACCATAGCCCGTTTCACACGTTGAGGGTGACTCGAGCGCAGAAGCAACCAATATCATGGGTTTTTTGACCAGTGGCCTCTTTTGCTTATGACATCAACTCATATTATCGCATTAATGACATTCACATGCACACCTTGGCTTCATTTAACTCATTATAATTCCTCACCTTTAGTCAACTTCATTGACAGTTGGTCTGAGGTTTCTTTTCGTGTTGGCTGTAACTTTGTAAAATCTGAAATGGTTTGAATGGTTACTTCACATCCTTTTTTCCATGGGCCCAAATTATTGACCTGGTAATACACTCACACCATTGATGTGAAATGCCTTAATGCCTTCTTCCATTAGATCATTTCCATCATCACAACTCATTGCTTTGCAATACATTCAGAGTCCTTTTTTCGCACGTGACATTGCTGTCACTGTCAGTCACAGACTCCCTCACTATCTTCCAGTGAGAATACCTTAATGTCTCATGATTAGTAGATTATCTAATGTGTTTAAATTCAACTCTTATTCAGCACTTTACGCTAGGTACCCCGACTTCGTCATCATTATCAGGTAATTTGTTCCATTGTTAACTAATATAATACAAATGGGTTGTAACTAAACCACTTTCACATGGTTGACTTTAGTCCATTCATTCCCATAGTAGAAATGTCTCATTTGCAATTGGTGAAGACCTCAGTTAAAGTGATAATTTTGGTTCACTTTAAAACTTTGAAAGCCTCTTTTCTCTGTAATGCCATCCACCTTATATGTGTCGCATTTCATCAATGCAACATCCATAGCTATGTTCAAGTTGCATGTGCACTGTCAATCAACTTATGATTCGGCATTGAGAAAAGGGACCAATATGTAACATCATGATTACTCCTTGACATCATTGATCATATTTATACATTAGGTGAGGCCGACATAGCCTGATATGTTCTGTGAAAGTGCGCGATTAGATGAAAAAATTGGTGTATTTCTAGCCTTCTTTATACTCATATACATATTATATCTACTCTCTACAATTAATCATCAGTCATTACCATTCTTGTTATGTGTTCTACCTCAGACATGATTTTCTCTGATCTTCCAATTGCTTCGATATTGAATATGGTGACATCCTCAAGTCCTCAGAGACATTCTGTTATTACACTTAATACATTTCGTCATACGTACCCATTCTCACCCTCGATATGACGTATGCATATGTTATGCATCATTTACCATCTGGATATTTTAGTGCCATTTTATGTTTGGGTATCCATTTCCCTTCATAATTGATCACTTACGAAACAATATTTTGAATTCCACACCAATCTACCTTTGAAAAGCAATTACATACATGGCAGCACATCCATATAGAACCCACGATAATTTAAATATGAAAATTATTAAAAAATTCTATTTTTTAGCAAATAATAGTTTAACCAAAATCCCACCTAAAAGAGCCTGGTGGCCTAATCAATCCTAGTAATAATAAACCATTGGTGAGATAAACACACCTCCTGGAAGGCTTAAAGGGATGAAGATATAGTTAATATTATGAGTTCATCGTCAATGATTACATGAGTTTCTATGCCTTCTTGTACCTTTAATCAAAATAAGCCCTTGTTTCCTAATAGATGTTCATCTTCCATGAAGTGACATCCATGGGTATATTCGAGATGATTGTTGATATTGGGTACGGTAATGCTGTGTGATGTTTGCTTGAGTCGTATCAATCCCAAGTTATATTTTCCATATTCTTTTGCTGATATCAATAAATAAGCGCTATTCATTCTAATGCGATATTATAATCTATATTATATGTTTTATATCTTTATATTAATATATGTCACAATGATCATGGACATACTTGGAACTATTTGTTGTATGTTATGTTTCTTATGAACTTTTACATGTGCCTCTGAAGTCTTTGAGATGCAGATTTCTGAGCATATAATAATATGTCGTAGGGCCTATCACTTTCTCCCAACTCGACTTTAGTATTTTATGTACAATACTTGGTGATTTCCCGCTTCTTGTGGATTAATGCTATTCTCGATTTGGCTTAGTTTTCAATCAGAAATCTAGGAACATTTTTCCTAAATCAAAAAGAACAATAAAAATATAAATGAATTTAATATGATAATCATTCTAGGATGAAATGAAAACATTTAACTCAGTTGGGAAATTTTAGTTTAGCTATGTACATTATATAGTACAGTTTAAAGGGTTTTTCTTCCCTAATAGTAGAATAAGAGCTCAGTTATCACTTCATTGTCTACATATATAAACCTTAACACATAAAAATTATTAAGATAAGATAAATAAATTTATTCCTCAAGTAACAAATTTAGAAAATAAAGGTACAAGAATTAAAAGAAGGACTTAGTAACTAGTGTTAATGAAAAAAGTAGTACACCTATGAAGAATATGCTAAAATTTAAACCTACATCAGAGATAAGAAGACACATTAATAAGAGAGTGACAAAGAGTAACAAAAAACAACAAAAATACTATGAAAGTGTTAAAGTTATAGATAAATTTCACATGTTTTCAAGCATGGTAGGGACCACAAGTCCAGCAACTCATGAAAAGAGGAATAATTAATCAATTCGTCATTATTGAAATGTTATTAAAAGAATATATATATATATATATATATATATATATATATATATATATATATATATATATATATATATATATATATATATAAGTCCATTTGTATACGTAACAATTGAACATTTGGAGTTTTCCTATTGGTCCATGCCATAGTTTCTTAGGAGGGCATCGAGAGAAAATAAAATTCTAATCTATTTGTAAACTCTTAGAGATCCAACCACGGATCATGTAATAGAAAAAGAAGAATGAAAACATATGGAAACTACATATGTGAAGCAATGTTGTAAAGGAAACATGAATTATAATAAAACTTACCGTTCACACCCTCGACTTCTGGCAAGTTCACATGAATATCAATTTTAGGTGGGATAGTAAAAAAATGATGTGATGGATGAAAGAGGAGTGGGAGAGTATTTACCTTTGGTAAATCCTTGCCCTATAATATTATAGTTACCTTTTGTAGTTACCTCATAAAGTAATAATATTAAAAACAAGTGACCTTCATACTTGCACTCAAATAGAAATAGTGAAACATGAATAGATAAGGGTATAGAATTTTTGTCAAGTGTTTAAGTACAAGAGAAACAATATTAACCTATGATGAATTGTTAACCTTAAATCGAATTTTAAGGTAAAATAATTTTATTTATTTATTATGGTAGTTATGATTGGGACATGCTACATAAGTTGGATCATTTAAGCTAGTACCTTAATGACTCTTCCATCATCACCTTGTGATATGACATTAATGATAACTAAAAACTATAAGTATACTCTAATAGATGTTTTGGACCCATTTCCCCGGAAAATTTCATGGTCAACTTTTCTTAATGGAGGTATCTTTTAGAATTGTAGGTTTAGAGCTTTGTAACATCACACTATTTTTTTAGGGTGTTGAGATCCACGGGTATTCAAAGGCATTTTAAGAAATGACGTAAATTCCAATATCACCCAAAATTTTATTATCAATTTTTTGATGAAATAGTTTTAAAATGCTTATGCAATTTGATTGGTCCCTATTTTTCTTCCATCAAAGATAGATCCAATAGTTAATTATTAGTATGTACACTAATTACTCATTTATTTCAAGGGAGAGGCATCTTGATAGGTATTTTCTACTTATATTTATCAAATTTTTTCTTCATGTGTTCTCCTAGGTCAGTCAACAATCCACCACCAATCATATGTGTATCCTTAAGACATGAGAGAAAAGGAGGTGCATTTCAATTTTATACCAACCATGAATATTTGAATTAGTATTCTTAAAATCTATATTTTGGGGGCAAAGCCATTTTGGGAGTAGAGTGTAAAAGGATATCCAAAAATGGACTAATTTTGAAACTATTAGTATGATGTAGCAAAGATAAAAATCCTAACTATAATCTTTTAGTATTCAAAATAATAGAAAGGAACAAATTTTTTCTTGAATGTGAATCAGTTTCCAATTATGGAAATGCATACATCAAATTTTGCAATAAAACAATTTGGTTGTAATAAGGGTATTCTTAAGATAAATCTAATGTTGCACAAAAACAATAGTTTCATCAAGCAAAGCTTACATTCTTGGTGGAAATAGTTTTACCAATGGAAATCTAAAAATCTTCAATTTTTAAATATTTAAACTATGTTTTTATATTATTGGTATTTATTTTTGTTTAGCTTTTAAATACCATGATACACCACTAACATTTAAACATATTTGTAATGACTCCCAACTAATACATATAATATTTATAAAGTCTTATTTAATTAGTTAGACACAACTATATTTGCTACCTTCTATTTTTTATTAATATTTTAATTATGAGTCGTATTAAATTATAAAATACATTATAAATAGTATTTAATATATTTTCATATTTCATTCATAAATTATATGAATTCCAACATTTTAATTATTTAAAATAAAATAATGATAAAATCAAATTTGTTATCGAAGATAAATTGAAAAAGTAGTGAAAAAATAAATCACAAAGAAATTTATTTTACTTATCCTTGTTCATTAAATATTTGTATACTTTATATTTATGTTTAAAAATTAAATTTATTTATATATTTTAAAAATATTCAAATATTAATAAAATAAAATATTATATTAAAATATTTTTTATTTTTTTTATAATTATAAATATTTTTTAATAACTAAATTAAAATAATTTCCAATTTAATAATGTAACATAGACCATTAAATTCACATGGAAATGTAAGGAGATAAATTTTTTTTATACAAGTTACTCAGGTAACTAACCATTTACCATTAAATATTCCTTACTCATCATTACAGGCAGAATGTTTAACTCGTTCATAATGTAACTTTAGAATAAGAAAAGTAAGCTTAACCAATAACTTCCATTACAATACATTAACATAAAACCGTATGATGTAATCCTTAATAAGAATAGTAAGTTGCTTGACCATTAACAACCTCTATTAACATAATATTGTATGATGTAACCTTACACCCTATTTCATTATTCATGTAGTCATCACATACTTGGCATTAGGATCATAACAACAAGAAAGGATTCAACATCATCATCTTGGCAATGAGCAACCAACTTCACATCATTGAACAATTAACATACCCTGAAACCCCGTAGGTGAAAATCAGCAAATCGCTAATTTTATTATTAAACGCTCGTGAGGGTTATTAGCCCTCACTCAATGGCTTATAATGGAGAGCATCCCTTAACCATAATTTATAAATATTACAAGGAAATATACAAATATCTAGCTTTAAAGCTTTATTACAAGAATATGATACCATTTACCCTAGTCTCTATATCTTCATATCTTGATGGCATGGATGTACCCTGCTATACATCATACATTGGATCATCCGGTAGTTCACTCATCCTATTTAACCAAAATCATTTACCTGCCACCAGGTTACATGGCCATTTCCTTTATACATATCACCATCATAATTGCCAATGTTACCTTCTAACATACATTGATGTCAAGATTCATAAAGTATAATAAATCGTTTACACATCTACACTAATAGTAGCTTCATCTACTCATGTATATTCATGACATGCAATTAAAGTACCTTGAAATTTTCCACATAATCACATACCTATATGTAGCTGGTTATAAGTCATCACATTAACTAATGTTTCATCGCATAAGCACTGTAAGACAATAGCTGTTACATCTCCCCAACATATATTTAAAATAAACTCAGATACTGAAGTTATGATAGTCGTAGCATGCAATTGGTAAGCACTGATCAAAATAGTTAACTTGAGTTATTACTTTAGTACATGCCGGAGTGCAATCTAACATATCAAATGTCGCCTCCTATGCATGCAAAGGCACATAGATTCTGCAGCTCTAATTAAGCATGTAGCTTCCTTCATTAGTCTTCTCAAAAGGAAATCTCAATGCTAGTGAGCATGTAGACATATGTTTTCTTTTGTAAACTATACAATTAAGAATATAAATCCTGCCAAAGATTATACTAAACAATCATTTCCAATATATTTTAGCACCACATGCCATTTTCCCACCTACAAATATTTATATATTCTTTCCAATGAAAGTTATTACTTATGTTGCATGCCTGATCTTCTTCCAAAAGGAATTAACATCACAATCATGATAAAAAGTAATCACTTATTATATGTTCACTTAGGTATATAGTTTGTTCATCTAAAGAAATATAACTCATAGTTTCTCATCCTGATTTATTAAATAAACGATTCTTTACTAACAACACAACATGGTAATCTATCCATGAATTAATAATTAATCTGAGTCAAACACCAAATATACCCATGGTTTTGTATGAAATAATTAATCTCTATAAACACTATGGTAAACTACCCATGGATTTATTAATTCATTAATTCACCACTATCATGGGTAAACTATTCAGATTATAAAACTATCCATGTGATTTATTAATTCATTACTATTTACAACATGGTTAATGAATATAAATCTAGAAACTTATCTTTTTCTTTCACACACATGAAGATATTTTTAAGAGTTACCCTCTCTTTAATCTATTCAAGAAATACCTTGATTTTTTTCTCATTTCATAAACAAATGAGTACAAAATCCTTTTAAAAATAGAGCACGCATCTTCTATTTTCTTATACAATATTATATAAATATTTATATTAAAGGGTTACCTCATTTAATCTATTCAAGAAACCCTTGTAAAATAAAGAGCATGTATCTTCTATTTCCTTGCCTATACAATATTATATAAATATTTATATATATATATCTCTTTCCATAAACATATGAAATATTTGAACATAATCAAACAACAAAAATAAAACAAAAAGCACACTATCTTTTCGTTTCTCTGTTCTCAGGTGGCACCAATCTCCATACTATCGATTCCTTTATTCGAAGAAGATTTAGCAGATCATCTTCAAAAGCAATCACTGGAAGATAACATCCTATAAAGTAATCATCTCATAATTGTGCTCCTGTAGCTGGGACATGGGTAAAATCTTTGGGCAAGGTATGGGTACAGGGGCTGCCAGGAATAAAGAAATTCATCAAAGATCATAGCCAAAACCACCTTAGCTTCGATCATGGATAAATTCATACCATGCAGCATTCCCTGGTCCTAATCCGAAAGACACATAAGCCATGGGATGTTTGGCGTGCCTTGGAAACTCCTCACAAAATCGTTGGGGACCTAACTCTAGCCTCTTCTCCCTATAGCTCTTCGCTTATCATACTTCGAACAAAAGAAAACAACCATCACCATCTCTATACACTCAAAAAAGTTACAAAATAATAAGCCCTGTTTACCCAAGACCTGTAGGGAGCATGCCCAATAAATCATCATCCTCAAAAAGCAACATTGCAGCTCAAATAAATACCGTAATTCCTTCATCTCTTGAAATTTTTACTTGAAAATGAGAATGTTACGCTTCCTTCCTGACTCAAACTCGCTTAATTTTTGTAGAAAATCTTGAATGCAATGCGGTAGCAGTTGAGATTAATTCGAACTTCGTAGCCTCTCACAGCTTCCATTACTATCGATATTTAGAAAAGAAGAAGAAGATTAGCAGAAAATTAGTAATTTATCAATTGATAAGAATCTGTTTTACATGAAACCAAGAATCTGGATTTTCATAGTTTGAAATGTAGCTAAAGATAGTAACGTAATAATTATTTGTCATAGGAGTATGTGTTACATACTCCCCCCTTGAAGATAACACCATCCTCGATAAAGCCTCTTCACGAAACTTAAACTTATACTCAAGTGATATAATAATAAACAACCCAAAGGGGTCATTCCCCTTCAAGGCTGAAACACTTCTCGTTTCCTTTAAATGCCATTAATGAAACAATAATGTTCTTATCCATATCTTAAGCATGAGAAGCAAGAAAGAATATTTCATTTCCATTTCTAACTACTTGTTCCTTATTCAATTCATAAAAAGTATAGAAAAATATCTATAGGAACTTACCATTATTTACCAATTACTATTGGAAGAAATGATGGTTTTTATGCAAGTTTCAAGAATTGTTGAATCATCAACACTTCCTCGAAGAGCCCGAATGTGCATGACTAACCATTCAATTTATTTAGTCACATAGTTTCAATGAAATTAAAATACTTGCAACTATCAAATATCTTTGCAATATTAAGAGATGTTTTAATCAAAGTACTTCCATTATACTCAGAGAGAACCAACCTCTCATCAATGTGAACACGTGGCACACTACCTTAGCCTCGCTAAAGACATCCACACAAGATTTTTAGAAAGTACTAAGAGAGAACCTAGCTCTCTAATCGTAATAATGGTCAATCAAATGCACATCTTAGCCTCCGATAAGACATTCAAACAAATTAGTAATAAAATAAATGACTTATACATTAAGTATTTCATTTTAATATAACAAATAACTTATTACTTAGTTTTATCTATATAAAAACAAACAATGGTAAACAGAAATTCTCCTCCCAACCCATGGGATTTGGTTTCTACAACCAATTCGAGTCTTTTTCACATCCACATGTTTTCTTCATATTAATTCAAAATAGCACAAAGACACTAAAAAGTCTTTATACTTATCTCGAGAAATCAGTCTTTCAAGCTATGGTCCTCCCAACCATCAAGGGAGTCATTATGTCCTCCACTTGCCCCCAGTCCCGTAACTGGATGGTGCCATGGGTTAGTAGTGGATCTTTTCACTATGACCTCTGGATGACCAATCCAAATACACTTGAATACAAGGAATGTCAGAAAGTATTTTCAACTCTGGTCCCAACCACTTGTAGCAAATACTCCACATTTACCAATTTCACAACGCCACTCCTCCCTCTCGGGATTCGCCTTATCCTCGCAGGAGTAGGTAACTGTTTCACTGTCTCAACCAATTTCTATTCTTGAAAAATTTAATTTCAGCAAATTTAAATAATTTGTTTTATACGAAGAAGGATCTACTTAAGTTTTTCTTTTCCAGATAAAAGAAATTAAATTAATTGTCTTTAACTACATACTAGTTAACTCTTTAATGAAGTCACAACTTCCCCCCGGGAATTAACATATGTGCTACATTATTACTTCCGAATTAACAAAATCATGTACATTAAAAAATGATACTTTAACATTTACCGTTGCACTACATCGCAATGTTTGCGATGTTTTATTTTCACGATTGCTTTCCATTAAGCTACCCATGTCATTACATGAACAATGCTAATCATAAATATGCATTTCTCACACATATTGATTCATGCAATCATTTTAAGCCTCGCATAAAGTATTGTCATGCATACAATTTCGCCATGCATAAAAGTATATACAAATATTCAGTTAATGCGTATGTGTCAATAACGATTAGGTATGAGTGCAAAATTTAATTCCCATAATGTTTGTCTTAACAGATTGACACACCAAGTAATTATCAGTAATCATCAGTTCACAACTTTCAAATAAATTTATTCAAAATCGATTCGCAGTATAACTTTTCATCAGTTATTCATTCATACACAAATGCTATTAATAATTTTAATGATCCATGACGACCATGCAAACACTAGCTTCCAGCCTAACTAGTCATCATAGTTAAGTCTCACAACTTGACCCACCATTAAGAGGCTCCATCTAATTTAATTTTAACACCTACTATCTTATATAAGGACTTTCCTTTATCTTTTGCATTCATTAATTAGCTTCACACACCATCACTATACACTTTCATCTTTTAAAGTAGTGCATGGTAACTTTATACCTTCTGATTTCATGCAAAATAATTACTTCTTTTTCAAACCGAAATGAAAGTAACTATTTTTATTTCATTCTTTTAATTTCTTTCCTAAATAAATAAAGCATAATAATATATTAATCTCATATGCATATTCTATATTAAAAGTATATTATAATAGCATGTACTTTTTAAGAATTCTCTTAAATGAGGCTAATTCATGTAATGCCAAGTATATATCATTTTTATACAAACATGCATATGTATTTTAGCCAGTAAAATAACATAAAAATACTTATCTTTATTTCATTTGAAGAACATTCTGCCTAAGATTCATTCCCATCATGAAATTCACATTTCTCCTACAACATAATGTTTTAGCAACATCGGCAAAGATTTTATAGCATGATTAGATAAAACCTTAACTTAATAAATAATCAATATTTGAGGATCATTTAACACATATTCATGTGCATATAGCAGATATGTGAATACAATGTCACAACTTTCTTCTTCTAACATCTCTACATTAGTGTGAGTAAGTAATTTAGCCAATTCAGTCAACAACTCCCACATTGTTATGACATTTTTCGCACACGCACACATTCGTACAAGACAAATCACTTATATGTCTAGAAATTCTTTAAATGAAAATGACACACAATGCACTCCGCTACTTAAACTTTACAAAGACCCACCACTTCAGCCTTTGCCTTTGGGGCATGCAAATATAATAAAGCTAACACATTAATATGGTCTATGTGCATACAATGTATAAAGATTCTAATCTTAATTTCCCAACACATTATTTAATATAATCAAATAAATAAACTCATGATTCCCCTCTTCTGAGATGTTATAACATAATGGGCATTGCAAACATGGTTTATTTTCCATAAAACTAATGGGATAAAACATAAGAATACATGTAGCCATATTCTTTGAAATATAATCACATTATCCATGTATATATTTTCATGCTAGAAACCAAAAACATTACTTTATTTTTTGTATATAATCTTTGCAAGAACTCACATGGGTTCTTCTCAGCAAAACTAGCATAGTAGTTTCTTCCTTCACCATGGTATATCTCTAGGAATATTATATTGCTAAAACATTAACATAATAGAAATATTTTCAATAACTTACATTGTAAGTTTGTCTTTACGTACATGGAAAAGATATATCCTTTTTAAAGAAACTCTAACTTCATTGCTATTTACTTTGTACGCATTTTACTTTCCATAAATGCAATAACTATTGTTTCAAGAAAATAAATATAATAATACTTATCTCTTGAAACTCGTTTTTCAACCTTGATTAGAGATGTGATGCCTTCCTTCACATATGCCCATTTCATCTCAGATCTCTCAATTTATTTCTGCTTAACAAATCCCAAAGGCGCCAATGTTGCAACCTTTAGCTTTGATACCACTTGTAACATACACCGTTATCTTCACATGGAAATGTAAGGAGATAAAGTTTTTTTATACAAGTTACTCATGGGTAACTAACCATTCACCATTAAATATTCCTTACTCATCATTACATAGAATGTTTAACAGTTCATAATGTAACTTTAGAATAAGAATAGTAAGCTCCTTAACCATTAAAAACCTCCATTACAATACATTAACATAATATTGTATGATGTAATCCTTAAAATAAGAATAGTAATTTACTTTGACCATTAACAACCTCTATTTAACATAATACTGTATGATGTAACCTTACACTCATTTCAATATTGATGTAGTCATCACATACTTGGAATTAGGATAATCACAACAAGAAAGGAATCAACATCATCATCTTGACACAATAACCAATCACATCATTGAACACCAATATACCCTAGAAACCCCTTAACCATCCTTTATAAATCTTACAAGGAAATATACAAATATCTGGCTTAAAGCCATTACAATAAGTATGATACCATTTACCCTCTGGTCTTCATATCTTCATATCTTGATGGCATGGATGTACCTATAATGGTCCATCATACAATGGATCATCCGGTAGTTCATACTCATCTGCGTGAACCATAATCATTTACCTGCCACCAGGTTAAGCATAATATTTCCTTTATGCATATCACGATCATACCCTGCTAATGTTACCTTCAACATACATTGATGTCAAGATTCGTAAAGTATAATAAATCATTTCACATATCTATACTATAGTAGTTTCTCCATCTACTCATGTGTATTCATGACTTGCAAGAAAAGTACCTTGAAATTCTCCCTTCAACAACACATACCTCATATGTGCTAGTTATAAGTCATCACATTAACTAATGTTTCCATCGCATAAGAATTGTAAGACAATAGCTACATCTCCCCAGCATACATTTAAAATAAATTGATACTTAGTTATGATACTCGTGCATGCAATTGACGTAATTTAATCAAAATAGCTAACCCATGAGCTATTAATTTTAGTACATGGAGTGTAATCTAACATATCAAATGTTGCTCCCATGCATGCAAAGGCATATAGATTCCCAAAGAGTTTCCAATGAAGCATGTAGCTTCCTTCACGAGTCTTCTCAAAGGAAATATCAATGCTAGTGACCATGTAAACATATGTTGTCTTTTTGTGAACTATGCAATTAAGAATATAAATACATGTCTTCTTTTTCAAATATTATACTAAACAATCATTTCCAATATAGTTTAGCACCACATGCTATCTCTCTCACCTACAAATATTTATATTCTTTCCAATGAAAGTTATTACTTATGTTGCATGCCTATGCATGATCTTCTTCCAAAAGGAATTAACATCATAATCATGATAAAAAGTAATCACTCAATTTGTTCATCTAAAGAAATATAATTTGTTCATCAAACTGAGTAGTTCCTCTATCCATGGATTTATTAAATAACCATTCTTTACTAACAACATGGTAATCTATTCAAGGAATTATGAATTAACTAATATTCACAAACACCATGGTAATCTACCCATGGTTTTATGAAATAATTAATCTCTATCAACACCATGGTAAACTACCCATGGATTTATTAATTCATTAATCTCTACCACTATCATGGTAAACTGTTCATCAATTTATGAAACTATCCATGGATTTATTAATTCATTACTATTTACAACATGGTTAATGAATATAAATCTGAGAAAACTTCTCTTTTCTTCTTCATCGCACATGAAGATATTTCAAGAGTTACCCTCTTTAATCTATTCAAGAAAACCCCTTTTAAAATAAAGAGCATGCATCTTCTATTTTCTTGTCTATACAATATTATATAAATATTTATATATATATCTCTTTCCATATAAACATGGAAAATATTTTGAACATAATCAAACACCAGAAATAAACAAAAAATCGTTACTTATCTTTTTCACTTTCTCTCTGTTCTGAGTATGGCACCAGTCTCCATACTATCGATTCTTCAGTTAGAACAAGATCTAGTAGAGCATCTTCAAAAAGAAATCATCGAAGAGAGCATCCTCTAAAAGTAATCATCCTCCATAATTTCCGCTTCGTGCTGTGGGCTGATGGTAAAATCTTTGGCAAGTGCATGGGCATAGGAAGGCGACAGAACAAAAGAAAACCACTGCAAGATCATAGCCAAAACCACCTTGGCTTCGATCATGAATAAATTCATACCAATGCAGATTCTTGGTCCTAATTCGAAAGACATAAGCCATGGGATGTTTGGCGGCCTTGGAAACTCCCTCACAAAATCGTTGGGGACTCAACTCTCTTGCCTCTTCTCCCCACAGCTCTTCTTCATCATACTCTTGAACAAAAAAACAACCATCACCATTCCTGAGCTATCTTGCAAGTCGCATAATGCCCTTATTTTACCCCAGACTCCGAGGTAGGGAGCATGCCCAAATAAATCATCACGCTCACAAGAAACACAGAGCTCAAATAACTATCGTAATTCCTCATCTCTTTGAATTTCGATTTCAGCACGCATGAGTTTCCTAGACTCCAAAACTCGCAGAATTTTTGTAGTCAAATCTTGAATGCAATGCGGTAGCAGTTGAGATTAATTCGATTCAAATCCCCGTAGCCTCTGTTCCATTACTATTGAGATTTTGTAGAAAATAAGAAGAAGATTAGTTGTAAATTAGTGGTTCTTGATTTCAATTGATTGAAGATTCCATTTTACATGAAACCAAATCTTGATTTTCTTGGTTTGAACAGTTAAAGATAGTAACATAATGATTATTTACCAGGAGTATCTGTGTTACAACTAAAATTTAACATAAATAGAATCATTAATTCTATATAATTTGTGTATTTTAAAATTAATTTCTTTTAAAAATATAATTAACTTTAATTATATTTATCTTAATAATCTAATCAAATATTATAATAATTTTAAATTATTTTAAATATAATTTGTGTATTTTAAAATTAATTTCTTTTAAAAATATAATTAACTTTAATTATATTTACCTTAATAATCTAATCAAATATTATAATAGTTTAAAATTATTTTAAATATAATTATTAGAGCAAGACAATTTGAGCAGGGAAAGAACTAGCTTCAACCGGTTCGGCCAACCAAATACTATTTAGGAATTTGGACCCACTGGCTAGAAAAGGAAGAGCACTGTTTCTCTTTCATTTTAGTCCCACCACCTGTTATACCAGACCTTACTGACTTCCACTCTAGGAGATGGTGGAGTGCTGCCCAACTCAACAACACTTGCTTCCTTCCACTCTAGGAGATGGTGGAGTCGTGCAAATAAATTAGAATTTTTTATTTTTTATTTTATTTTACAGAGTTGTCTTTTCTTTTATTTTTAGTTATTAGCTTTAGCTTATCGAAATAGAAATAACATTTTTCTTAAATATTATTTATTTTTAAGTAAATTAGTAAAATTTATTTTATATTTTATCTTCAATTAAAATAATAAAAATAATTTTATATTTTATTGTTAAAAATATTGATAAATATATTTTATGTAAAATTGAATTAATGATGATGATGGTGGTGGTTAATGTCCATTAAAACACCTAAAGAAAAGAGTTATTTAATTTGATTTATCTACCATATGTTAGATAAAATTTAAAATAATGACTTAAAATTTCATCATCATCATTATCATCATGAATTAAATAATCATAATTATATTAATAAAAAAATAATAGTAAATTCATTTTATAAATTATAATAAAATAAAATAATAATCATAGTTATATTAAAAAAAAATTATAATAAATTATAATATACTCATTTTATTGTTTTATTTTAGATTTCTAAATTTTCTGAAAGTTTCATTTTTGATATTTGATAAAATGAAATATTTTAATGTTTTTCATTTTTTAACATTTGATAAAATGAAATATCGTCTAATTTATTTATTTTCATACCAAAAAAATAATAAAATCAAGAAACAAAATACATCAACTACATTTCTCCAAACAAATAAAATCAATATTTTTTTAAATAAATATATATTTACCTTCTTAAAAATATCCGGACGGAAGCCAACAGTTATACAAATACAAAAAGCCAAAAAGCCGCTATACAGATACAACAACCCAAAAATAGAAAAGCATCAAAAAATAAAAAAAGCACAAAAGCAATTATACAAATACACGAACCCGAAAATAAGAAAACATCCAAAATCAGAAAAGCACAAAAGCAATTATACAGATACAATAACCCAAAAATAGAAAAAGCATCAAAAATAAAAAAAACACAAAAGCAATTATACAAATACAAAAACCCAAAAATCTGGAAAGCATCCAAAATCAAGAAAGCACAAAAGCTGAAGCCGTTATAATAAATCAAACCGTTAACAAAGCTTTGGAAAAAAGCAAGAAAAGAAACTTTCCGAAAACATGGTATGCTTTGAATATATCTATATGGGTTCTTCTCGCAATATGTTTTGGTATGCTTTGAATATATCTATATGGGTTCTTCTCGCAAGATGCAGAGGTTTTGCGTCTTCGTACGTTGTTCTTTATGGACATTTTCTCATCTTATCCAATGAATCACTACGGATGTTATCGTCTTTGCCAGTGGATCTCTATGGCCTCACTCCCATGGACAGAATCATGAATATGGTCGGATAGATCTGCTGCTCACACTGATTTATGGTTAAAGTTTGCATTTCATTTCTTGCTGAGAGGTAGATATTTTATCCCTTCACAAGGATTCCAAGTGCAATAAGTCATAGTTGGAGGATGATTACTTTTTGAGGATGCTCTGTTGGACGATTGCTTTTTAAAGACGTTTTACTGGATCTTCTGACAAAAGGTAAGATGAAAACTCTTTGCAATTTCCTTATCATCGTTTTAACCACGTCTTTAGAGGAGGATGCTCTGTTGAATTCTACTTTTTGAAGCTGCTCTGTTGGATCTTTTGAAAACTTTTTTCCATTGTCTTATTATCTTTTCAAACATGGCTTTAGAATTTAGTTTAGGTCGCGAAGAGTTGGTTTAGAGAATGACATGTAACGGTAGCCAAGAATTATTTTAAAGAATGACATGTAATTCACATGTATGTTGCCAATACTTCTATAGAGTAACATAAAATGATTACTTCCACAGATATCTGTTAGATTATGTCAACTTATTGAACGATATCTCTCAAGTTGCTAGATTATGTTAACTTGTTGGTCCAAAAAATGTCTGTGAAAGCTTTCCGAATACAGTGTTTCATCCCTTTACCTAGCTAAGGCTGAATAATCCATTTGATTAAATCTATCTTCATATTTTATCTTTCTCTATTTCTATTTTTAGGTTAATGAATTAATCATTTGAATTTTATTAATAATTATTTTTATTTTTTTTAATCGATTAATTTCTCGCTAGTGATATCTTCCCTTATTTCTGAACTTACTGTTTCATTTCTTTAACCAGCTAGAGTGGCATAACTGAAAAAATATAAATGATCTTCACACACCAAACATTCATGGTACTAAACTATTCCTCTGAAATTATCACCTCAAAACAGTTTTTATTCCCATATTTTATGATCCTATCTTGAAGCAGAGGTATTTTATGATCCTATGTTGAAAATTTTATGATCCTACGTTGAAACAGAGAGAGCAGAATGATATAAATTTATAGTACAGTGGATCTCAAAATCAGTAGCTAGTTTATGAAAATCCATTTGAAGTTCGAAATGTTCAGCTAACCTTTTAATGTCCAACACAATCAATTCTGGATGGTGTTGCATACAACATTTTTCCTGGCCAAGTCTGTCCATACATGCCATGTTGGAGGGTCCTCAACTCTATAGCAATGATGAACTTCACCACCTCTTAAATTTATATATTAAATATTTCTTGGAATGTTTATTTAATACCAAATTGTCTTAACTCCCATTTCTATTCCATTTCTTTGTTATCATTTAATATTCTCAAAATAATTTTCAATTATGTTTCTATATCTTACCAATATGCTTTTCATTTCTATCTTTGTTTTTACATTATTATTAGATTTAAGTTCAATATCGGTTTCCTCTTAAATTGAATATTAATACGTTTAATTTAATTTAAATACTTTTTTTATATTTAATCATTCTTTAATAGTATTTAGTATTTAATTTAATCTGTTTTTAAATGATATATTGGTTAATATTATTTAGTGTAATTTATTACTTTGTGTTATATCTAATCATTTTTTAATAGTATTTATTATTTAATTTCATCTATTTTTAAATGATATATTTATTAACATTTTTTAGTGTAATTTATTTTTTAAAATGACTTTAAAAAAATTAAAACTTTATTAAGTTTGATAATATATTTAGTAGTACAATGTAATATAATATATTTAATTAATTTAAATCATTTATAAAAGAATACTAGAGTACAATGTAATATGATATATTTTTTTAATTAAAATAATATATATTTTAATAGTGTTTAGTATTTACTTTAATCTGTTTTTAAATGGTATATTTATTAACATTATTTAGTCTAATTTATTATTTTGTGTTATATTAAATCATTCTTTAATACTATTCAGTATTTAATTTAATATGTTTTTAAATGATATATTTATTAATATTATTTAGTGTAATTTATTTTTTTAAATGACTTTCAAATAATTAAAACTTTCTTAAGTTCTACACTATATTGAATAGTACAATGTAATATAATATATTTAATTAATTCAAATCATAAATAAAAAAATATTATAGTACAATGTAATATGATATATTTATTTAATTAAAATGATACAATATATTGAAAAAATATTTAAATTTATATTGTATAAACATATAAAGCTTTTATGTTTAAATCTGCATGAGAAAGTCGGCTAGAGTAAGCAAGGCTAGGCTATGAAAAAGTAGATTATGTATTTAATCTAAACACTTTTTGTTATATCTAATGATTCTTTAATAGTATTTAGTATTTAATTTAATCTGTTTAAGCTAGAGTAGAGTAGAGTAGAGTAGGCTATGGAAGACTAGGCTAGGGTAGAGTAGAGTAGGGTTGAGTAGGGTAGAATAGAGTAGAGTAGGGTAGAATAGAGTAGAGTAGAGTAGAGTAGGCTATGCAAGGCTAGAGTAGAGTAGAGTTGAGTGGGGTAGAGTAGAGTAGAGTAGAATAGAGTAGGCGAGAGTAGAGTAAAGTAGAGTAGGCTAGGGTAGGCTAGGGTAGGCTAGAGTAGGCTAGGCTAAGCTAGGCTAGAGTAGGCTAGAGTATGCTAGGGTAGGCTAGAGTAGGCTAGGCTAGGCTAGGCGAGGCTAGGCTAGAGTAGAGGAGAGTAGAGTAGAGTAGAGTCGGCTAGAGTAGAGTAAATTAGAGTAGAGTAGGCCAGGCTAGGTTGGCCTAGGGTAGGGTAGAGTACAATAGGCTAGGCTATAGTAGAGTAGAGTAGGGCGAGAGTAGGATAGGCTAGGATAGGCTTGGCTAGGCTAGCCTAGCCTAGGCTAGAGTACTCTAGAGTAGAGTAGAGTAAGCTAGGCTAGGGTGGAGTTGAGTACGCTAGGCTAGAGTCGAGTAGGCAGGGCTAGAGTAGAGTGGGCTAAATTAGGCTAGGCTAGGTTGGAGTAGAGAAGAGTAGAGTAGGCTAGAGTAGGCTAGAATAGGCTAGGCTAGAGTAGAGTAGAGTAGGCTAGAGTAGATTAGGGTAGGCTAGAGTAGGCTAGGCTAGGCTAGGCTAGGCTAGGCTAGAGTAGAGTAGAGTAGGCTATCGTAGAGTAAATTAGAGTAGAGTAGGGTAGGCTAGGCTAGGCTAGGGTAGGGTTGAGTACAATAGGCTAGGCTAAAGTAGAGTGGGCTAGAGTAGAGTAGAGTAGAGTAGGGCTATAGTAGGTTAGGCTAGGCTAGGCTAGGCTAGGCTTGGCTAGGCTAGCTTAGGCTAGGCTAGAGTACTCTAGAGTAGCGTAGAGTAAGCTAGGATAGGGTAGAGTCGAGTAGGCTAGGCTAGGCTAGAGTCGAGTAGGCAAGGCTAGAGTAGATTGGGCTAGAGTAGGCTAGGCTAGGCTAGGCTAGGCTAGAGTAGAGAAGAGTAGGCTAGGCTATAGTATAGTATAGTGGAGTAGAGTAAAGTAGAGTAGGTTAGGCTAGGCTAGGCTAGGGTAGAGTAGAGCACAATAGGTTAGGCTAGGCTAGGCTAGGCTTGGCTAGGCTAGGGTAGAGTAGGCTAAGCTAGCGTAGAGTATGCTAGGCTAGGCTAGAGTGGAGTAGAGTAGAGTAGGCTAGAGTAGGTTATGCAAGGCTAGGATAGGCTAGGCTAGGCTAAGATAGGATAGGATCGGATAGGCTAGGCTAGTCTAGGGTAGGGTAGGCTACGCTACGCTAAAGCCATGGTAGGCTAGGCTAGGCTAGAGTAGAGTGGAGTAGTGTAGGATATGAAAGGGTAGGCTAGAGTAGAGTAGAGTAGAGAAGGCTATGCAATGCAAGGCTAGGCTATGCTAGGCTAGAGGAAAGGAGAGCTAGGCTAGGATAGGCTAGAGTAGAGTAGAGTAGAGTAGAGTAGAGTAGGCTAGGCTAGGCTAGGATAGAGTGGAGTAGAGTAGAGCTAGAGCCAGGCTAGGATAGAGTCGAGTGGAGTGGTGTGGAGTGGAGGAGAGTAGAGTGGAGTGGAGTGGAGTAGAGTAGAGTAGGCTAGCCAAGGATAGAGTAGAGCAGAGTAGGCTAGCCAAGCTTAGAGTAGAGTAGAGTAGGCTAGGCTAGGCTAGAGTAGAGTAGAGTAGAATAGAGTAGGCTAGGCTAGGCTAGGCTAGAGTAGAGTAGAGTAGAGTAGAGTAGAGTAGGCTAGGCTAGGCTAGGCTAGTCTAGAGTAGGGTATGATGCTAGGCTAGGGTAGAGTACAGTAGGCTAGGCTAGGCTAGAGTAGAGTAGGCTAGGCTAGGCTAGGCTAGGCTACGGTACAATACAATAGGTTAGGCTAGGCTAGAGTAGAGTGGGCTAGAGTAGAGTAGAGTAGGGTAGGGCTAGAGTAGGGCTAGAGTAGAGTAGGCTAGCATAGGCTAGGCTAGGCTAGAGTAGAGTAGAGTAGGATAGAGTAAGCTAGGATAGACTAGAGTTGAGTATGCTAGGTTAGGCTAGAGTCGAGTAGGCTAGGCTAGAGTAGAGTGGGATAGAGTAGGCTAGGCTAGGCTAGAGTTGAGTAGGCTAGGCTAGAGTAGACTGGGCTAGAGTGGGCTAGGCTAGGCTAGGCTAGGCTAGAGTAGAGAAGAGTAGGCTAGGCTAGGCTATAGTAGAGAAGAGTAGGCTATGCTAGAGTAGAGTAGAGTAGAGTAGAGTAGGCTAGGCTAGGCTAGGTGAGGCGAGGCGAGGCTAGGCTAGGCTAGGCTAGGCTAGAGTAGGCAAGGCTAGAGTAGAATAGTTGAGCAGGCTAGACTAGAGTAGGCTAGGCTAGACTAGGCTAGAGTAGAGTAGTAGAGTAGGCTAGGCTAGGCTAGGCTAGGCTAGGCTAGAGTATAGTAGATTAGGCTAGAGTAGAGTAGAGTAGGCTACGTTGGAGTAGAGTATAGTAGGCTACAGTAGGCTAGGCTAGAAGAGAGTAGAGCTAAACTAGGGAAGTGTAGGCTAGAGTAGAATAGAGTGGAGTAAAGTAGAGTAGAGTTGAGTTGAGTTGTGTAGAGTAGGCTAGGCTAGGCTAGGCTAGAGTAGGCCAAAGTATAGTAGGCTAAGGTAGGCTAGGCTAGGCTAGGCTAGAGTAGGCCAAAGTATAGTAGGCTAAGGTAGGCTAGGCTAGGCTAGGCTAGAGTAGGCTAGGCTAGAGTAGAGTAGAATCGGCTAAGGATAGGGCTAGGGCTAGGGCTAGAGTAGGCTAGGCTAGAGTAAAGTAGAGTAGGCTAGGGTCGACTAGGGTATTGTAGGTTGGGCTAGGCTAGAGTCGAATAGGTAGGCTAGCCTACAGTAGGGTAGGGTAGGGTAGCATAGGGTAGGCTAGGCTAGGTTATAGTAGAGTAGAGTAGAGTAGGTTAGGGTAGGGTAGGATAGCGTAAAGTATGCTAGGCTAGGCTAGAGTTGAATAGAGTAGATTAGGGTAGGGTATAGTAGACTAGGCTAGGCTAGGCTAGGCTAGAGTAGAGTAGAGTAGGCTAGGCTAGGGTAGAGCAGAGTAGAGTAGAGTTAGAGTAGGCTAGAGTAGAGTAGGTTAGGCTAGGCTAGGCTAGGCTAGGCTAGAGTAGAGTAGGCTAGGCTAGAGTAGAGTAGTCTAGGCTAAGTAGAGCAAGCTAGAGTAGTGTAGGGTAGGGTAGGGTTGAGTAGAGTAGGCTAGGCTAGGTTAGGCTACAGTAGAGCAGGCTAAGGCTACGGTATGGTACGGTAGAGTAGAGTAGAGTAGAGTAGGCTAGGCTAGGCTAGGCTAGGCTAGGCTAGGGTTGAGTAGGGTAGGGTAGAGTAGGCTAGGCAAGGCAAGGCTAGGCTAGGATAGGATAGAGTAGAGTAGGCTAGGCTAGGCTAGGCTAGGCTAAGATAGGCTAAGATAGGCAAGAGTAGAGTACAATATAGTAGAGTAGAGTAGGCTAGGCTGGAGTAGAATATAGTAGGCTTGAGTAGGCTAGGCTATAGTATACTAGAGCTAGGCTAGGGTAGTGTAGGCTAGAGTAGAGTAGAGTAGAGTAGGCTAAGCTAGGATGGGTTAGGCTAGAGTAGGCTAAAGTAGAATAGGCTAATCTCGGCTAGGCTACATTAGAGTAGAATACGCTAGGGCTAGGGCTAGGGCTAGTGCTAGCCTAGCCTAGCCTAGGCTAGAGTAGAGTAGAGTAGTGTAGAGTAGGCTAGGCCAGGCTAGGCCAGGCCAAAGTAGGGTAGGCTAACGTAGGCTTGGATAGAGTAGGCTAGGCTAGGCTAGAGTAAAGTAGGTAGGCTAGCCTAGGCTAGGGTAGAGTAGAGTACAATAGGGTAGGGCTAGGGCTAGGGCTAGAGTAGCCTAGGCTAAGCTAGGCTAGGCTAGGATAGAGTGTGGAGTGAGTGGAGTAGAGTAGAGTAGAGTAGGCCAGGCCAGGCTACGCCAAAGCAGAGTAGGCTAAGATAGGCTTGGATATAGTAGGTTGGGCTAGGCCAGAGTAGAGTAGGTAGGCAAGGCTAGGCTAAGCTAGGCTAGCCTAGGCTAGGCTAAGCTAGGCTAGCGTAGGCTAGGCTAGGCTAGCATAGGCTGAGTAGAGTAGGCTAAGCTAAGTAGAGTATGCCAGGCTAGAGTAGGCTAAAGTAGAGTAGGGTAGGGTAAGTTAGGGTAGGGTTGAGTAGAGTAGGCTAAGGCTATGGTAGGCTAGAGTAGGCTAGAGTAGAGTAGAGTAGATTAGGGTAGAGTAGACTAGGCTAGAGTAGAGTAGAGTAGAGTAGGGTAGCGTAGGGTAGGCTAGGCTAGGCTAGAGTAGAGTAGGCTAGGGTAGGGTAGAGTAGAGTAGGCTAGGGTAGGGTAGGGTCGAGTAGATTAGAGTAGAGTAGAGTAGAGTAGAGTAGGCTAGGCTATGTTAGGATAGGCTAGGCTAGAGTAGGCTAGGCTAGCCTTGCCTAAACTAGAGTAGAGTAGAGTAGAGTAGGCTAGGCTATGCTAGAGTAGTGTAGAGTATTCTAGGATACAGTAGAGTAGAGTAGGCTAGAGAAGAGTAGGCTAGGCTAAAGTAGAGTAGGTTGTTCTAGGCTATAGTAAAGTAGACTAGAATTGGCTAGGCTACAGTAATGTAGACTATGCTTGGCAATAGTAGAGTAGACTATGATAAAGTAGGCTAGGCTAGATTAGAGTAGGCTAGGCTTCGATAGACTATAGTAAAGTAGGCTACCCTTGGCTACATTATAGTAGGCTAGACTTTTCTAGGCTACAATAAAGTAGGCTAGAATTAGCTAGGGTACATTTAAGTAGCCTAGACTTGGCTAGGCTACAGTTAAGTAGGCTAAGCTAGGCTGGAGCAGAGTAGGTTAGGATAGGCTACAGTAAAGTAGGATAGACTTGGCTAAGATATAGTAAAATAGGCTAGAACTGGCTAGGCTAGAGTAGAGTAGAGTAGGCTAGGCTAGGCTAGGCTAGGCTAGGCTAGAGTATGCTAGGCTAGAGTAGAGTAGGTAAAATCTAGGGGAGGTACAAATTGGGAATTTCATTTCTAGTCGACCATCCTTAGTCGAAGATTCAAAATAGATGGTGGCTTTTGTGTTACCAATTTGATAGTATGATTAAATCCATATAATGCCAAAATAGATTCGAGCTCATGCTCTTTTTGATATTTTTAACTACCTTTTCCCTGGAGAGGCAAATTCAAAATCTCTTGCTTGAACCGTGAGGGTTCTTCCTTTCAAATTTCTAACTATTGGGAAAAGTAGATCTACTTGTGTGCAAATGGTAGTCCAAGAGTATGTCAGGTTGGTGTGTGTACTGCATTAAGGGATTGGAGGGACCAGTGTGAGGAGGATTCGATGTAGTCAGTGTAATTGAATGCAGTAAAGATGTAATTCCCAGTCACAGTGGGAAGGTTGCAAGGAGAGAATAGATGCAGGAACATTATGCTAGAACGATATGTAGTTTTCAGACAAAGGTGCACCTCGGGGAGCTAGAAGACATGGATTCTGGATCTTATGCACTATTTCTTGAGCATTGTGCAGAAGTATGGGCCGCGGGGTTGACAGTCTGGTTTTGAAAGCCTTCAGACTTTGCGTAATGGTGAAGGCAACGTGGTAATATGGGAGCTTTCAAAATTGTTATCAACTCGACTATGAATTATGGTGTTAGCTGTGTGGTGAGGTATGGGATAAAAACAAAGGCAATCGATATAGGTAAATATTAATAAGAGTGGATATAACAGCCAGATGAGAAGAGGGAAATATTCATAGAAGTGCAGAGAGTGAAGATATAATGAAAGGAGGAGACAAAGATGCATGTATTTTCAATTCATAATTAATTTGTGGACTATCAATGCAGTAAGGAACATTGCATAAAAGGTTTCAGACCAGCATATAAACTGACATTACAATGCATGCACCATATAATTCACTATATCGAAAACGTCTTAGAGATGCTTGAGAATTTAGAGAGAATCAAACACAAAGACCGATGCTCTATAATTTCTGTCAGACACTGTGAAACATAACTAAAAATTCATTTCTTGTAAATGAGATCCCTTCCTTGCATTAACCTCAATCGAAATTCCATGATAACTTCCATTGGTTTGCATGAATATGTCTGAATGGGAGCATAAAATTGACAGAGAGCATTACACATTTATGTTGGCAGAAAAGGATAGGTATGGAATATTTTTTTCTACATTGGTAGGGAGAGGTAACAAGATTTGTTTTGAAAATTTCTCAGAAAATCGAAGAGCTAACGAAGAGGAGAGCACAAATCTACAAACTCTAAAACAAGTGGGTCACACACTAGTCGGTGAATGGTGTAGTCATGGTGTGTAATCGACAGTCATTAACAGACAGGAAAAAGGTGACAATTCTACAATATGAAGAGGACAGAGGTGAAAGTGGCTCAAATAAGATTGAGAAGGTTAGGATATCATGAAAAACTATGTTACCATGTTAAACACACACATGGTACGCATAGAATATGAATGATAAACATTAGATTTCCTCTATTTTCCACAATGATACATATTTATAGTACATTGTTGTGACCCTTCAATTCCATATTCCAAGGTATCTTGGACTCCCTTTTACATTTTTCCTTCCACACTAACCCTTGGAGAATTATGTGTCTAACAAGAACCTTTGAAATGATTCTATATAAATTGGAAGAAAACTTAATGTTACTCATTCATTTTTCTCTGATGCAGAAAAAACTTAATATGCTAACATGTTTTTGAGCTGGAGAGTTTTGTAATTCATCATGTCCAAAATCATTGCTTATTGTCATGATATTTTTTTAATGATCAGGAAACATGCCTATATTTGATCAAAAAACATATTGTTCATCACATATTCCATTTTTCTAGTTCAAACCTAAATTTCCTTCCGGTTTATGATGTTTAAAAAAATTGGATTCCTTTTCCTTTAACAAGTCGCTGTTGTAATATACTACTAAATGGAAATCTATGTAATGAAGTTATTCATGGTTGAACGCTAATAAATCGTAAATAAAGGAAAGAAATAGCACCACTATTTCCTAGGAATGTGAAGTCTTTATCCTCTTGGTTGGAAATATTACTTCATGAAAACAACATATTTGACAAAGAAAAATTTTCTAACAATAACAAATTCCATTGTATCCAACAACATTGAAATTTCTATTGGCATGCCCTCAAACCATGTGGAAGTATCAAAAAAGTGTAGTTCAGTTACGTTTAAGGTTAAATTTTGGCAATGGAATATGTTTTCCCTTAGTCTACTTAGGTTTTAACTTTCCTTTCATAAATTAGAGAAGATGGGAATCTAATGTAGAACAACAACATAAATATTTTATTCATTCGCACATACTTAGATCCTAAACAATCATTGGCGCGCTAGACAAATCCAAGCATGTCTCATATTCCACCAGGAAATAGAATTTCTAGGTTTTGACTTTAACCCTTCAGGCTTTCTCAAATATGTAAGCAACTAACATCATATATATTCTTCCTTAGATCTCAAACCTTCTCCTATGTGTAGCTTGAGAAAATATGTGCATACACATATCACATTATAGCATGTTGTGTAGTACATTTACAAGAAACCAATCATTCAAAATTTTATATTATATCAAAATTGAGGCATGTCTTAAATTCCCATTATCTACATCTCTGCAAAATGGCGTCATCAATAATTTGAAGCTTATTTTATTTCCAGTATGATATAATTTTTTCTTTGTGAAAGATGTTTTTTCACTCCCATTATTAACATTTTGATGTTTATAAACAATATATAGATACAAGTGATGCTTTGAATAAAGAAAGAGGATTTTCTTTTCAATTAATAGTATTTATTATTTTCATATGGTGTAAATGTAGTAGTTCTATTGGTGGTACTTAGGTTCAACCTAAAAAGCTTTTTCACATGCATAAGAATAAGTAAAAATTGATAATAGGAAGGACTCATTCTAACTTTTCTAATCGTACATATTGAATCGACAAGTGTTGTTGTTGTGCTAAAAAAATTATTGCAGTACCTATCAGCTCGAAAGTTTGTACAAATGTTTGAAATGATACTAAATAAGGTACATCTGAGGGACTGAACAAAATAAATCACAAGACAATACTTTACTGAGGTCTACAGGTGGCTAGAAAAAAATCACCTTGAATTCCCATCAATGCTTGATTCTTACAAAGGCAACATCCCACATATTATTGGTTAGCATTTTCAACATTGAAACTTGTACTCCACCTTTTTTTCAACTTGGAAATAATATTAGTTTAATGAAATGAATGCATGATCATGCTTTCATTTAAACCGTTGTGATCCAAAAGGTTTGTGCAGAACATGAGTACATGCTCAAATAAACCTATCTTAGCTAATATTGGCTATCATCTTCCATTCAAGAAAGATGCCCCACAAATATTAGTAATGCATGATATAAGGAAGATCCAACATAAGCAGACTATCAAGAATGTCAGGAAAATACCATATCAAACTGCTATCTTACAAAGTATGCAAGGGACAACGAGTGATTTTAAAGGGAAAGGTGACATGCACTCTTACACCTAACCAACTGATTATGTTCATATAACATTTGAATATGAAAAGAGAAATAAATTTTATTTTACCTCTACTTCCTCAATTTCTAAGACACGAAACTATTCTCTACTGAATAAAAATTGAAGCCATCCATCTGTTTTTAGTTCCCACATTCCTAGTACACATGGACCTTAACAAGGGGTAGGACGTAGATGTCCAATGAATTCACACAAATTATTTTTTTCTAGTAGCCGGTCAAATTCTTCTCACCAATTCCCTTAGTGCACTAATTCATCCCACTAAGGTATTTTGTTCCCAAGAAGACATCTACTGTTATCCTTCACGAACGAAATTTTTTCACATGTTCACAATAGAGACATGTTTACAATCTAGAAAAACAAAAAAGACACGAGAATTATGAATCTAATTAAGAAGCTTTGCATTATAAAAAAAGGAAAACACTCAAACAATGAATATAACATATGAATTTTGAACTCTATAACTACATATTGTTTCACTTTATATTTTTTTAAATAATTAGGGGCAAATAAACGATGGCTGGACTATAAACCGATGACAAAAATAGGTTCCACAATCCGTACACCTAGTTTATTGTGTCTTTAGTAGTGGCCCTACCTTTTTTTCCTCAAACACTTGTTTCCAATCCTTTTTCCATGTTGTTGCATATTTATATGTAAGAATCTCATGCTCATACATCAAAAAACGATGGTGCATAACTAAATTATATTTTATTTCAGGTATCTCTGTCGCCACTTTCTATTTATTTTGCTGCAAATTAGATAGAAATGTTAGCCCCGTGACCAAGCCATCACACTCAACATTTATACAGCTTAATATTTGATGAAATTGTCAAATCATTTGAAAGAACCAAGGATTTTATATAGTGGAGTTAATATTTGATGATGATATACATGTTATACAGTTCAAAATAAAAATAAAGAAAAAAAATGAGTTGAACTACATGAAAATGTACCTTGTAAGCATCATCATTTTCTTCTTTGTTGTTTTGAAGAAACTTTTTTCATCCTCTTCATATCCTGAAAGGAATATTTCCTCATCAATTTAGCCTAGTATACTTCCTACGTAGTATTCCTAGCCTTCATTTCTCACAACACCTTTTTATAGCCTCATGGGAATACTTTCAAAAAAATTTCAAGGAAAGCTTCAAAATCATCTAGGACTTCCCTTTCCAGATGACTTTCAAAGTGACACGTGTGTTATTATATCATCATATTTAGTGGAATGACATCAGTTTACTCCAACATTTTCAAGGTCTAAGAACTCATGATTGCATCTTGAATCAAATTTTCCATCAATATTAAGAACATAGGAAATGCCTCCACTCATTCCAACTACAAAATGTCTCCAAGATTTTCTGAAGATGACCACAGTTCCACTAGTAATGTACTTACATCTATGATCTCCTACTCCTTCGACCACTACTTTCCCACCTGAATTCCTCACATAAACATCTCTTCTTCCATACCATTGAAGTACAATTATCCACTTCTTTCCCCATATAGAGAAACATTCCCAATGATAATGTTTACTTTAGGATCAAAATATATTCTTCTAGGATCGTAAACCATGATATTTACTCGTGATAAACCATTTCCAACATTATAATTTTTTTTACCTTCTAGATAAAGGGTAATATGTGAAAAAAGGAATTCCCCAAGACTGTCACTTGTATTTCCTGAGAGTTTTACATGAAACATATTGGTGGGAAAGCTTGTCATATTGTATCTTTTTGTAACTTCATGGCCAAGCATTGTACTAAAAACTCTGTTGAAATTCTTCATGGGCATATACATGTAAGCGTGCATATGTTTCTCTAGAGTTGCCTTTGAAATCCTAATCGGCTCTTGGTCCACAACCATATCCATACCATGATCTTCTTCCTTAGGAAAATATTGAGCAAGTTTTGGGTGAATCTTTGTTGCACACCTAAGTAGCAAAGAAAGATAGATATTTTCAAGCTTATAATTTTTTTCTATAACCTCTTGATTAATCTCTAGCATATTTTCATGAGTGACCATCTCCTTTATAGTTCTAAAACACACATTACACATAAGCTCATGAACCTCTCTAGGTAAGCATGAAGTAAAAATTAATGACATTGTCTGGTTCTCCTGTGAATGTTTCCCTCAAAACAGGATCGTGGGTAGTGGTGACCCATTAACTCTTTATATGTGTTGTACTTTTGTAATGAAACCTTGTGTTAGTGTCTCCTGATTTGGCAGATTGGCTAAACCAAATGATAGGGTAAAATTAGACCAGTCTTTCGAGTCGTAGGACCTAGCCTTCCTACACTCAGAGAGGGCTCTCTCTATTATGTGAAGGATGTGAACGTGTTCGCTTCGGATGATTGATTTTAGGCTAATTCCTCGGATGATTGATTTTAGGCTAGTTGTTAAGTGTTATTTGTTTGTTTGTTTTGGGTTGGGGTAAGATGAATAAGTAGGATAGGTGAAATAAGATATTATCAAATCAATAGGGCTATGGGGTCAGATGAAGTCAAGGGTGTCTAAATGATGAAAATGAGTGTATTGCAAGGCCAATTTAGCAAGGTTAATGGATCCTTTAGGTGAGGTGTGAGGTGTAATGAACATTAAGTTTGGGAAACACTAAGAGGTCTTAAACATATATTGTTTTAAGAAATAACTCATGAGGTTGGGAAAACCATTAATCTCTATGAACAATACTCAAACTGATAAACATGTAAGATGAAAATTCTAGTGATACATAGAAGCATTATAACTTCTAACTTTAGAAATTCAACTTCAGCTTTTGGGAAAGCACATAAGATAAACAAAAAACTCAATATATGGAGAGGGAAATTCTAAACAACATATCTCAAACTATCAGGAACTCTGAAACAAGTTGGTAAGCATGGGCAGAGGGAAATATCGAACAAGACCTCTTTGTCTTAACCTGATCAATCAATATTCCATAGAAAAGCTTCACAATAGGGTTTTGAAAACTTTAAATAAGCAGGGCATATCATGAGTCATATCTATAAGCTAGCATACTAACCACTCATGAAACAAAAACAAGTTTTATTGGGCCTAAGGAGGAATCAAGAATTCCTTAAGATGACTAAAAGAGGAAAACATCAAAGCTATAGCAAACAAGAGGTTTGAGGTGCTTCCATGAGCATATCTCAACCTATACTTTTCTGATCTATAGAAACCAAGCAGAATGAAACAAAATGAGGACAAGAGAACATTAAAAAGTTAGGAAAACATCACCATTCTCCAAGCTATGGAATCCTACAAGAAAGCTTCTCCAACATCAAGCCACACAAGCCATTCATTCACTTCATAAAACCAATTTCTTCTCCAAGCTCATAAAACAATATATTTCTCTTAAACACATCAAGTCCCAACTCTTTACAATGAATCCTCATGTATTATAGAACAAATGAGGAGAGGAGAGCCTACTAGAGCATATAGAAGCCTATTGGCCAAAGAGAAATATCCTAAGTTGTCCTTGAGGCCTTACAAGGCCCAAGGCATAAAAATATCCTACAAATATCTTTTCTGGTCAAAAGTAGAAATTACATTTACTTTTAGGATCTAAAAAACATGATAAAACTTCCCAAATGCACATTTTTCCCACTCATCCATAGGTGCATAGCACACTCCGTCAAACAGTGAAAAATTTCCAGATGTGTAGTGCAGAAATAGGCCTTTTTTCAGCAGCCCTTTGGAGGTCTTCCCGACACAGGATTTGGCTCTGGGATGGCTCGTTGGAGAGCCTGATGAGTCTACTTTCGAAAAAAAAAATTATTTGTGTTGATTGGATTCCTTTTACCTACTCAAAAATCAAATATCCCAACACTTCTCTATGCGTAGCACCTCGTCTGAAAAGGAGGCAGAAAGGTTAAAGTTTTGATTTTTTTTGACCTTTTGAGGAGGTAAAAATGCTCCAAATGATCTGAAAATTGGTAAGTAGACTGTTGGGGATTTGAAAAATCTTAAAATGTAAACTTTGAGAGCTTAATATGTGCCAATTTTTTGCGTAGTTCCTAGGGTGATGTGCTCTTAGGGGTCAAAATTCAAGGAAAAAACAAAAATTTGCCCAATTTCCCTCAAAATTGGTAGGTAGGGGCCTCATGGGTCCTTGGAGAATTGTAGAGAAACTTGGGCCAAATTTCCAAGCCTAGCTTGGTATTTTTAATCATTCCGTTCCGGGCCCTTATTTTTGGTAGTTTTGAGCTTCTTCCTTGAAAAGTGATTTCTTTGTTTATAGTGCTCATTCATTCTCCTTTGCAAGCTCAAGTTTTTGTTGGCCTTCTCTAGTTTGGCCTCTAGATGTATGTTGGCCCTTTCAAGCCATGATTCCCTATCATGCTCAATTTCCATGGAAAGGAGTTTGGGGAGAGGAAATTGTTGTGCTTGGGCTGATTCTTCCTCCCTTTTATTTGCCAATGCTTTCCGAAGACCCATAGTCCTAGGTCTCTTTCTAGTTTGGCCTTCTTCACCACTATCCTCCTCATAAGCATCCATGTATTCCTCCAACTCCACTTATGACATTTGAGCCTCTCTCTGATATTTGAGCACCCTTCCTTCATAGATGATCAACTAGCCACTCATTTGTTTGTTTTGCATATGCAAAACATGAATGAGATCCTTTGACCTTTCTAACTCAAATTCAAAGTCTTTGATCTGTGCATTCCGGTCCTGTAGAAGAAATTTTACTATTTTTGTCTCATTTTCCTCATCATTGTCTATGTGAATGAGCTCAAATTCTCTTTCTTCCTCATGATTTTCCTTTCCTCTTTCACTTGTTGTTTACCTTTGTCTTTCATTGGAGTTGAGGAGGAGTGCATGGCCCCTTGCCCTTTGGAGGCAGCAAACACATGCCTCTCTCCTCTTTGATAGGTAATGGTGAAAGGTGCAACAAGTTTTATTTGCAAACTATGATAATTAGTGACCTTTGGACTGTTTCCCTCCTCATAGATGATCTCTGTGTGTGCATCTTCCTTATCTTCCTCTTCACTACCCTTCTGATCAGCATCGTCACTATCTTTTATGAAATTATCAATGTCAAGATCCTTAGGACTGTCCTCCTCTATTTTTTCACTATTAGAGGTGCCTTGATATGTGTTGGGCACATCTTAATTTCAATGACTATCATCTTCCTCATCCTTTGACCCACTGTATTCATTGTCAAATTGATCCTTTGCATCATTGTTTGCATTCTTTGTAGGGTCACTATCTTGGGTACCTTCATTAGTCTTCCCATCATTATGAGGGTCATTTCGTTCTTCATTAGCTGAGTTATTTTGGTTGATCTATTCTTCATTGCTCTGCTCATTATCTTCATTACTTGGCCTATTGTTATCATTTTCTTGTCTGTTGAAAACAACTTCAAACCTTTTTTTTGGACTACTTTTGACATTCTTGTCACTGTCATTTTTCTTTTCTTCATTGCTTTCAGATGTCTCCTCCATACTACCATTTTTTTTCTCTTCATGGTCACTGCCATCATCATTTCGTTTAGTATTGGTGTCTTCTTTGTTGTTGTCCTCATCCATCTCAGTTTCTACCTCACTGTCCTCTTCCTCATTTTTGTCATCTACTTGTTCTTTATTAGAGCCACTGTCAGATTCTTCACTTGGCACATTAGGAGAAGAGATAGGAGGAAAATTTATTTCTGGATAAGGCATATGGAGAGATGATGGAGGAGTGGAGGTAGGTGGTTATGAAGTGGAAGGTAGATTCTACTAAATGAAGGCTTGAGGTTTTGTAAACACATCAAGTGAAATGAAGACTTCCCAAGGGATTCCTTATTGCTCCAATTAGTGTAAGACAATAATTTTTATTAAAGAGTGATGGAAAAGGCTCAGAATTTGGCGATCGTAGCTTCTTTTCTTGACAAGTGAGGCCATCTTGTCAATGCTTCAAAAAAGGTAGTATGGTAGGTTCATCATTTTGACTTTGGTGAAGTGCATTAGTAACCTTATATGATATGAGTAAATCCTAAAGTATCTCCTCTCATAGGTGAAATATCTGATAATCTGCTTCATTAGTAAGGCATACTTCTCTAGCAAGTGGGAGAAAGGAAAAACATCCTTGCAGCCCTGTTAACGGCTTGGTTTTAGGTAGGGATCATAACATCTAAACTCCAACTTCTTTTGTTTAAACCATATCTCGCCAATGTTTGGTATACCTGTTGCTTTAGAAATGGATTCAGATGAGAGCTTAAACTCCACTCCTGTTAGGCTAACTTGGAGTCAAGTCTGAGTGGCTTTTGACTTGCTTGACCTTTTCACAAAAATGATAACACCCAACATCCTGAAAGCATGAAAGGATCATGGGAGAGGAAGTAATTGAAATGGTGTCAAGGGGCTCAAACCTATTTTCCCTTCCTCCTTTGTGTTTAGGCTTGGAAGGTCTTTGGCTTTCATCACTGCTGGTACGAATTTTTCCTTCAGATATGGTGGCTAGTTCTAGCACAACAAGATTTTTAGATTTTGTTTGACAACTTTTAGGTCAAAAGGCTGCAATGAGTGAGGTGATGGGCGAAGTTTGCAAATGTTTCCAGGATGAAACTTTCCAAGTGTGAACTCAGTGTTTTAGAGGTTTTTTTGGTATCACTCAACCTCCCCTAGCATATATAATAGTTTTCTCCTTTGAAAACCCTAACCAAAGATATTTAAAATTGATTTTTATGCAGCCTAGGGTTTCGTTAATTACGCCTCTTAAGTATCCCTTTGCTTAGGAAAATGAGAGCTTGGAGGCAAGAAAATAGACCACCAACCTTGTGTTTTTTATTGCAAGAAGTTTGGAGGAGAAAAATTGAATTTTGGACTCCTTTTAGCAAGCTTAGACAAAGTTTGTCTGAGCGTAGCGCCCAGGTCATCTTGGGCCTAAGACGAGCCAGTCGGGCCTTTAGGAGCATAGCGCTAGTGGTCGACAGGCAGTTTCAGGCACTTTTTCATGTCTGTGTGTAACACTGACCCAGGTGCATAGCTCCAGGATCTAGGCGTGCAGCACAGTGTTAAATAACATTGCGGCTATCTTTCTTGTGTGTAGTGCTGAGAGCCAGTGCATAGCGCCTACAGACTTCTTTAGATTTTGTTTAGAACTATCCAAAATTGCTTCCAATGGCTCTCTCTTGTCTGCAAGGGTAAATGAAGCGTGAGAGAAGTTGAGGATACTTTATATTTCTTCTTTGAAAATGATTAGGTGCCCAAAATCCACTTTTATAAGGTTCATTTTTCTTTGCTTTTCTTACTGTGTTTTTAGCCTTTTTTGGTCCTATAGGTGATGTTTTTGGAAAAAAAATTTCCTTTTTATGTTGGGAGCCCTTTTGATGTCTCTCTTGTGCTAACACAACCCTTCAACCAGGTCTTAACCAGTGGATTTAAACCATTTCAAACACTGAACCTATTTATGATGTTTATTACTTATACACATCAAATTTTGTCATACTGGCCATTTTTCCCTTTCAATAATATTTCTGTGTTTGAAACATTCTTTCCTTTGACCTTGTGGAGTATAGTGCTTGTCTGGGAAACCATATAAGGTAACTAGAAAACCCTTGAAACCATCTGTTGTGATGAAGGAGGTTTCTTTGTCACTATTTTGACCCTCTTTGTATATCTTCCCAAGCTTATGAGTTTTTAGGGATACTTCAAAAAAACAAATAGTGTTATCTTCTAAGTTGTCAAAGAGACACTTATCAAACTCACTATTTATGTCTAAAAGCCTTCAATGATATTTTGAAGGGTTTTAGGTGTTCTTTGCCTTTGTAACCTTAGCATTGTTGTATTGCTTGGTCAAAACAGTCATGAATATTGATTCCCAACAAACGCATACCTTTCTTTCTTCTAGGTTGTGAATGGTCCTCTCATGATGATCCTCCTTTTTTACCTTGCCTCATGGCTAATCTGATGGATTTTTGGTCTTCTTTGCAGGAATGTAAGCAAAGGGAATATGTCCCTCTACAAGATTCATGTTTGAAGCCAAACAAACTTTTAATGATTTTTTTGATTGATGTATAGTGTTGCTTATGTGCCACTATCTTTATGACCTGCATGGACCTTTTGATGGGCAACACTTCATAATACTCTCTCATGAGATCATGTTCTTCCTTGTAAACTTAAGCCTCTTATGTATCTTGCTACCAGTTGTGGATGCCTTTATGAGCTTTTTAGGTCTCCTTCTTTGCCTCTGTTTCTATTGTTGACCATTTACAAAACATTCCTTCAAAAATGCTTGGACATGGTAAATTGCTCCTTTGCAGGTTTACTGCTTGATCAAGAGGATATCTTTGGAGGTATTTGATGTTCTTTGGACAATGATAAGCCTCATCCTTTTGTTATTTCGACTTGACATTTCAATACTTGTGGAAATATTGAATTTAGAAACATGATAGTGCATAACCTAGGTGACCCTATTTGACTTATTGTAATGTCTTTGGAATAGGTTTTTGACTAAAAACTTGAATCAGGGTTTTGATGAGGAGAAAGGATTTTGACACTCTATCATGTAATACCATCATAGAGAAACATAAAACCTTGTTTTACTTTAAAGGGATTTTAGAAAGGGAGTTTTGAACCAACATTACTTGAGGCACTTGGTGGGTACGAGAAAACTTTGGTTTACTTGGCGAAATACGGTATGAAAATAGAGGGCTTACGCAAACATATACATAGTGTTATAGGAAGAGGTGCCAAAAATAGTGAGAGTGCGGGACATCAGTCTAGGATTTGGTCTTGTCTGGGTGATAGATTGCCCATGCTTTGATAAGGAAGTGGGATAGTGATCCAGATCTTGGGGGAAGACCGCCAATATCTAAGAAAATTTAAATGGATCTGACAAGATCTGCAAAATTAGAATGCCAGAAGAAAGAGAGAACACAAAGAAAATAAAACCACAAAGAAACATGCTTTATTAAAATAGAGAATAACTGTAGAAGCTACATTGTGGCAGAAAATATGTGCCTTTACAAAGTGAGGCTTGTTATTTATAGCCTTTTTTTTTAGATACAATACCATAGGTGGATACCATGGGCCAATACCATGGGTAGATACCACTTACGATACCATGGGTAAATCCCATGTGTGGAAGAATACCATGGGTGGATACATACCATGGGTCACTTACAATACCATGGGTGAATAAATATCATGGGTGGATGAATACCATGGGTAATTCCATGCGTGGATGGATAACATGGGTAAATGAATACCATAGGTTGATGCCATTTTCCATTCGGATCATTCCTCCCTCCTTAAGAAGCAATGGTCCCCATTCAGTGAAGTTCCCTCCTGGGAACCCTTTGTTAAATATGAAGATCCACTGAAGAGAATGGTTTTGTGTAGTTAACCCATAACAGTGATGAACGAAGATCTGAGGATAGAGATACCCTGTAATGCTTATGAACAATTGTGATATTGACAGTGTGCGGCCCAACAAATGGACTTCAATGAAGTGTGGGTTTGTGAATGAACCAAAATCATGACAAATGAATATCTAAGGATAGAAATACCCTGTAATTCTTGTGACCAACTGTGTGACTAATAGTGTGCGGCCTAGCAAATGGACTTCGATGAAAAAGATTTTGTGTTGTTCACCCATAACCGTGATGTTGAATGTCGATGAAGTAGCAGGTGCCTACATAGCTTGGGGTGGGAGGGCACGTCTCCAAATAACCCAAGCCAAACGCTGCTATGATGAAACTGATAAATGTGAAGCAGGTGCCTACTAAAGCGGGGTCGGAGGGCACGTCTCCAAAGGGAACCTGCTCTGAATGCTGCTCCAGATTTAAAATGAGCATAACTCGGTCAATATAAATCAGAATATTTATTATAACCTATTTTTGGAAATTGAATGATCATTCTGCATCTTCTAATGTGTTCAAAACCACTATCTGGGGACTCTAGACTCTCATATTCGCACTGGAACTGTCTCACCGTCACAAAATTTCTGAAAAAATAGTTGATTTTAAATCAACAATAACTCCCACATCCGGACTCCGATTCAACTGGTTTCTTTTTTGAACTTGGGTGATTTTTCAAGAGGAGCTCGGATGTATATCCATTTTTCTAAAAAAAATTCACTAAAAATTGCGAAATATGAATTGCTGTCAAAAAAATTGCTTCAACATTGCTGATTTTGAATCAGTGATATCTCCCTCATCCAAACTCCAATTTGGCCGTTTTTTTTTTTGAATTCGAGTATTTTTTCCCAAGGAATCTAGATCTGGTATTTTTTGTTGTAAATTTTTCACCAAAATTTTTACATCTGAACTGAAAACTCGCCCCCCCAAAAAATTCATGGATGTTGCTGAAGATTGCAGCAAAACATTGAAACTGAAATATGTTTCAAACCCTCATTCCCATGGAGGCGTAACCTGAATCTGATACCAATGGTCAGAATCTTGGGTGGAGGTCCCTAAGATCTAAAAATTTGAAACAGATCTAACAATATCTGCAAAATTAGAATGCGAGAAAAAAGAAAGAACACAAAGAAAATAAAACCACAAAGAAACTTGTTTTATTAAAATAGAGAATAACTATAGAAGCTACATTGTGGCAGACACTCTGTGATTTTACAAAGTGAGGCTTGTTATTTATAGCCTTTTTTTTATATACAATACCATAGGTGGATACCATGGGCCATTACCATGGGTAGATACCACTTACAAGACCATGGGTAAATCCCATGTGTGGAGGAATACCATGGGTGGATACATACCATGGGTAAATATCATGGGTGGATGAATACCATGGGTCGTTTCCACTTACAATACCATGGGTAAATTCCATGTGTGGATGGATAACATCGGTAGATGAATACCATAAGTTGATGCCATTTTCCATTCGGATCATTCCTCCCTCCTTAAGAAGCAATGGTCCCCATTGCATGAAGTTCCCTTCTGAGAATCCTTTGTTGAATATGAAGAGCCACTGAAGAGAAGGTTTTTGTGTATTTAACCCATAACCGTGATGAACGAAGATCTGAGGATAGAGATACCCTGTAATGCTTGTGACCAACTGTGATATTGACAGTGTGCGGCCTAGCAAATGGACTTAGATGAAGTGTGGATTTGTGGATGAGCCAAAACCATGAAAAACGAAGATCCCAGGATAGAGATACCCTATAATGCTTGTGACCAACTGTGTGAGTAATAGTGTGCGGCCTAGCAAATGGACTTCGATGAAAAATATTTTGTGCGATTGACCCATAACTGTGATGCTAATTGTTAATGAAGTAGCAGGTGCCTACATAGCTTGGGGTGGGGAGGCCCCCAAGATCTAAAATTTTGAAGTAGATCTGACAAAATCTGCAAAATTAGAATGCCAGAAAAAAGAGAGAACACAAAGAAAATAAAACCACAAAGAAACTTGTTTTATTAAAACAAATAATAAATGTAAAGCTACATTGTGGCAGACAATCTGTGCTTTTACAAAGTGAGGCTTTTTTTTTATAGCCTTTTTTTTTAGATACAATACCATAGGTGGATACCATGGGCCAATACCATGGGTAGATACCACTTACAATACCATGGGTAAATCCCATGTGTGGATGAATACTATGGGTGGATACATACCATGGGTCACTTACAATACCATGGATGAATAAATATCATGGGTGGATGAATACCATGGGTCGATGCCATTTACAATACCATGGGTAAATTCCATGCGTGGATGGATAACATGGGTAGATGAATACCATAAATTGATGCCAATTTCCATTCGGATCAGATAGTGAAAATTTTCTCTTTGAGGAGATTTCTAGAGTTCACATGATTCTTGAATTCTATTTCTAGAAATCCAGGATAAAGCATTTAGTCATCTAAATAGGTAAAAATGACTGATGACTAACAGTGGATCCACTTGGGGTGGGCAACTCCTTTTTAGGAGGTGTCCATAATTTCAGATCTCTTGGTTTATGAAGACCATGCCTCATCCATTGGGTGGATTTTCTTCTTTCTTTTGTTGCTGCTTTCCCTGAAATAGTGATTTTGAAAATATGAAAGCATGATTAGCTCAACTTCACTTTTACCTACCCAACCTACTAACCTAACATTTTTTCTTCCTTGGGTGCACTTGAACTGGCAAACCCATTGAAATTTTTATTTTGAAAGTGAAAACAAACTATCTACTTCTACGCTTATCTCTTCTGGGAGTTCATATTAGGCTATTGAACTCCTTTGATGCTCTACCTATTCTATTCAACTGTCAAGGTTAAACTGTTTGACACGATTTATTCACTAAGCTAAAAACATGAAATTGAAAAAATGACTAAATCAGGATAAGACAATCTGATCTATCATGGGTTTGTGGATTAAAATCAAGCTGCACACAAATGTCATTTTTGTACAAAATACTAATAGAAAAATCAGGGCTAAGATACATAGTTTTCTATTCATCCCTATTTTTCTCCTTGGTTCTATTTTCAGCATGTGGAACCAGTATCTTTTTTTCCTAATCTATTTTCTTTCAAAAGTCAAGCTTCCATGTTTTGACCATCATTCTTTTCACTAACTTATTTACAATAAATTTAAAACATGTTCAACAATGATTAGGTTATATAGTTGAAAAAGACATTCTTTTTGTACCAGTAGTGGCATTTAGGCTTGCACACTTTTAGTATTACTATTTTTTGGGTATGGGGATGTACCTTTTTTTTAGAATCCACCCTCTTTTCTATTTTTTCTATGTTTTTTGTTTTTATCTCAGTCTTTTTCCTTTTATTCAAACAATGATATGTACAATGAGAGAAAAATTAAAGCTAGGAATATTGAAAAAAGTAGTGTTTGAGCATCCTGTCTCCAAAAGGACCTCCTAACATCTTTTGTCCATTCAACTCTTGAAAACAGAAAACATAGTTACCTCCATTGGACAACATGGTATAAGGATTATTCCAAGAGTCTTCAGAAAATCCATGATCCCCTTGGTGCTTATTTTTTGACCTTTGCTCCTCAAATCTATTTGAGTCAAAGATCCTCTAAAAGTAGGCAAGGTATTATTTATCATCTTTAAAATAAATGATGAAGTCATCCATGTACACCATAGTAGAGAAATTTAAAACTGAAGGCATAGTTTTTCGGAAAGTATCTCCAACACTTTCTAGCCCGGGACGTATTTTTTTAAGCATGCAACTATCCCAGGGAAATTTGAAAAAATCTTTGAGTTGATTGATCTGAAGTGGTATCATCTAATGGTAACCTGAAAAACTATCATGCAATGAGATTTGGTTAGAAAACCCTACCCTCTGTAAAGTATCATCCTTTTTGGTGAAAAGGTATTTATTCTTTTGGAAGGGTTGCTCCTGGTTTCTAAAATCTATACAAAGCCTATGTCCCTTTGCCTTCTTTCTAAGTGAACTCAACTGTTGAAGATTTCCATGATTCTTTTTGGAAGGAGGGATTTTTAGAACAATGGCTCTGTTACAGGGTTTTAGACAAGCTTGCCTACACGCATAAGAATTTTGAAATTTTTTGCACAATCTTGTATTTTTTTGTTTTGTGTGTAGTGATAAATTTTTAAACAACTTAATTATTTCAGGCTTCTTAAGTTTATCCATGCTATCTTCCCCTATATTAGCTGTAGAAAATATTTCTTTGGGATTTATAGCAATATTTGTGAAAATTGACAAATTTTTTGAAAGGGAAAAATTCTTGGATGATGAAGTATTTAGGTAAGGTAAAGACATAAGACTATCTTGCTCTAGATTCCTAAAGATTTTTGTTTTGCGAAGGTGTTTCATCTCTTCTAGATTAGAAAAAGGAAGAAGTTGTGTTTTTGTGATTTGTCTTTCTTTTGAGCAACCTGTTCCCTTTTCTAAACTGATTCTTGTTTCTGACATTTCGTTTTCAATTTGCAAGAAATCAATTTCAGTTTTATTATCTTGTGGTGTTTCAAGGTCGTGATAGTTTTGACAGTCTAACTCATCATAGAGGAGCTGATCTGATTATTGAAATGTGGCTATATTTTCAATATCATCATTCACTTGCTCATCAAGGTCATTTTCATTATACAAGATGAATGAGTCCAAGTTTGAATGAATTGAATAGATAGAGGTGTTGTTGGGTCTATCTAGGTTTCTTACCATTTAATTCATGTGAGATTCTCGGTAGAGTCTCCTTGTTTGGTTGAAAATAGGGAGATTAGCATAAGACATGTCAAGTTGGAGGTTCCCCAGTAGTTTGGCTCCCTAAGATCGCGATAACAACATGACATATTTTGGGGGAATTTCAACCACGACTATATCCATGACCGGGCTCTTAGCAGGGATTTGTGTCAGATTGGCACATAAGTCTTTAATCAGGCCCAAGCATTTAACACTGCCTGAATGGAAGCAATACAGATCTTTGTAGGACTTGGTTATCTCTAGGCCCAATCTTTCCATCACTACCTTCGGTATGAGGTTGTGAGAGGCACCAAAGTCTAGCATGGCATTATGTAGGATTTTTTCATGTATGTTTAGGCTAACATAGAAAGGGGGAATGGCTCCTTCTTGGTATTTTCCATCTACTTCAGGTCCAAAAAACAGCTCTGGTTTATCATCTGTCAAATTCAGAGTATTGGTGTCATTTCCTATGTTCAAAACTTTCAAAAATTGGGAGCGGTACATATCCTGAGCTACCAGGTCAGTAAGAGGGATGGTTATTTTGATTTTAGTGATATCTCCTTCAAAACTGAAAGGTACTTGAGTTTTAGACATATTTACATCAGTTTTATCAGCCATAAATTTTTCCCATTTTTAATTTGTTAATTTTGATTTGGGGCTTTGGTCAATACAGTTTTCTCAGGGCCACTAGCAGAGATGCTGGGACAGATTATGTCAACACCTGGTTGGCTTATTTTATGCTTGTTGGGAGAAATTTTCTTAGCCACGGTGTTGTTATTGTCTGTTTTTATTTTAAGAATGTTTTTGGGAGTTTTCTTAACAACAGTGTCTGAGTTGTTTTTCCTAGAGTTGTCTTGGTTTTTCTAAATCCTAAGATCATATTATCTATGGAATTCCATTATGGGATTTTCTAATCCCAATTCATGGTCTTCGTAATATTCGTAGCTTGTTTCATCTTGGTTTGAGGAGAAAAAGCCTTGTTATTCTTCTGTGAGAAAAACCTCGCCCTCACTATTAGAGCCTATTAAGTTTAGATGATTTTCATCTGGTTGTTCAATATCTCTTTACCCTTTGTGAACATAGTTATCTTGGAAGGGTGGCCTCATTTGTTGATCATTTTCCCTTGGTCTGTTTTGGGGCAGGTCTCTTCTAAAATTTTGATTCCGGTCTCTGTTTTGGGGATTTGTTTGGTTTTCCCTAGGGGGTTATCTTTCATTTATGCTTATTCTCTCCATCATTCTTTCCATGGTCCTAAGAAGGTTGTCCATCTTGGAATTAGATGAGGAGGTCGATGGCATGGTGTCATCTTTGTATGTTATCCTCTTTTCTGATCTTAGCCTAGCTCCTTTTTCAATTAATTTGGCCTCTACACTTATAGCTCCTTTTTACATGTCTTCTAAAGTTAAGGGCTCTCTTTCTCTTAGTTGATAGGCCATGTCAGGGTCAAAACCCTCTGCAAATTTAGCTAAGGCTAGGCCTAATGGGTGTTTCATGTTTGGCGGTAGTGATTGTAAACACTATTGAACCTAGTGCAATAGTCTTGGACACTTTCTCCTGTGTTTCTTTTGAGATTGATATATTCCAAAAGGATCTGAAAACAGTTTTCTTGATTTCCCATTTGTTTATGAAAGATTGGTTAAGGGAAGGGAGATCATGTATGTTGTTGGGACTTAGGCTTTTGAACCATTTCTTAGCTTATCCTGCTAGGCTTTGGGCAAACATCCTCATCTTCATGGTTTCCTCTTTTAATTCCATGTAGTGAAAAGCATCATTCATTCTATCTACATGCTGTTGGGCAGTAGTGGATTCAGCCCTGGTGAAGTGTGGGATTCTGGATTAGTAATAATTTGACAAGGGTACCAATGTTTGTGGTAACAAAAAGGGTGCATACCATGTTTCCATGATGGGAGCTAATGGTGGATTTACAAGTGGAGGATTTGTGCTATGAGATGGAGTGGTTTTCATAGTGGTGGTGTGAATGGGTGTGGCAGAAGTACTTGAACCAGTAAACTGATTCTAAGCAAACTTAGGGTGAAAAGGGCCAAAGTGGTGGAAAAGTTGGAAATCAGGTGGTGTGGAAGGAGAAGCTTCTTTGCTGAGACTCTGCTGTAAGTCTATGGGCTCAAGATCGGTATGGTCGATTCTACTTTGCGACTTGGTTCTGAAAATATTTTTGGTATGGCGCAAGTCAAACTGGGGATCCTACAAGGCTATAAGTTGTTCAGGTATAGAGCTTGCTTTATGAATGGTCCTATTAGTAGCTAAGTTTCTAGTTTCAAATGTTTGCCACAAAATATTTTCTGGGTCATCAACTATATTAGGAGATTTTGGGTCCAGATGAGATCTGGTATTGATTCTTCATAGAGCTAGCTTTCAAATTCAAAATTTAGAGGGGCTGAAAGTGATGACCCTTTTCAGAAGGCTGGCCTCTGTAGGTTTTGTCAAACTTGCACAGTGTGTGACTCAGTTTCTAGACTTCTCAAGGCTGGTTTGAAGCAGTCCTACAGGAATCTATAGATACTTAGCAAAAATTAGAAGGCCTATTGGAGGCTAGTGGAGTCGCCAAGTGGATATTTTTAGTTGTTTTGAAGATATGTTGTCTATGGTCCACCACCAATATTGACAAAAAGCCAATCTAGAAATGTTTTGGGGTTTTCTGAGTTTCTATATGTAGCCCGAAGGTTTGTAAGAGTGTCCTATAGCTAAGTCATCAATTTGCTAAGATGGTGAAAAAGCTAGATTCTACTCTTAGGCTATCAGTTAAGTTCTATATGATTTGATGAAGGTTTCTGAAGTCCTAAGGGATACTTAGTTTGTCACTGACATCAGATGTTTCAACATAATCACCATTGTGTTAATGATATTGATGAGGTAGCCGTATCATAGGATACTATTTGATGAAGGGATTCTAGTTTGTTAAGGGGTATTTAGATTGTTATGAACTCAGAACATCCCACCGTGATCGCCACTATATTAGTGTCCCATGATTTGGCAGGTTGGCTAAACCAAATGACAAGGTAACATCAGACCAATCTTTGGAGTCCTAGGACCTAGCCTTCCTGGACTCAGAGAGGGCTCTCTCTATTATGCGAAGGATGTGAAATTTTTCGCTTCGGATGATTGATTTTGGGCTAGTTGTTAAGTGTAATTTTTTTTTTTTTTGGGTTGGGGTAAGATGACTAAGTAGGATAGGTGGAATGATATATTTTCAAATCAAGGGTGTCTAAATGATGATACTGAGTGTATTGCAGGGCCAATTTAGCAAGGTTAATGAATCCTTTAGGTGAGGTGTGAGGTGTAATGAACATTAAGTTTGGGAAAAACTAAGAGGTATTAAACATATATAGTCTGAAGCAATAACTCATGAGGTAGGGAAAACCGTTAATCTCTATGAACAATACTCAAACTGATAAACATGTAAGATGAACATTTTGGTGATACATAGAAGTAGTAGAACTCCTAACTTTAGAAATTCACCTTCATCTTTTGGGAAAACACATAATATAAAAAACAACTCAATATATGGAGAGTGAAATCCTAAACAACATATATCAAAGTATCGTGAACTCTGAAAGAAGTTGGTAAGCATGGGCAAAGGGCAAGATCGAATAAGACCTCTTTGTCTTAACCTAATTAATCAATATTCAATAGGAAATCTTCACAACACGGTTTTGAAAAATTTAAATAAGCAGGGCATACCATGAATCATATTTATAAGCTAGAATACTAATCATTCATGAAACAAAAACAAGTTTTAGTGGGCCTAAGGAGCAATCAAGAATTCCTTAAGATGACTAAAAGAGGAATTCCTTAATTTTCTGATCTATATCAAACAAGAAAATTGAAACAAAATGAGGACAAGAAAACATTAAAAAGTTAGGAAATCATCACCATTCACCAAGCTATGGAAACCTGCAATCAAGCTTCTCCAACATCAAGCCACACAAGCCATTCATTCACTTCATAAAACCAATTTCTTCTCCAAGATCATAAAACCATATATTTATCTTAAAAACATCCAGTCCCAACTCTTTACAATGAATCCTCATGTCTTATAAAATAAATGAGGAGAGAAGAGCCTACTAGAGCATCTAGAAGCCTATTGGCCAAACAGAAATATCATAACTTGTCCTTGAGGCCTTGCAAGGCCCAAGGCACAAAAATATCCTACAAATGTATTTTCCGGCCCAAAATAGAAATTAAATTGACTTTTAGGCTCTGGAAATCATGATAAAACTTGCCAAATGCACATTTCTCTCACTCATCCACAGGTGCGTAGTGCACTGTGTCAAACAGTGAAAAATTTCCAGGTGTGTAGCGCAGAAATAGGCCTTTTTGCAGTAGTCCTTTGGAGATCTTCCCGACAACAGATTTGGCTCTGTTATTTCTCATTGGAAATCCTGATGAGTCTAATTTCAAAAAATGTTTGATTTGTGCTGAGTGGATGCCATTTAACTACTCAAAAATCAAATCTCCCAACACTGCTCTGTGCGTAGCACTTTGTCCGAAAAGGAGGCAGAAAGGTCAAAATTTCGATGTTTTTTGACCTTTTGAGGGGGTAAAAATACTCCAAATGATCTGAAAATTTCTGAGTAGACTGTTGATGATGTGAAAAATCCAAAAATGCAAACTTTTGTGAGTTTAATATGCACCAATTTTGAACGTAGCGCCTACGGTGTTGCGCTCCTAGGGGTCAAAATTTGGAAAAAACAAAAAGTTGTCCAATTTGCCTCAAAATTGGTAGGTAGGTGCCTCATGGGTCCTTGGAGACCTATAGAGAAAATTGGGCCAAAATTCCAAACCTAGCTTGGTATTTTTCATCATTTGGTTCCGGGCCCTTATTTTTGGCAGTTTTGAGCTTCTTCCTTGCAAAGTGATTTCTTTGTTTATACTGCTCAGTCCTTCTCCTTTGCAAGCTCAAGTTTTTGTTGGACTTATCCAGTTTGGCCTCTAGATGTATGTTGGCCCTTTCAATACATGATTCCCTATCATGCTCAATTTCCATGGCAATGAGTTTGGTGAGAGGAAATTGTTGTGTTTGGGCTGATTCTTCCTCCCTTTATTGTGCCAATGCTCTCCTAAGACCCATAGTCCTAGGTCTCTTTCTAGTTTTTCCTTTTTCGCCACTATCCTCCTCATAAGCGCCCATGTATTCCTCCAACTACACTTGTGACCATTGAGCCTCTCTCCGATATTTGAGCGCCCTTGCTTCATACATGGTTAGCTCACCACTCATTTGTTTGTTTTTCATCTGAAAAAAGTGAATGAGATCCTTTTACCTTTGTAACTCAAATTCTAAATCTTTGGTCTGTAAATTCCAGTCCTGTAGAAGAGAGTTTACTATTTTTGTCTCATTTTCCTCATCATTGTCTATGTGAATGAGCTCAAATTCTCTTTCTTCCTTATGATTTTCCTTTTCCTCTTTCACTTGTTGTTTACCTTTGTCTTTCATTGGAGTTGAGGAGGATTGCATGGCCCCTTTCCCTTTGGAGGAAGCAAACACATGCCTCTCTCCTCTTTTATAGGTAATGGTGATAGGTGCAACAAGCTTTATTTCCAAATTATGATCATTAGTGACCTTTGGACTGTTTCCCTCCTCATAGATGATCTATGTGTGTGCATCTTCCTTATCTTGCTCTTGGCTGCCATTTTGATCAACATCCTCACTATCTTTTATGATATTATCACTGTCAAGATCCTTAGGACTTTCATCCTTTGTTTTTGCACTATTAGAGGCACCTTGATCTATTTTGGGCACATCTTCATTTCCATGACTATCTTCTTCCTCATCCTTTGACCCACTGTATTCATTGTCAAATTGATCCTTTTTATCACTATTTGCATTCTTTGTAGGGTCATTATCTTGGTTACCTTCATTACTCTTCACATCACTGTGAGGGTCATTTCCTTCTTCATTAGGTGAGTTATTTTGGCTGATCTCTTCTTCACTGTCCTGCTCATTATCTTCATTACTTGGCTTATTCTTATCATTTTCTTGTCTGCTGAAAAGAACTTCAAACCTTGTTTATAGACTACATTTGACATTCTTATCATTGTCATTTTTGTTTTCTTCATTTCTTTCATATGCCTCCTCCTTACTACTATTTGTTTTCTCTTCATGTTCAATGCCCTTATCATTTCCTTCAGTACTGTTGTATTCTTCGTTGTTGTCCTCATCCATCTCAATTTCTACCTCATTGTCCTCTTCCTCATTTTTTTCATCTGTTTATTCTTTATTAGAGCCACTGTTAGCTTCTTCACTTGGCACATTAGGAGAAGAGATAGGAGGTGAATTTATTTGTGGAGAAGGCATATGGAGAGATGATGGAGGAGTGGAGGTAGGTGATTGTGAAGTGGAAAGTATATTCTGTTGAATGAAGGCTTGGGAGTTTGTAAACACATCATGTATGATGAAGACTTCCCAAGGGATTCCTTGCTACTCGAACTAGTGTAAGACAATAATTTTGACCAAGGAGTGGTGGAAAAGGCTTGGCATTTGGAAATAGTAGCTTCTTTTCTTGACAATTGATGCCATATTGTCAATGCTCCAAAAAAGGTAGTATGGTAGGTTCGTCATTTTGACTTTGGTGAATTGCATTAGTAACCTTATATGATATGAATAAATCTTGGAGTATCTTCCATCACAGGTGAAATATCTAATAATATGCTTCATTAGTAAGGCATACCTCTCTAGCAAGTGGGAGAAAGGAAAAAAAACCTTGCAACCTTGTTGACAGCTTGGTTTTAGGTAGGGCTCATAATAGCTCAACTCCAACTTATTTTGTTTAAACCATATCTCACAAATGTTTGGTATACATGTTGCTTTAGAAATGGATTTATATGAGAGCTCAAAATCAAATCCTGCTAGGCTAAATTCGTGATTTTGTAAGCCAAGGATGAATAATCTAGTCAAGTCTGAGTAGCTTTTGACTTGCTTGACCTTTTCAAAAAACTGATAACACCCAACATCCTGAAAGCATACAAGGATCATGGGAGAGGAAGTAATTTAAATGGTGTCTAGGGGCTCAAACCTATTTTCCCTTCCTCCCTTGTGTTTATGCTTAGAAGGTCTTTGGCTTTCATCACTGCTGGTATGAATTTCTCCTTTAGAGATGGTGGTTGGTTCTCGCACAACAAGATTTTTAGATTTTGTTTGAGAGATTTTAGGTCAAAAGGCTGCAATGAGTGAGGTGATGGGCGAATTTTGAAAATCAGGCCAAGATGAAACTTTCCAAGAGTGCACTCAGTGTTTTAGAGGTTTTTTTTCTATCACTCAGCCTCCTCTGGCATCTATAATAATTTTCTCCTTTGCAAAACCTAGCCAAAGATATTCAAAACTAATTTTTATGCACCCTAGGTTTTGGTTAATTAGGAATCTTAAGTATCTCTTTGCTTAGGAAAATGAAATCTTATAGGCAAGAAAATAGACCAACAGCCTTGTGTTTTTTATTATAGGAAGTTTGGAGGAGAAAAATTGAACTTTTGACTCCTTTTAGAAGGCTTAGAAAAACTTCGCCTGTGCGTAGCGCCTAGTCAACTCAGGCCAGAGACGGGCCAGTCAGGTCTTCAAGAGTGTAGCACCGGTGGCTGACAGGCAGTTTCGAGTACTTTGCGATGTCTGTGCATAACACTGGCCCAGGTGTGTAGTGCCAGGCTCTAGGCACACAATGCAGTGTCAAATAAAACTGCAACTGTCTTGCCTATGCGTAGCATCGAGATCCAGGTGCGTACCACCGGCCTCCATGTGTAGCGCCTATAGAATTCTTCAGATTTTGCTGAAAACCCCCCAAAATTGCTTGAAAACGTCTCTCTCTTGTCTGCAGGGGAAATGAAGTGCGACATAATTTGAAGAGACTTTATATTTCTACTTTAAAATGATTAGATGCCCAAAACCCACTTTTATAAGGTTCATTTTTCTTTGCTTTTTCTTTCTGTGTTTTAGCATTTTTTGGTATTGTAGGTGATGTCTTGGAAAAAAAAGTTTCCTTTCTATGATGGGAGCCCTTTTGATGTCTATCTTGTACTAACACAACCCTTCAAGCAAGTCTTAACCAGTGGCTTTAAACCATTTCAAACAATGAACCTATTTATGATGTTTATTACTTATACACATCAAATTTTGTCATACTAGCCATTTTTTCCTTTGACTGATATTCTTGTATTTGAAACATCCTTTCCTTTGACCTTGTGGAGTATAGTTCTTTTCTACCAACCATATAAGGCAACTGGAAAACCCTCGAAACCATCTGTTGCGATGAAAGAGGTTTCTTGGTCACTATTTTGACCCTCTTTGTCTATCTTCCCAAGCTTCTGAGTTTTTAGGGATACTTTAGAAAAAAAAATTAGTGTTATCTTCTGAGTTGTCAAATAGACAATTATCAAACTCACTATTTATGTCTAAAAGCCTTCAATGATCGTTTGAAGGGTTTTAGGTGTTCTTTGCCTTTGTAACCTTAGCATTGCTCTATTGCTTGGTCAAGACAGTCATGAATCTTGATTCCCAAAAAACACATACCTTGCTACTTTATTCTAGGTTGTGAATGGTCCTCTCATGATGATCCTCTTTTTTTACCTGACCTCATGAATAATCTGATGGCTTTTTGGTATTCTTTACAAGAATGTAAGTAAAGGGAAGTTGTCCCTCTACAAGATTCATGTTTGAAGCCAAACAACCTTTTAATGATCTTTTTGATTGATGTACAGTGCTGCTTATGTGCCACTGTCTTTTATGACCTACATGGACCTTTTGATGGGCAGCACTTCATAACACTCTATCATGAGATCATGTTCTTCCTTGTAAACTTAAGCCTGTTTGTATCTTTCTACCAGTTGTGGATGCCTTTATGATATTTTTAGGTCTCCTTTGCCTCTATTTCTGTTGTTCACCATTTACAAAACATTCCTACAGAAATGCTTGGACATGGTAAATTGCTTCTTTGTGGGCTTACTGCTTGATCAAGAGGATACCTTTGGATGTCTTTGATGTCCCTTGGACAATTATAAGTCTCATCCTTGTGTTATCTTGACTTCACCTTTGAATACCTGTGGAAATATTGAATTTAGAAATAAGATAGTGCATAACGTAGGTGACCCTATTTGACTTATTGTAATATCTTTGGAATGGGTTTTTGACTGAAAACTTGAATTAGGGTCTGGATGAGGAGAAATGATTTTGAAACTCTATCATTCAATACCGTCCTAGACAACTATAAAACCTTTTTCTACTTCAAAAGACTTTTATAAAGGGAGTTTTGAACCACCATTGCTGGAGGCACTTGGTGGGTAGGGGAAAAGTTTCGTTTACTTGGCGAAATAAGGTATGAAAATAGAGGGCTTAGGCAAACAGAGCCATAGTGTTATAGGCAGAGGCGGCAAACATAATGAGAGTGTGGGACATAAATCCAGGATTTGGTCTTGTCTGGGTGAGAGATTGGCCATGCTTTGACAAGTGAGATAGTGAAAATTTTCTCTTTGAGGAGAATTCTAGAACTGACATGATCCTTGAATTCTGTTTCTATAAATCCAGGAAAAAGAATTTATTCATCTAAACAGGTAAAACTTACTAATGACTAACACCTTTAAACTCAAAAATGCATTAAATTTATTGCAATATATAACTAGCTCATACACATCCAAATTAGATTCCATATCCTCCTCATAGGTTGTATATCTTGGGGTTACCCAAAATGGATAATATATTTCATATTGAAATTGATATTTGCAACCTTGAAGATATCAATCCAAGGGTTAAATAGATTTGGAAAAGCTGTAAATACAAAGAAAAAGTTGCTCCTTCATAGTCAACTTCCATTCCTTCTAAAAGGACTTCATAATACTACATGAAAATCTATTTGGTAAGAGTAAGGTAAAAGGCCCAAGGAACAAAAATTCCTACATTTCCCATCTCACAATTATTGACATCTCAATCAAACATCATATATTCAATAGCAATCAAAATGGATAATGTTATTGAAATTAAAAAATAATCTCATGCATAACATGCATCAACCATGATATAAATTATTTTCAATATGTACCTATATTTATTCTGCATTTCATTTTTGCACACTCACTTCCTAAACCACATTATCTTCATATGGGCTTCCATTCTTACCTGATAATCTAGCATGAGATGAACACTTTTTACAATACTTTTCTCTATATCAAATATTCACCACTTCTCAATTGAACTTAATGTAGTCAAATAATCCAAAATGTTTGTCATAGTTGTGGAAGTGTGGAAGTAGTCCAATACCTCAGACTGAGAGGGTATATGGATAGTTACATGGCTTGGGCATTGAAAATCATTGAAATAAAAGGCATGGTGAGGGGTCTGTACCTTTTTTGAAGAAAATGTTTCTCTCCACATGCCTCGTATTCCTTGTTTTGCTTCAACGACTATGATATTCATATTTATACTTCGTAAATATTTGGTTGCAAGGAAACCACTCATCCATGTTCCTATGATGAAAACCCTTCTCTTCCCAAATCCATTATCATTCTCAGTGTCACCTTCACTAAAAAAATTATTGTTCCAGGTATCCATGACTAATGGATAATTAATATTAGCACTTCAGAAACATACAGAACCATAATACTAGACAACTTGAGGTATATCTAATTACAAATAGCCATCCCACCCTTGGCGTACATATCACAGTGACATTGTTTTATATCTACATATGATTTTTTATATAGATGAGCTCATAAAAACCACATTTTTCATATTGTCTTATATCTCATTGAATTTTACAATCAAACAAAGAGCTTATTTACTTGAATATTTTAAAAATAATGTTTCTTAGAGAAACATAGTATGTCGTGGTCTAGGAAACAAAATCTTATATTTTTTTCATTACATAGAAAACATCTTGTAGTTTAAACCAGGTACTAGATAATCTATTCAGACATCAAAAGAAAACTATGAATATGACCATCATCAAAGGGACGTGTGAGTATGGGAAAGGTGATGTCTTAACATCCATTTTGAATATATTTTTAAATAATTGATAAAATATCAAAAACAAAAATTATTGTAAAGGAAACGTATAAATGTAGGTAGATCAATCATGTTTATTTTCAATGCTTTTTTTACTAAAATAAAAAATCAAAATATTAATGATGGTCTATGTTATAAATTAAAAGTACATCAAGTCAATATATATCAAGAAGTATAATATAAATAGTCAAGTACTAAAATATATAATTGTATTTTCAGCTGATTGTTCATGCATTCATAAAAATGATCACTGATCCAGTATTATTTCATGACACAATCCAACATTATACAATACTTTCAACAACAACAACATCATCAACAACATTTTTATGACAAGAACAATAATCCCATCTAGATTGATGACTTTTCCAAGTACTTCTTCAACCACTGAGTGAAAATCTTCTCCTTCTCCTTCAAATTAACACATCCATTTTTCTATCTTCATACAAAATTAGGATTTTATTTGTGACATTAATGAGATTTACTTTTGCATCTTCAGGACCAAGTAGCACTCCGTGGATGATAGAAACTGGCTAAAATCGTCCATTGCCAATAATAGCACCATCATATGGATTTAAAAGGTTCGCTTTGTCACCTTCCTGGAGTAGGTCATGCCCTTTCAGAGTTAATCGACACTGTCAAAAACAAAAAAGTATACATAGATATTAAGAAAAAAAATTATTACAATTAAATTTCAAAAACATGCATAGATATTAAATTAATAGGATGCACTGCTATGTCATCTGGGACATCTTTTTGTTCCTTCAAGTGAGTGTGCGAAGATGATTTGGGTGGCATACTACAATCAGGTTGCTGGGAATTTTAGGGTTGAGAAAACAATGGTTGTACTGCAGAAGTATTTCTATTGGCCAAATCTTCGACTAGATTTCGGTAAGTACATCAGATATCACACTGCCCACACATACACATCTAAATCAGAGTCCATATCCTCCTCATAGGTTGTATATCATGGGGTTACCCAAAATGGATAATATATTACATATTTAAATTGATATTTTCTACCTTGAACAAGGTTTAGATAAACCTGGAAAATATGTAAATACAAAGAAAAAGTTGGTTCCTCATAGTCAACTTCCATTCCTTCTAAAAGGACTCCGTAATAGGACATGAAAATTTCTTTTATAGGAGTAAGTTCAAAGGCCCAAGGAACACAAATTCCTGCATTTCCCATATCACAATTATTTAAATCCGAATCAAACATTATATATCTAATAGCAATCGAAATGGATAATGTTATTCAAATTTAAAAAGAATATCATGCATAACATGGATCAACCATGTTATAAATTATTTTCAATATGTACCTGTACGAATTTTTCATTTCCTTTCTGCAAACTCACTTCCTAAACTAAAATTTTCTGCATATGGGCTTCCATTCTTACCTAATAATCAATCCATCATGAGTTGAACACTTTTCATAATACTTTTCTCTATATCAAGTCTCCACCATTTTTCAATTGAACTCAATGTAGTCAAGCAATCCAAAATGTTTGACATAGTTGTGGAAGTATTCCAATACCTCAGAGTGAGAGGGGATATGGATAGTTACATGGCTTGGGAATTTAAAATAATTGAATTCAAAGGTGGGGCGAGGGGTGTGTAGTTTTTTTGAAGAAAATGTTTCTCTTCACACGCCTCATATTCCTATTTTTTCTTAAAAGGCCATGATATTCATATTTATACTTTGTAAATATTTGTTTGCAAGGAAACCACTCATCCATGTTCCTATGATACAAATCCTTCTCTTCTCAAATCCATTCTTATTCTCTGTCTCACATTCACTAAAAAAATTAGCGTTCTAGGTATCCATGACTAATGGCTGACTAATCTTAGCACTTCACAAAACTACAAAGCCATAATACCAAATAGAATATTGTATATCTAATTACAATTACCAAACTCACCCTTGGGGTACATATCACAGTGAAGTTTCTTTATATCTAGATAGTCCTTGTATGTAGATGAGCTCATAAAAACTAGACTTTTCATATTCTCTTATACCTCATTAAATTGTACAATCAAACAAATAACTTATTTACTTGAGTACTTTAAAAACAATTTGACTTAGAGCATCATAACATGTCATGGTATAGGAAACAAAATATTCTAAGTATTTTTTTCATTATAGAGAAAACATCTTGTAGTTTAAACCAGGTAGTGGATAATACATTCACACATCAAAAGAAAAATATGAAGATGTTCATCATCAAAAGGACATGTGAGTATGGAAAAGGTAATGTCTTAGCATCCATTTTGAATATAATTTTAAATAAATTATATAATATGAAGAACAAAAATTCTTGTAAAGGAAAAGTACAAATGTAGGTAGATCAATCATGTTTATTTTCAATAATTTTTTTACTAAAAGAACAAATATAATAGAAATGATTGTCTATGTTATAAATGAAAAGTACATCAAGTCAATATATATTGAGAACTACAATATATAAATAGTTAAGTACTAAAGTATTTAATTGTATTTGCAACTGATTATTCATGAATTCATAAAAATGATCACTGATCCAATATTATTTCACGACTCAATCCAACACTAGCCAGTACTCTCAACAACAACAAGAACATCAACAACATGTTTATGACAAGAATAATAATACCATATAGATCTATGAATTTTCCAAATACTTCTTTGGCCACTGAGTGAAACTATTTTCCTTCTCCTTCAAACAAACACATTCTTCTATTTTAATTTCATACGAAATGAGGATGTTACTTGTGACATTAATGACATTTAAATTTAAATCTTCAGGGCCAAGTAGCACTTTGTGGTTGAGAGAGTGTGACTAAAATCATTCAGTGCTAGCAATAACATTTTCATATGGATTTAAAAGGATCACTTTGTCAGCTTCCTCAAGTAGGTCATTCCCTACCGGAGTTAATGGACACTATAAAAAAAAAAGAATTATACACAGATATTAAGAAAAAAACAATTACAATTAAATTGCAAAAACATACATAGATATTGAATTAACAGAATAATGTACACTCACTGAGTCAATATCTAAAATACCAGCAGGATATGGAAAATGATTGGGGATGTTCAGGCGCATTAATTTTTTCATATTTTATAACTCTCGAGGTAACAATTTTTCCTTTTACATCTTATATGTGACTTCACTAGGCACAAATCATATATTACATTAAATAATAATAACATAACATAAAAAATTAAATATAATATTAAAATATTAAAATTCGGATAACACTAAAATAGAAGCATATAGGTCTTATATATATCTACAAAAGGTGGTATTGGATTAGTACATACCTTCACATTTTCATGCCCTTGTTTGAGTCATTTAGAATTCTTGCACCACCAATATTTACATTTTCTTCCTATGATTGAAAGGCATTGCCAATGAAAGAGGGATTCATCAGTGAAGAGAAATGGAACCAAAACATTAACATATTACAATCAAGTGAAGTACTAGTTGCAAGGAAATTATAATTATGTTACCTCATCTAAATCAATGCTAAATTCCTTGTTTTTCGATGCAGCAACAAGAGGTTCAATGGAGGAGGTTATGGTTGAAAACGTCTTTTAAAAAATATTTATACATTTCATTGCATGATTATTTTACACACTATGGGTTTCAACCATATATGAGGCTCCTCTTTATCTACTCTCAACTTCAATAGATTCCAAAGAACATTATATTTGAATTTTTGACATATAATTATGTTTAAAAATTTCCAAGTCTATCATATACTGAGCCATTTCACTCACCACTAATTCTTTATTAGTTACTTCAACCTATAAATCATTTTCAACTCAAAATTAGTTGAATATTCAGAAAAACCAAAATACATAACACAATGTCCAATATTCAACACAAAATTTGTATGCTTACAAATATGTGTTGTTTGGCTCGCAACCCACCCCGATCCAAACAATATCGAGCCTTCACACGCTCTCTTGCTTTCTTCTCTCATATACTCTTTTCCAAATACTCTTTAGCACACATACTTTCCTTCAAATCTTCACATTTTTTTGGAGTCAAGCTACTCTCCATGTATTTTCCATCCAATATTAATTATCTCCATTTATGCCTGAAGTTATTCATCAAAATTCGCATCGTGTGCTTGTAATATTTAATGGAAATTCTTCCAACAATAGTATTAAAAAAAAATCCATTTGGTGGATCACTTGATCAACATTTTTTGGATCTTGATATGCAAAGTTGGATTTGGTAACATCCAAATGAGACCCCATTCTTTTGTCCAACTCTGTGGTCCACCCTGATGCGTTTGGGCAGGTAGGCTCACCGTCTTTTACCTCAATCAAGTAAGCCTTCCTCCCTTCTGATTTTATTTCTTTGGCTTCCCTTTTTGTGGACCTATACGGTCTTTTACTAATTATCTGCCTCTTGACTAAACCTGATAAATCTTCAGAACTAAGACTAGGTGATGAAAAATCACTCATACTTGTGGATAAAGAAGGTCCAGTAGTTCCTAGCACCTTTCGTGGAGGAGATGTAATTGGTATGATTTTTGTGGTAGAAGGCTAAATTGGTTTCTCCTTTTCCACAATAGGCGCGGCACTAGGGAGCCCACGCATCCCCTCAAATGTGCATTCAAATATTTTCTTTAACCTTAAATAAAGTTCTTGCAACTATGCTTCTCCAAAATATGTCAATTTTTTGCAAACACCTTGGAAATGATCATATGTTATATAAGGAATTTTATAATTATTAACACCAAATTCATTTCCATGTATTGAACTACCAAGGTATTCGATTCTATGAGTTGGTGATATGTATTTTGTGGAATCCATGTTTTCCCTATTAAAAAAAAAAAACTTATCAAATTATAATTTAAATCATAAATGTCCTACATCATCAAATTTATTATATAAAACTTTCATTAAATATCCATAGAAGTGAAAACTGACGAGGAGTAACTACTTACTTATTCGCCAAACCAAGAGATGAAAAATATTCTTCATTTTGTCTGATGTGTTCTTTATGAACACACTCATATTTTATTATCATTCCATCCATTTTTAGACCATTTTGAAGTTTCAACCCCTTATTATAGTATTTATGTACTACATTTCACATTTAAAGAAAAAATATTAGGGCATGGACAGAGAATGACTATAAAATATATCTATTCTATGATAATTTATGATCAATGAGAATGAATTAGCCTTAAATTCATAACTTCAAGAAATAATAATGAGAATGAATCAACATCATGGTAAATTCAAAAATTAACCAAAATGATATGTTTTCCTATTATATTATCAAAACCATTTCTTCAACACACTATGACTATCATAACATCAGCGGAGACATGCTACAATGAATTGAGGTATTTCTAGCACCTCATATATATGGTGAACCCTCTTAAAATCTGGAAGTTAGTATTTCCACTTAAATAACTTTGAATTTTAGTATTTATATATCAAATTTTAATCCCAACTTGGATTGTCATCCCTCGTAAAAAATTCTTAATCTATGGTAGTTTAAATAGAAAGAAAAATAACACATGAATCATAACATATTTTGTTGATTCTTATTATGGTTATTGCCTTTGAACTAGGTTGCTAATATGTTGGTAGAAGGGACACTTCAATCAGTATCAACACCCTGTCTAGAAGTATGGATAATCAACAAAAATATAGCAAAATGTTAAAATCATGCATAGTTTTTATTTCTTAAATGCAAATATTTTTGTAACATTTGCATAAATTTATAACATAATATAAACATAGCTTATTGAAATTGATAATGTATATTGGTTGTCCCAACCATTGTAACATTATTTAATCTATTATATGTGTTCTAGTGTTAATATCGTACAACTTAGGTGAAGATTTTATTTCTTAAATGCAAATATTTTTGTAACATTTGCATAAATTTATAACATAATATAAACATAGCTTATTGAAATTGGTAATGTATATTGGTTGTCCCAACCATTGTAACATTATTTAATCTATTATATGTGTTCTAGTGTTAATATCGTACAACTTAGGTGAAGAGCTCCCGAACCATACTAATACTTTGAGACCTTAGTAGACAAAGACTTACATTGAGCTTTGAGGTTATCAAGCTGAAAAACAAATATCCCTCAATAAAAATATACATATCCCCCAATTTAAGAACTAAGATAACATCACAAACTTATAATTTTACAAGTTTACTTTCATAATCCAATCGTTAAAATAAAAAACTACAAGTTTTTCATGAGGAAAAAAAACCAACAATAAAAGTTAGAAAATAAATATTAAAGTTAACATAACTTCTCGTAGGCAATTTCATTGATCGATCTAGTAACCATATTTAAGATAAATTGAATCATTTCATGCTACAATAGAGTTACTTGAATGAGACAAAATTAACACCAAGTGAAAATTGAATGATAAATTTCACACAGATTTTAGTACAACCACTTGGCTAATCCCTTGGCCAAAACAGTAAAATCCATTTGCATAGTAAAAATTTATTGCATAAAGTCTAGGTGATAAATCATCATTGTGACCATTTGTATGGTTAAAAAGATCACAATCCTGATCACTTGTGTATACATCTACTTAATTTTCTTCATTATGTAAGATATTACATTTCCCATCAACCATTATATCAAAAAATTCCATGAATTTACTTTTTTATCAAGCCTCTATTTGAATGGCATACGAACATCATGAGCTTGTTACATAATCAATTAAAAATGACTAATTAATTTGAATAGGGGAAACATATGACTCATTGGTATTCAATATTTTTATTTTTTTTTATTTTCACGTACAGATCCATACTCATCATGGTGTGATGTAGATGGCTTGATCCATTTACATTTTAACAATATCTGACTAGTTCCACCATAATCAACTTGAATAATTTCTTGTATGAATTAAACATAAAATTGATTTTAAGTGTTGTGATGAATTTCAAAACTAAAAATATAACCACAATTTTCCTTTCATGTGTTCCTTTCTTCCACTCTTAAATAAATACCATAGACCCACATCCCAATAAAGGAAGAAGCCCAAATACTTGGAAGTAGTGAAATTTAACTTTCCTCCTTCATCATATCTTGATCTTCTTCTCATGCATCACTAATTTGATCAACAATCCAATCATCAAATTTCAGCAGTGAACAATCTCCAATATTCAAATCTTGAAGTGTACATTTTCAACATGGAAACATCCATGTTTGAATCTCCTCTTGATATTTTATACATAAAATATTAACATTAAGAGTGATAATAATTTAGCTATTAAATGAAATTAAATAAATAAATTATCATGTAAATTATATTTTACCTACTCCACGTATCGAATGATGACGTGTTTTGAAGAAAATATGCATGTATGCAAATTATTTCCTCATTTGATACCTTAAAGCGACGCCAATTTCCTTCTAATACTTCACCTGCAACTCTCTCCCATACATGCCGATTGATATTTCTAATATCCTTCATATATTTGTGCAAAATCTTGCGACCTCTTCCATTAAAAATCCCTCACAAATGCTACGTTCTATTTTTTCCTTATTATGAACAAAATATTCAAAAATTTCATGTATCGTTCTATAGGATACAACCATCTTATTATTATTGGGCCACAATGTTGTAGCTCATGTTCTAGATGTATAAGAATATGCATATAAATATTGAATATTTCTAGTGGAAATTCTCCTTCCAAAAGGAATAGGACTTCAACAAACTCTCCCCTCAAATTACCAAAGTTTGAAGGTGTTAGTCACCCATAATTTTGACTTTATGCAAAGATAACTAAAATTGACCATCCCAGATTTCTAGAAACAACATTGCAGAAATATTGTGAGCTCTAGAAATCTCGCAGCCTTCATTATCCTAAGTCTATCAATTCACTGAATATTTTCACTTAAAATCCTCCAAGTTATCCTACCATCTCAAAAAGAAGTTTTTTTCAGGCTATATCTCCCATTTTTCACCTCCATCCTCTGCCAATTTTCACTCATTTGATCCTATCCTAACAAGTCATTCCCCCTTCTAAAAATTCCATTTCCCTTCATTAATTCTCCATTTCCTCTAAAAACCCCTTTAAACCATTATAAACACCTTCATTTGGTTTAAAAATTCCTTTTCTAGACCTATTGAAAGCCCCCAAAAGGTTCAAAAAACACTTTTAAAACATTAAAAAACCCTTATAAATGGTTTAAAAACCTCTCTTTTTCCTAGCAGAAGCTTTAAAAAGCTTAAAAACCCTTTTTTTTAGGCTTATTATCTACCCATTTTTACCCATAAGGTTTCTAAGCCCCTATTTTGGTTTGAGACTCAGCCCCCTCTGCCATATAACCCAATTCTTTGAAACCAAGCACTTAAGACTTGGCCCCTCCTTTTTTTCCACCCGACCAATCTCTCTGCACCTTCTTAAGCCCTTAGCCCTTTTTTAGCTTTTCATCCCCGATCCTCCTTTTACCCACAGGACTGCACCATTTTCCCTGCTCAGTTTTTTTATCGGGGCATCCTCAACCGTCGATCTATGCGATCAGATGACCCTCGTTTAACCCCGCAGATCACCCCATCCTCGCTACTTCATTAGCTCCTTTTCCATGGCCCTCGGTCCCTTATTCCTCCACAGGACCACGCCCTAGCCCCTTTCTTTAAGCCCCCCTTCCTTTTTCTTTTCCCCGTGCCTATGCCTTCCTCGATGGATCTCAGTCATCTAGCCTAACGATCCAATGACTACTGTTTCTCCCAACTCATCCACCTTTCTCCCCGCCTGTGGCTTCCTCGATGGATCACAGCCATCCATCCCGACCATCCAATGTCCATTCCACTCCCAACCTTTCCACTTCCCGACAAGCTTGCCCACATTACCTCCGGACCCACCTCCCACTACCTTGCTACTCATCAAATCCCTATCCACCAACTGTCTTCCACCATCCCCATCCATCGCGCATCTCCCCGCCATCGCGCTTAACTTCCGCCGTGGATCTCGCTCCCCCAGATATAACGGCTCATATACGATATTACGCGCATTTTCCAGCAGGTGTTTAATACCCAAAATCGACACAAAAAAGGTGGTTTTCGGGGGGACATGCGTCACCCTCCGATGCATATTGTATTCGATTTTCATTTTACCACTTACGGCTGATTGGAAACACAAAAACCACTATGGTTTTCACCAAAACCACTTTCCATTTTTGCGCCAAATTTAAATTCAAACCATCCTCATGCATGTTTTCACCTATGAAACCCCCCTTTACTTCTCCCTCCCTCTGCAATGCTCTTCCTCCTCCTTTGCAAGTCATGCCTAACCCACCGAACTTTGAAACGCAACTATCCACGAAAAAAAAGGTTTTATTAATATTCTTATGTTTTATTTGCAGGTTTTTTTATGGCGACTGAGGTATTAAAAGGCCCCCCCATAGCTATTTTTCAATAGCAGAAGCCAAATAATGATGATCCATAAGGAAAAAGATAAATTAAAGAGCCAAAGGGGTTATATAAAGGTTCAAACCCTCGACGGGTTATGAAAATTTCCAACACATAAAGACCCCTCCACACAAACAAAAACACACAGTCAAGGATAAATATTAATATATATAGTAGTTGTGAAGAAGTAGAAACAAAAAAAAGAAGACTAAAGGAGAAAACACAGTTAAAATAGATGTTTTAACAGAAACAAAGAAAGGAGACCAAAAGGCTAAAACAATGTTTAAAGTAATAAAGATCAAAGGAAGAAGATGAACAAATAAAGGCTCGAATCAATCAGAAAGGAGATAAAGACTGCATAAGGATGATGATAAAGGCTTCAGGAAAAATCAAAGCCTTAAAGTAGAGGATTGAAGCCTAATCAAGATTTTGACGTTAAAGGACAAATAAATAAAGGTGTAAAGCAGCGTGTAAAGGGAAAAAGATAGCAATGATGCATTATGAAGGCCAAAAAGTATCATCAGGCCTTGAAGCACAGTTTAATGATGAAATAAAGGCAAAATAGGCCTAAAGACAGCCTCAAATGCATCAAAAGGAATAATTATTCACTTGATAAGCCTAACTTCCACCTATGACCTGCTTTCTGTCCTAAGGGGAAAATTGACAGTTATTACATTAAATAATATATTTTAACTGTCAGAAAACTTACTGTAAAGATAAAGATAAGGCCTCTAAGTCAATCTTTTCAACTATTTTATCATCGGGAAGTAAAGATAGATTTATTACATAGAGAATTAGTCGAGAGACATTCCTACCTTATGCCTTGCATGGTTTTTAAAGCTAGGAGTGCATTTACTATGTCATTTATAACATTTGAACTCTAGATAGTTCCACCTCCTCAATTATAGTATAAATACTACTGCGGAACTCATTTTTAAGATTTGGTTGTTGGTATTCGAACTCTTTGTAGTTGTACATAGTCTGGTTGAAGATTAAGATGAAATTGAAGTTTTGGAAGACTGATGATGTTTTAACATGTTTTGTTAATGAGAAGGCTCTATCATTGGATCCCTAAACATGGTTGTTGGTGATGTATTCTGATATTTTAATGTTATTTCCTTTTTTCCACTTTGTTCCATCATTATATACTTACAGTAGAGTAAAAATTTTAGGCTAAGAAATGTCTCCTAGAAGCACCTTAGATCTGTTCGCTCTTCACTCTCTTCATGTTTTCATCTATTGAAGGTTTTATTGAGTAGTTTGACTTCTTTTAAAACCCTTAATCTTGTTTATTTCAGAAATAGTTCAAATAGTTGGTCTCAAGATGATTTATGGTTTTCCCTGCTTACTTGCTGCCTCTTGAAAACTGTTTCTGAAGTCTCCCTTTAAAGTACCATTGTTTACAATCTGCCAGAGAGGTTTGTTTTGATCTTTCCCTAGGGCCACTAAGGGCCAGCAACAGTTTCACGCCTAGCCAAGGAAGCTAGAGGCCTTTCTCAACAAGCCAATAGTAAATTTTGGATGTCTCAGAATTATGCAAATAATGATTAGGTTTTCAGAGATATTAGAGGACTTCTAAAGGATGAGATGCTTTAGAGAATTTCCAGGGGCCACCAGGGCCATCCGGTGCTCGCAGGAGAATGAGGCCTATCCAGAACAACCAGTATCCATTCTCAGCAAATCAATAGTCATTTTTGAATGTAAAGAAAAATATGAATCCAATGGATGGATTTTCGAATCCTTTGAGAACTTCTGAAATTCAAGATTCTTCAGAGAAGTTTTCAGGGAACCCAGAGCTAGGGGGTGCCACTAGGTGTTGGAGGCGTAACCAGAGCAACTAGAGGCCAATTTATGAAAATCAATAGTTTATTCTAACTATTTTTTACATTATGAATCCATTTAAGGGATTTTTCAGAGTCTTTTGGAGACTTCTATAGCTCGAGAAGCCATAGGGAACTTTTAGGTAGCCTATGGCCAACAAAGGATGGAGGCCTAGTTTGGGGAGCCAGTGCTCATTTTGAGAAAATGATCAGTCCATTTTGGAAGTTTGATATGTGTTGGAGACAGTATAGAAGTTTTTACGGATAGAAAATTATTTCTTAAAGGGTTAGAGCCACAGTGAAGCTTAGGGAAGCTTAAGGCACCGACAACAGAAATCAAGTCTAAGGGAACGTAGATATCTCTTTAGAGTGATGACAACAATGACAGGGGTATGATGATATACTTAATGCAATGGTACAACCAAAATAACCATTGGAGTTAAATATTTAATTTTAAAAGATATTTTTCATCATAATCCCAAAGAGCCAAGTTAATTTGACGGGAGCTCAAGGAGACGTAGCCCACGATATTCAGGTGAAATCCTATATTAAATTTTTTGCTATGTGTTGATGCTTATTTGCTACATTATATGGTTATTGAAAATGCTTGATATCAGAAAAAAAATGAACTTAAAGCATTTAACAATTAAAAAACATCCACCTGTTTCAAGTATAAAATTTCTACACAGCCATGTATAAGCTAGATCTTATTTGTTTAACTAAGTGGGAGGTGCTTGCGCATTAGTATTTCCAGTATCCACCCATTTTCAAATTGATTAATCATTCTCATTATAATTTTTATCCCTTCATTCAACTTGGAATATGTGTCCCGTGACCTTGGTTTAATTTATTTAGATGGAAAGTCAACCCACGGTTGTTATGAAACCATCCCCCTTGGGGAAATAGTGTCCTCGGTGTTCTATGACACTTTTGACCATCAAATATAGTGATTATGGATATTCATAACACAACTTTATTTACTATTTACAATGAACAACACACGGAAAACATAACCACTATACTTCTTATTGGAGCTTTATAACATAACTCATTGTGGTATTTACAATACAGATATGCATGTATAAATATATATACAAAAAAACATTTACTCAAGTACCAAGTAAGGAAGGATACAATTCCCTCACCTGACCAACCATCTCCCATGTAGCTTCATCAGCCCCAAAGTGCTTCCACTACACTTTAGCTTTCTCTATTTCCTAGTTCTGGTGTATGAGTTGTTTCTGCTGCAATATGCACTGTGGCTATCGATGGAACTCTTCCTCCACTTCCATTTGCAATATGTGTTAAATTATGAAACAGGGTAAAATCCCACATTATAAAAACCATATGATGTAGATGATGATTGCATGGAATTCCTCTTTTATAGAGGACCAAAATTGACCAAAATATCATCATATTTGGACAAGGGAAAGTGAAATTATGAAGAAAAGCCCACATATGCACATATGAACAAGTCATCCCTAATAGAAAATTTGTCACGATTGGAAACCTATAAATACAAGCGACCTCAAGCTCATTTGGAAATCACCAAGAATATTTTTATTCTCTTCTTCATTGATTGGTTTGCACAAGTCTAAGGCTGGGACCACAAAAAAATTTCACAAAGATTCAAAATTACAGAGTCCAAGGCTCACATCCATTTTATGGTCTTTGTGTTACAGTCACTAGCTTGCCACAAGAAAAATTCAATCATATTCCCACGCATCATAGGCTGAAGGGAGTGAATAGAAGCCTTTAATCGCATGCACATATGCTCATCCATGCGACTGGGAATTTTGACTGAAATTTGACCATTGACCAAAGTTGACTCTAGTTAACCACAGACAGGAAAAGTTGTCTCTAATATATTTTTATGTTGGAAACATATTTATGAATTTTATTGGGTTGTTGGATGATATTTTATTGGGATCATTATACTCGCTGTTGAACATTTTATGACAATTTAATAGAAGAATAATTTTCAAAGGGTTTTCACCCTTGTGGGGTTTTATCTTGGTCTTTGACCAAATCTAGTGTCTCTTGTTGATGTGTCGATTGTATCCCTTTATCCATGATAACCATTAGGTTTTTATTGAGTCAATTAGGTTAACTGTCTTATGTTATAATAGGATTTTTGAATTTGTGATCTTCAATATTTCACATATATCAAGGCCTTTTAGTGAATTTGAAAAGTCATCATTAGTGTTTATAGATGTTATTTTCATAAAAAAATCCAAAATTTTGGCTGTTCTTTAGTTTATTTGGTCATTATGGTGAATTAGAAACTTTTATACATTTCCATAGGAAATTCAGTTTAAACACACCCGATTTTACTATAGAACTTCTAGCCACTTCTGTAGCAAATTCATCCTCCCGAACACAAGATTCGCTATGAATTTTTTTGTTTCAGCTAACGGTGGGCAAATGGGTACCAAGTGTCATAAACATTTTAATAAAAAAATTTACTTAGTATATTGACTCATCATTTCACCCTCTTTTCATCATTTGTAAATGCATGCACCATATTTTCTCGGTCGTCATATTACCATTCCGTTATTTCATTTCAAATTCTTTTTTTGAATATTCTTCTTTCAAAATTTTGTGAGATGCTTGAGCTGTTTGAGCTACTTAGTATCGGTATGGAGGTATAGGAGCATGTCTAGTTGTCTCAGGTTAGGTTCTATTAGTGTTACAACTCTGTGTGTTGTGACAAAAAACTTTTTGCAGGTGTCAAGGAACGAGTTTTTCAATGCATATTCAAGACATGGAATTACAAAAGAAGCAATAGAAAGGAGAATCTCTAGTTAGGTATGAGCCCATGGACATGAGGCCGCTCGAAGAAGACCCCACGTTCTCACAAGAATTTGCAAATGTTTGCTGCCTTCGATTTTTTCAAAAGTTGCAGGGACATCATGGACAAGTTTCAAAAGAATTTGTTATCAATTTTAAAGGCACATGATTGAAGAATTAAAAAAATTGAAAAGATATTGGTCTACATTCTTGTTTTTTAGCGGCCATGAAGTTGATGTTATTACTCCTAAGAAAACACCAAGATCTAATTCCATTACACCAAGGAAATACAAGAAATATGAAGTTGAAAAAATGGTTGATAATGAGGCAGAGATGCAGCCTATGATGGAGCCTATGGAGCTAGACATAGAGCCTATGGAGATGGAGGTTGAACAAGTGAAGAAGACTACGATGCCAAAGAATACCTATACAAGCAGTCAAATGAAAACATGTACAAGGGAACACATGAGGGTTACAAGAAGTCAAACTGAGGGAAGAGGAAAAGTAGTAGACATATTAGAGGAAATTTAAATTGAAGAAATTCCTCCTGTACAACCTGTTGAGAGCAAGGAGACAAAGACTAAAAATAAAAAAAAAAGAGCCAAGAAATTTGACTTTGCACAAGAAGACTGAAGGTTTATATTCAACCATAGAAAACCACTTACAATATCATAAAAATCAAAGCATAATATTCTGGAGAAACTATTTATGCCTGAACAATCATTATGGAAGAATGTTCCATCAAAAAAAAATCTCCAGAGGAGGTTCCAACAAAAGGAGAATCAGTGAAGAGGAGTAAAGCTAAATAACATGTAAACAAAACACTGAGGTAGACCTTCTGCAAGAAAAATTAAGGGATGCAAGAAATGAGTTAATATATTCAAAATTTATTTTTGAGGAATTCAAGCAAGGCATATCTAAACAATTGGATTATTACAATGAAGTGGCAGATAGATCGAGATAGATGCTAAAGAGGACATTTCCTCTTTAGATGATTATGAAGCATCTATACAAAAGAAATTGGTGGTTGCAGGTAGAGAGGAGAATTTTGCAGGATCAAACTGAAGAATTAGAAGTAAAAATGCAGATGATACAAGCCAAACTTTTGAAGAGAGGCCTAAAATTCATCACTGTTAATGATGATGCTGCTCCATAAACATGGTAAGACTACACATTTTTTGGATATATTTTTTCTTATGCTATTACAAAGGAAAATATAGGCTTTTATAAGTGTTTTGGAGGTGAAGCAAGTGTTTTAGAGGTGATAGCTGAAATAAAGTGAAAAATGTCAAGATCTAGGCACTTTCATAGCAACTCCCAGGCTTGAAGACAGAGATTTTCTACAGACGTGTTGTAGCTTTCCATGAGGGTAAACATCACCAAAAAGGTTAGAAAAAATATGGCTCAAGGAATATGTTTATACCAATAGCCTCAAGGAAGACCCTAGAATAGTAGGAAAGGTTAAATATTATGAAAAAGGTGAATTTTGACACTTGCTACGAATGTTCGGGACTAAAGTACCTGTATTATGTTTTTGTCTAGCGTTAGGAGTTTTTGATGATTTTGGGTATTCAGTGCTGTAAGGAAGTGGATGAATCATAGGACAAGATCATATATATTAGTATACCAATTTTTCAAGGATACAACTCAACAAGCAACCTTCATGTGGTTGACAACTCATCAAGCAAACCAATGATGCCATCTCATTAATGCAACTCACCATCTCAATTAAGGTTCACGGGGGCTTAACTCCACTTTTTCCACAAACCAACACATTAGCATGTCAATTTGGTTTGATAAATATGACAAGCATAGCTTTTTAAGTTTTTTTTGGAGTTATTAATTGCCATAGAGTCCTTTTTTAATACCAACTCTAACAAATCAAAAAATATCCCTATTAAAACTCAATGTGATGTAATCCTACTTGAATTAGGTCTCTAGGTTAGGGTATCGAATTCCAACCCAAGTGGCGGAACATTGTAAAAGAGACCTCACTCTATAAATGAGGGATTTTTTGAGTTTGAAAGGGTTGATGAATGTTATGAGGAGGATTTTATGTAATTTTTTCTTATCAAGCTAATATACAATTTACAATGTTTGTCTTTGAAAACCTGAAATTTTTTGTTGGCTTTTGTATTTTTTCTCTTTCCAATTTGTATATTTTCATCAGCTTCAAGGTATAATGATCACGTGGAATTCATAATTTTATGATCCAATTTCCTTCATTTTCTATGTTTTTCTATAAAAGTCATGTTTAAAATCCAATTTTTTTCAACTTCCATGAATACATCTACTAGTAATTGAATTCCTTTAGATTAATCCATGCCAAATGGTAGTCTTCATACACTCTTCCACCTGCAAAATCACATATACCGTAAAAATATTTATCCATCTGTAATATAGGTATTATCCTGAATATTTCATTTTTTCTTTGAGAGAGCCCTCTCTGATTGGAAGGACTAAATTTCATTCCAAAGTGGTTTGAAATAGTTGTGCTAGGTTGTCATTTGTGCAACCCAACTGGTTCCATCTTAGAGATAACATATATCTTTTCATTGAATTCACTGTTCTATATTCAATTACTATTGATTATTGGAAAGATTAATTGATATTGAAAAGTTTTCTAATTGAAGTATTGAATTAGGCTACCGTAATTGATACAACATAGAAAAATATGAAAATTAACATGTCATCAGAGCTAAGGTGAAGGAAAATCCCAAAAGTAGACAAGAATTGAAGAAATCATATTTGTAAATTTGAAGAAGCTAATCTAGTCAAGTCAATATGTCTTCCTTCTTCAAGGAAAACGAAAAGTTGGGTGAGTCATTTAATTTTTTTGCATGGAAATTTAGGTTTGAGATCACAGTTGATAACAATGATGCTTTGGATTACATAAAATAAAAAGTACCTAAAATTCCAGAGAATTATTTGGTTTATGCCAAGAACAAGCACAAGAAAGGTGAGTTATAAGAAAATAAATTTATAGTTGATGGTTTACAAGCTAGTCTACTTGTGTATGTTGGAAATTGGAGAAGGTCTAAATATATGTATGATAATATAGCTCGCATGTATGAAACAAACAATTTCAATTAAATAATATTCTTGAAATATCAACTCAAAGACACGAAAATGAACAAGGTATGGTCTGTGAAATCCTATATCATTATTATATATTGCCTTAGAGACCAATTGCAAAGAGTTGGGAAGAATGTTCTTGATAGGGAATTGGTGATCATAACTCTAAGATTTCTCCCTCCTATTTGGTAAACCTTCATCACTACCATAAGAAGCAACAACTTCTTCCTGTCATTTGACGAAATATTTGGAAATCTCACTTGGGAAGAATCAAGGATGGTATCAAAAGGAAGGATTCAAAAGCATAAAGAGGGAGAGCCCACTACATTCATCACACAAAAAAAGAATAAGAAAGGAGAAGGAGGTCTGTCAAATTCAAGACTGTCTCCACCACAAAATAGAAAGATAAGGAATGATTAAAAATTATCTCACATTCAACACTAAAATTATCACAAGAAGGTCCATTATGCTCGAGATTTCCCCAATAAGAACAATGGTCCATGCTACAAAAATAGAAACAACAACAACGAGTTTTATGATTGAAGGAGAAGAGATAACTGAAGGAGTGATCGAAATGGAAGAGATTAAAGAAGAAGAAGAGATGCTCTAAGTGACCATGAAGAAGATCATCATCCTCAAAAGAAGTCATGATACATCAGGCATGAAAGTAATGTTAGAAGAAAATTTGAATATATTCTTATTTCCACCCTTACTAGTTCCTCTCCTCCATATTTGTGGGATAATTGGTTGGTTGATAGTGGGGCCACTCATCATTTATCTAGGTATAAAGACGTTCTCTCTAATTTGGTATAGAGGGAGTCATATCTGAAAATTATTCTTGGAGACAACTCCACTAATCCCTTGTAAGGATTTTGTTCCATCGAATTTTATTTGGAGTTTAGGGAATCTATTGTGCTCAATGAAGTGATGTATGTGCCAGGATTGAAGAAGAATTTGGTATCAATATATACTTTGGAAAACAAAGGGATGGCAATTTCCTTCATCAAAGGAAATTTTATAACTTGTCCTTTTGTATCACTTATGAGAAATTCATTTATATTTGGATCAATAATTTAAGGACTCTACAAGGTTACTGGAAGATCTATACTAGAATTGGTCCATGATTCAAATCATTTCAGCGAACTATGGCACCAAATATTGGCCCACATACATTATGATGCTCTTCTGAAATTGAAGAAATTAGTCTCTGGCATTCTTGATGTTCAATTCCAACATGATGGAGTATTTATAGGATGTTGCAATGGGAAGAAGAGAAGGGGAACATTCTCCACTAGCGAGAAGAATATAAATAACATCCTCCACCTCATTCATTATGACTTGGGTGGTTTGATGGTTGTACATTCTCTTGGTGGACATCTCTATTGCATCACTTTCATTGGTAACTTCTCGAGAAAGAGATGGATATATTATTTGAAGTAAAAGGATGTAGCCTTTGAAATATTCAAGGAGTTCAAATCTTTGATGAAAATTCAAATAGGGAAGAAAATCAAGATATTCAAGTATGACAATGGTGGAGAGCACACTTTGAATGATTTCATTCATTTTTGAAAGAAGGTATCAACAAGGAGACAATTATGCCCTATACTCTCGATTAAAATGGAGTACCTAAAAGGAAGAAAATTTCTATTATAGAATTCTCTTGTACCATGCTTCATGACCAAAAGTTACTGAAGTTCCTTTAGGAAGAAGTAAAAAATGCTAATGCATATGCTCAAAACAGGATGCCTCATCAACCGTTCAACAACAAGACCCCCAAATAAGTCTTCATAGGTGTAAATCTCGGTGTTAACGATATCCATATCTTTGGATTCCTTGTATAATTTCATGTGTTGAAGGAAAAAACAAGAATATGGAAGTCATGGGAAGAAAAGGAACATTTGTTGGATATTGTGAAAATCTTAAAGCCTTTAGAATATACATTACTAGTTAAAGGAAGGTTGGGATTAGAAGGGATGTAACATTCGATGAAGAAGACGCCCTTGGAAAATCAAGGGAACTTCCTCCACCTCTTCCTCTCGAGAAGAAGAATGATAATATGGATGGTCCTTCTATGCCTAAATTTGAGATAGATATTGTTGATGATCCCATGGATCCCATGGATCCCTTAGATCCACCTCCATGTGATCCTCCCACCAAAAAGAGTTCACTTCGGCTTCAAGACACATTACAAGATGATGAGAGGAGAGCTCCCATTAGAATATCATTTAGAGAAAGGAATAAGCCATGCAGGTATGATGGATATGTTGCAACCATGAGCACTATGATACAAGCTGAACATCCCATGTTTGAAGAAGTCGTAAAAGAATTTTTTTAGAAAGATGTTATGGCCAAAGAATATGAATTTATCATGAAGATTGAAGTATAGGATGTCATGATGAGACCGAAGGGGAAATATGTGGTGACTTCAAAATGGCTATTGAATATCAAGCATGGATTTTATGGTAGCATTGAGAAATATAAAGCAAGGTTTGTACCATGAGGATTCTCCCAAAACCAGGGATAATATTATGATGATATATTCGCACTTGTGGCATGATATACAACCATTCGTTCAATAGTTTCCCTTGTAGCAAGTTAAGGATGGAATCTTAATGATATGGACATAAAGACATCATTCCTCCATGGTATGTTATAGGAATAAGTGTACGTTGAGTAGCCATAGGATTTTAAGTAGAGGATTGAAAGAAACATGTTTTTAGTTTCAAGAAGGGATTGTATTGTTTGAAGCAAGCCCCGAGAGCATGGTACGCATGCATCGATAGTTTTTGGTGAGGTTGGGATTGAAAAGAAGTAACACTGATACCAACCTCTACATCAATGTAGTCCAAGGTATGTAATATTTTTGGTTTTATATGTTGACAATCTATTCTTGAAAAGTATTGAACCCACGATGATCGAGTGTAAGAGGGAAATTGTTGAAAAGGGCCCAACTTGGTTCAATTTTGAATAAAAGTCTCCACTTTTTGAAGAAACGAAGTATGTGAATCAGAGGAAAGAATTTAATTGCGTGGAGTTAAATTCTTTACCTGGAGTTTTAGGAGTCGAAAAATGGTTCCATGGCGAGCTTCCTGACCTCCATATCCAAGCCAAGTCAACACTAAAGGAAAATATTGAGAATATTGCCACTATAGTTACGATTATAAGGCTGAGGTGGACATCATTCAACTCGAGTTTCAGATGTAGATTCATGAATTACAGGTGAAGCTGCATCCAACTACACCACCATAATTACGCGAGAAGCAAGAGTCAGATATGAGGGCTACATTAGAACGTATTGCAAACATAATCAAGGAATCTAGCAAGATATTCGAGCAAACTATGGAGATATGGAGATTGTTGAACGAGGATCCTAATTTGTAGAAAATTGAAGACAATATTTTGGTGAAGAAAAAACAGTTTGATGAAATTAACGTAATGACGAGGACCTTATCACCTGCACAATGATTTTCATGCCTATAGGAAGGAAATTTTTTGCAGAGTCAGATTAAGGAGATGAGACGAAAAGAATAGATCATGGCAGCATGAGCCAAGCCTTTGAGATATGATCCAATGTAGTTATCAAACTGTGTTGTATTGGGTTGATTAATGCATAATACTAATAAAGGCATAGTATGTAGTAGTACTAATTGAGGAATAGGGCATAAACTGTAAAAGTAGATATTTGCATATGTGCACTTCATGAAGGCATAAGGAAGAATCCTAGTATAAAATCAATGTCCTAATATTCATCTGGATGGAGAAACCTAGTTCAAGAATCCCCCAATATTTCCTCGGGTGAGACATCGATCTGGACTACAGATCGTTGCCGAAAGGGCCGATAATAGAGGGTTTTATTGGTACCGCATCTACTCCGAACATGGGTCTAGAGCCCCTTGAGACAAGAGAGCTAGCCTATGAATTAACGAGGAAGGACCTTGTAATAATGCACTACCTTTTAGGAAAGAAGTGTGGTAAAGGCCCTATGAAATTTTCTTTCCACAAGGAAAATATGTTGTTAAGTAGTTGGAAATATTTGGAATGAGAGAATGCAAGTCACTGCCCACATTTATGGAAATGAACTTCAAGAAATTATGTGGAGAAGTTGCAAGACCCTATTATAGGCCATTTTTTTACATATAATCATTAGGCTTCCTAATGGGATAAATCAACATCCTATTCCCCCTTGTTAACATCGTTGAACAAATCCCTAAGTGAAGCTCCTTCATTTGCCATAATTTCTTCTTGAAACCACCTCATCTGAGAAATTTTTAGCACCAATCTTCCCTGGAATTATTTTGGACAACATTCACCTACATTTTTCATCACTATGTCTAGATTTGATCACGTATAGGTTTCTCTGCTTTTCACTTGCATTGGTTCTATAAATTTGGGACAAAGAGAGAATTTCTCAAGGCTTCAAGAATTTGTTACAACCGTTTACCTTGGATTAAACATTAAGATCCTACCTCATCCTTCTCTGGAGTTTCATCCCTTATCCTTTGATACCATCCTCCCATAAAAGGTGGATCTAAAACCTTATATTCGTAATTGGACAAGAAATCCCAACTTACCCCACTCCACTATCTATTTACCATATTGAATATGCAAGAGGTTAATGGTTGGATTTTGGATTCTACCCTTATGCTGCCAAGGTGAGAGGTTAACATTCATTAATTTAGGGTAATTGAAGGTGCATATTGTGACAAGGAAAGGAAAAGTTAACAATTTTGAGGAGCTCTTCTACAAGATCAACACCTATTTGGGGTTGTAATATCCCTCCATATATATTAATTCAAAAATTTATATGTTTTCCTATATGTAATTTTCATTATTTCAATTATGTCAATATCATGTTCATGCATTGAATGGATCATTTAGATGATACTACATAGAGCTCATAGTTTCTTGGCTTGTGTTATGTTACTATGTAGGTTCTAATTTAGGCAATCAGAGCTAAATTAGAGCATTGAAGCTGAAGAAGAAACAAAGTATGTGAAGGATTCCATGTAGGCTTCATTCCATCATATATTTACTTTAAGGAAATAATTGGGTTCCTTATTTGTATGTTGTTATACCTTGGTCATCGAACCTAGGGGAGAAATTTTTTTCTGAAATCATAAATTGCACACAACAGACATGATTTTGAAAATACATCAAAGTATAGACAATTGATTCAAGCTATGATGTTCCTGGTGAACACTCATCTAGACATATGTGATGTAGTGAATATGCTAATTCAAACTATGAACGATCCTCTCCATGTACATTGGATCATTGCAAAACATATTCTAATATATTTTCATGGATCGATCACCCTTGGTTTGAGATATAATACCAAAGATATTTCACTTCAGGGATATTCTGATGCATAGTAGGAAGGAAATGATTTCAACATGAAGAGTATGCCCGGATGTTGCTTTATTCTTGGATATTCCATGACATCTTGGATGATCATGGAGCATAATTCCATTTCGTTGAGTACAACTGAGGTAGAGTATATTGTCGCTACCATGGCTAGCTGTGAAGAAGTTTGGTTGAGGAAGCTCTTCGGAGATTTGTTTGAGTAGTTCCTAGACACTAAAATGATATATTGCGACAATAATAATGGGATAAATCTGGCAGAAAATCCTGTATTTCATGAAAATTATACAAAAATTGAGATTCAATATCATTACATTCGAGACATGGCACAGAAAAGAGCCATTAGACTTCATCATATATTGACAGATAAGCAGATTGAAAATATTCTTACCAAGTCTTTGACGAAATGGAAGTTCTTTGTCTTCATAGAGAAACTTAGAATGATATATGTGACACCTCATTAAAAGGGGCATCACTAATTGAGAACACTAAGGCAACTCTTCCCCCCTAACTGCGCTCTGAGTGTGAGGAATTGGGATAGAGGGCTCTTGGGGTTGACGGATCTCTCGAAAATAGGGTCATAGATGTTGTTTCCCTATTTGTTACCCATAGGGTTAGAGATGTTTCTCCCCTATCTTTGTATTTGAAAAGTATACCCCAGTTGGCATCATACCTACAAGATGGGATTGTTGGGATTACCATTCCCTGTCTAGCCAAAGGGTTGAGAGTGTACTTGGGGTTGTACAACCCAAGCTGATTATGATGCAAATGTTCTACCGCATGACTCTTTAGGGCAATAATTGGAAAAATCAGTAGGCAATAAGATAGTTTGATATGTTCTCCCCTATATCACCTATTTATCTATACGAGGTTGTAGATGCTTCGATCCCCAATGAGATTCTAGGTTGAGATGTCCTCCCGGATGTATATTTAGGTTGAGATGTGCTCCTTGATATTGCTTTTATATTGATATTTTCTCTCCAACATTATAGAGGGTGGAAGCTAATGCTCCGTGATTCTTCTTCTTTGTATTCAATAATTTTTCAGCATATACATTTTGGAAAAAATGGGAAATGACATGGTGACATGATATGATGATAGGATGACATATTGATCAATGGCCAGATATTGATAGGTGGAATTCTCCCTAGTTGAGAGGGAGTGTTAAATTATGCAACTAGGGTTAAATTCCACTTTGAAAAAACAATTTGGTGGATATTATTTCATTTAATTCATTTTTTCGATAGGACAAAAATATACCTAAATATCATCAAATTAGACAAGGGAAAGTGAACTTATGAAGAAAATACTACACATGCACATATGAATAGGTTGACCCTAATAGTAAATTGTTCACCCTTCCAAGCCTATAAATACAAGTTACCTCAAGATCATCTGGAAATAAACACACATATTCTTCTTCTCTTCTTCATTGATTGGTTCACAGAGCTCTAATGCTCAGATGACTAAAGAAGTTCGCAAAGACATAAGATTACAAGGTTCGAGGGTCGCATCTATCTTAAGGTTTCTAGGTTACAATCATTGGCTTACCACGAGATAGATTTTATAACATTCACAAGAATGAAAAGCTCAAGGGAGTGACTGGGAGCCTTCAGTTGCACACAAAACTCCTCATCCATGTGACAAGGAAGTTTGACTAAAATTTGACCATTGGCCGAAGTTGAATATAATTGACTGTAGACAGGAAAAGTTTTCTCCGATATATCTTTATACTGGAAACATATTTATAAATTTTATCTTGTTTTTGGATGATATTTTGGAGGGATCACTATACTCTTTCATGAACAATTTATGACAATTTAATAGAAAAAGATTTTTCAAAGGGTTTTCCCCCTTGTGGGGTTTTTCTCTGATCTTTGACTAAATATGGTGTCTCTTGTTGATGTTTTCATTGTATCCTTTGCCATTGCATATATTGTCCTATATTAAACTACTATTGATGATTGGAAAGATTAATTGATATTGAAAATATTGCTAATTGAGGTATTGAATTCTCCTAAAGTAATTGATACAACATAGAACAATATGAAAATTAACAATAGAAACCAATCAATCACATTATCAACATCATTTACATATATCTGAAGTAATGAAACATGGAAAACATCATGTAACTTCGCTATTGACGCAGTGCAAGTCTCTATGCCTCTAGTCCAATCCTCTCAAGGATCTCAAAAGTCCCGCAAGAACGAGGTTCCATCTTGGCACATGACCCAATCCTCAAGGAAATTATTTTGGTATTAATGCACAAGAACACATACTCCCCAAATTGAAGCTCCTTGAATGCTCTATGATGATCTTCCTAACTCTTATTCTTATCCTATGATTCCCTTAACTTCCTTTTAATTACCTTGATCTCATGCTCCATCTTAGCCAACATATCTAGTCGAATTACCACCCTGCTCACTGGATCACTCCACCTAATAGGAATATTATAAATCCACATGTAGAGAGCCTCAAATGGAATCATATTCAAGGATTATTGATACCCATTATTATAATAAACCTACACCATTGGAAGATACTCCTAAAACTTCCTCTGTTGATTCATGACGTACATCCTCAACATATCATCAAGGATCTTGTTAACCCTTTTTGTCTTCCCATTTTTCAATGAATGATAATCTGTATTAAAATCTAGCTTTTTCCTGAAGATTGAAAATGACTCCTTCCATATCGTGCAAGTGAAATTTCCATCTCTATTTTATATAATCTTCTTTGGAGCTCCATGAAATCTTACTATTTCTCTATTCAATATGTGAGCCACTAGAGACAAGTGAGCTACCATGCCCAACATATCAAACAAAACCATAATGGAATCATTTCGTCTCAATGTACTCGGAGATCCTATAATGAATTCCATGGAAATAGCATTCCATTTCCACTCCAGATTCACAATAGGAAACAATAAACCAATTGGATGCTTACATTAAACTTTCACCTGTTGAGAGTCGAAGCACTTAGAAATAAACTTATCGACCTATTTCTTCAAAATATTCCAATAGTTGACCTTACTAACAATTCCCAAACTCTCCTAGAATCCTAGGTGATATAAATATGGCTTGACATGAAACTATATCAAAATAATCTTCTTCAACTCACTACTATCGGACACATAAATCCTATTACTAAATGTAACCAAGCCATTTGCTATGACGTGATACTCCTCTCACATATTACCCACACCTTGCTACTGCAATCTGTTCTTCAGTTATTGATACTTCTCATCATGTTTCCATGCATGTGAGATCTACTCCGATAAATATATCTCGTAAGAGACCATATCTGAAATTATCATTCACATGCACACTCCTACTAAGAGCATCTGCAACTCTATTATATTTTCCTTTAATTTACTTGATCTCAAAATCAAACTCACTAGGGGTATATATCCATATAGATTACTTGAAATTCAAAATAGGTTGATCAAATAAGTACCTCAATCCATAGTGATTACTCATCTAACAAACTTTCTTCTAAGGAGATAATTTTTCCACATATTCAATGCATGAATGATAGAATATAACTCAATATCATGAGTTACATAGTTCAGTTCATTCTCATTCAACTTCCTTGAATCATAACAAGCCACCTACCCTTACTCCATCAAGACTCCATCAATTCCTTCCTTGCAAGCATCTAACCAAACCAAAAACTCCTTATCCAGATATGCAATCTTCAAAATTGGATCATTTTTAAGTAAATGATTCAACTAATCAAAAATAGTTGCACACTCCTGAGACCATTCAAAATTCATTCCTTTCCATAGCAATGTTGTGATAGGATAGGAAATCTTAGATACGTTCGTAGTGAACTACTTGTAATAGCCTAATAGTCCCATAAATGATCTGACTTCATCGACATTCCTCGGAGTTAGCTATTCCATGATGGTTTTAATATTTTCTAGATCCAAAATTACCTCTTCCTTGGAAACAACATGAATTTGATACTGAAAGAAATTGCACTTGCTGAGCTTAGCATACAATTTATGCTCTCTCAACAATATCAATATAGTTGTATTATACCCTACAACAACCCCCCATACTTTTTATATAGGTATTAATAAATAATGGGGACCCTTATTCTATGTTAATAAAATTTCCTACATTTAAATAAAGTTAGGACATCTTTACAATCATATAATCTTGAAGACTTCCTCTGTGGGAACCCACACAATGAAGGTTCACCTTTACAAATGAACGATAACAATAAACCCTTAAAATGAAATTTTTGTTTGAATTAAAAAGTTATATTCAAAAATTTCCAAATTTGATTCCTTTGATACCATACCTTTCCTTTCGTGAAAGTGACAATAAATGCATCCCCGATATTTCTTCCCCACTGATAACATTTAATGAAACCAAAATAAACAAATCATATGCATTTGGACAACTATTAGGCATGGAAACAACATGAAAATTCTCTAAATACACATAAGGAGAGTTAAACTTTGGAAATAATATTACTCACAATGTACACAAAATGAAGATATAACTCCATAGAATAGACTAGAAAAATGACATAAAAAAAAATTAACTTGGCCATCGAAAATTTAAATTTATCATTAATGTGAAGATGCCTTACAAAATTTTGTGTTTGAAAATATTTTGTAGTTCAATTAATAGTCTATCCCATAAACTAGTATTTGTGTTAGCTAAACCAAATGTATATTTAGGAGATGATAATTTGATAGCTAGAAATTATTTTCTTTGGGATTATTTATATAGTTACATGAAGTCTTGGAAATTTTATAATATGGGATTAAATAATTTTCTTCAATATCAATGGAGCAATGGAATAGAACTAGAAACATAATGCACATAATGAAATTTTATTTGTTAACATTTTTGAGTTGAAATGTTCATATCCAAGAGAAACATTGGCTTAATGGACTTATATATTAATATGATCACCGTGATGAAATTACTAAAAGTATGGAAAAGGGGTTGAAGGGAGGCTTAGGGTTTAAGAGAAGTGTTACCTTTAGCATTAAAGAGGGTGAGGGAGAGAAGTGCAATACCCTAATGGTAAATATTTATGTGCATATTTCTCTTGTAAATATGGAATAACCTTAGGTTGTTGGTACTCCAATAAAAATTCTTAGATGGACACCCAATTTTCCTTTTCATTACTGTTAAATTATAAATGTATTGATTTTGATGATGATACAATGAAAAATGATTCTGGACATTAGTTTAAGAATTGAAAATTTGAGAAATATAGTGTTCAAAACCTACAACAAGGCCTATGTGTTTGATGTTTAATATGTAAAATGGATGAAATTGATAATGTATTAATTTTACCTCTTCTATAAGGGATATTTACACTGTAAGGCGTAAATATTTGAAAACAACTCTCATGTGTGCATCTGGTCATAGCCTGAAGCCGTTAGGTTATATGATAGACGGTTAAAAAATATTCTACCATTGGGTGAAAAGGAAAAGGTAGTTGAAAATATTTAGTTTACAATGCATTTATGATGGCTAGTTAGTTACTGGAGGGTTTCTAGGGATTCTTCTTGTTCGTTTAGAGTCGCTCGTCCATTCAGAATTCCCTGCGATTGCAATATGGATCGCAGCACCTGCTTCTACAGCAGCTCCTGAATGTGGCGTGGTTCGAAATATATTGGGTGCGGAATGTGATCAATTAGATTTAGGAAATTAAGAAAAGTGTGTTTCTTGTCCTTCAAATGGACCTCAACGACATTGTAGGCTCAAGCCGCCATCTCTGTTGTATCGAGGGATTCAAGACAATTTCTACTTTTCTTTTTGGGTTCCTTTCTCTCAAAAACTCATTTCCCAGGGGAGAAAAATGTTCTAGAATGATAGCAAAGCTTTCTTGGATGGTTTTTCACATTACATAATTGGGATAAGGATGGCCTATTTGAAAGGAATTGTGCTTTCTACCGTTTACTCTAAAATAAATCAATAAATTAGTTCATTTAAATATTAGTTTACTTATGGAAATTTAGACAAGGTAGATCCCTTGAAACCATTGCAAATATTGCTTTTAGGCTTCTTTGGCAAGGCAGATCATTGAAACCACTGCAAAATACAAAATTTGAAGCTCATATTCCTTTGACAAACTTTTAAATGGAAAGCGGTTGTGAAAAATAATTTCTTGAAAGTTGAAAAAAACCCCACATTTAAATTTCTTAGGAAGGCGAGATTTTTAAACATGAAACTCGTGTTCTTCTATTAAATGTATTGCATATTTACTTCTAGAGGGTTTGAAGAAGAAACTCGTATTGTTGTGACAATTTCTACGCATCGTTAGTCACTTTCTATCTCCATTCTATGTATTCAGACTTATGAGTTGGACCATAAGTCATTTATTTATTCATTCATTTTGAGTAATTGACTTGAATTAGGTGTGTAGATATAGAAACATGAATTAATGAAAGAAATCTAATTGCCTCATATAAACAACATTGTTTAGAAGTTTTTCTGCATTTTGGAGTCCATGCTCCTCATCCTAATGCTCTCCTTTTACTTCATATGTTGTGGTTGTAATTTGTTCCCAGCACCAAAAATTTGATCGGATTTCATAGGAAATTATGTTTGTACTTAGAAGTTTTGTTTGTTTGTTCTAAAGGATTTAGATGGTGGACTTGTAGGAATGGGGAAATAGTTTATGGCAAGGCATGTTAGGGTTAGATGGTTGGGGTCAAAGTCATAAATGGCCATTGCCAAGTCCAGCAGAAGAACACTTCCAAGGGAGGAAAAGTTATAAGTCCCTGATATGCATATCCAAAGAAGATTATCATGAAACAATTGTTGCATATGCATTGGCACAAATACTAGATGATATTAAATAAGATTTTATTTCTTCGCTCATTTATTGAGACTCTTATTTGTTGTGCATATTCATTTATTCACCATCATCTGTTGTGAGGTCACGGGTAATAATGATTCTTTCTCCTACTTCTCAATTCTTCGATCAACACAATTGCAATTTGTTTGCTTGTTTATATGGCCGGAATATGAATGCATGCTAATTTTTTCCCTTTGGTTCTACATATATTGAGACATAGCATTTTATTTATTGGGTACTACATATATTGTACAATTTAATTTAAAAATACTGGCTGCTACTTATTTCAGGTGTAATTAACATCTCAAATTCCGAGTCTTGATTTTACGATTTACTCAGTTTAGTTGTTTGATAAATGCTAGTTATTACTACACTCTCTGGGTTGTTGGCAACCTACTTTGCCCAAGTAGAATGTTTAGTTTATTCTGGGGATTATTATTGTACTTATAGTTCAATAGATAAGAGGCATAGTGCCAGGTTACATGGTGTTCTTTAATTAATGGAATGGTTAGATGTAACCTCCAAATTGGTTTCTAAACCATCATTTTCATTTATAAACTAGAATATTCTACAAGAGCCTGCAAAGGTTCCCTCACTTTCATCTATTAATAAGAAACATATGCAACAGCCTGCCAAGATTCATACTTTTGGTGACCAGAAATTCAAATGTAACTATACATGAATCATAGCTTCACACGTGCTTCCTCTATGGTTGTGACACCTTCATTTTCAATAGACATTCCAAGATCAATATAATACATATTTATTAGCATTTGTGGAATGAATTGTAAGTGCCATTTTCATTATAAATTTAAAAAATGGTCTAGATAAGGTTCGTGCCTTTGTAGATTTATATGTCACATTAAATTACTGTACACTTAACCCATAATTATAATGAAATTGTAAGAACAAGATGTACAAACATAGGTGTATAACACTATTGAGAGGCCAAAAAAGGTAACTGTAAATAAGTGGGTAACTATTATAATGTTGAACTACTGTAAATAAATGTGTAACTATTATAATGTTGAATTTTAATGCCTCGCAATAAAATATTCATTTTCGGAAATCTTTAATTTTGATAGCAACTTCATCTCAGGTTATTCAACATTGAGAACTTTTGAGGTAGGTTGCTATTTATTTGAATTTATCTTTTTGGCTCTCTCAGATGCTACATCCAGTAGCTGTTGTCTAATGGTGGCCTCATGGTAACCTCATCTCAAGAAGCTAGGAAAGAGGAGGGGGATTAAGGGGAAGTAAACCCTGTTCTCTTTCTTGCAGAGTTTTTGAGATTTTAAGTTTTATTTTATTTGTTCTTTAGGCATTGTCTTCACATGTATTGCATAAAAATCATATTGCTGTGAAAATTTATCTACATCGTTAGTCAATATCCATCTCCATTCTATGTAGGCAGACTTATGAGTTGGACCATAAGGCATTTATTTATTCATTCATTTTCAGTAATTGACATGAATTAGGTGTGTAGAGATAAAAGCATGAATTAATGAAAGTAATATGGTTGTCTGGTATCAACGACATTGTTCAGAAGTTTTTCCGCATTTTCGTTTCCATGATCCTCATCCTACTGCTCTCATTTTACTTCATATGCAGTGGTTGTAATCTATTCCGAGCCCCAACAATTTGTTCAGATTTCATAGGAAATTATTTTTGTACTTAGAAGGTCTGTTTGTTTGTTCTGAATGATTTAGGCCATGGACCTGTAGGAATGGGGAAACAAATTATCGTAGGGCATGCCAAGGTCAGATGGTTGGGGTCAAAGAGATAAATGGCCATTGGCAAGCCCAGGAGAAAAAGACTTCCAAGAAAGGAAAATTTATAAGTCCCTACTATGTATATCCGAAGAAGATTATCAGGAAACAATTTTTCAATATGCATTGGCACAAATACGAGAAGATATTCAATAAAATTTTATTTTTTCTCTCATTTATTGAGACTCTTCTTTGTTGTGCGTATTCATCTATTCACCGCCATTTGTTGTGAGGTCATGGGTGATAATTATTCTTTCTCCCACTTCATAATTCTTTGATCTAGACAACTGCACTTTGTTTGCTCATTTATATGGCTATAATATGAATGCATGTTAATTTCTCCCCTTTGTTTCTACATATATTGAGACATGGAATTTTCTTCATTGGGTACTACATATATTGTGCAATTTACTTTGAAAATACTCGCTGTTACTTATTTTAGGTGTAATTAACATCTCAAATTCTGAGTCCTGATTTTATGATTTAGTCAGTTTATCTATTTGATAAATGTTAGGTATTACCACCCTCTCTAGGTTGTTGGCAATCTGCTTTGCCCAAGTACAATGTTTAGTTTATTCTAGGGATTATTATTGTACTTACAGTTAAGTAGATAAGAGGCATAGTGCGAGGTTGCATGGTGTTCCTTAATTAATGGAATGGTTAGATGTAACGTCCACCTTGGTTTCTAAACCATCATTTTCATTTATAAACTAGAAGAGTCTACAAAAGCTTGCCAAGGTTCCCTCATTTTCATTTATTAATAAGCAAATTCTGCAACATCCCGCGAAGATTCAGACTTATGGTCACTAGACAATCAAATGTAACTATACATGAATCATAGCTCCACACGACCTTCCTCTGTGGCCGCAACACCTTCATTTTCATTAGATATTCCAATAAATATAGTATATATTTCTTAGCATATGTGGACTGAATTGCAAGTGCCATTTTCATTATAAATTTAAACAGTAGTCTAGATAATTTTCATGCCTTTGTAGATTTATATGTCACATTAAATTACTGTACACTTAACCCATAATTCCAATGAAATTGTAAGAACAAGTTGTAGAAACTCAAGTGTATAACACTATTCAGAGGCCAAACAAAGTAACTGTAAATAAGTAGGTAACTATTGTAATGTTGAAGTACTGTAAATAAGTGTGTAACTATTATAATGTTGAACTTTAATGCTTGATAATAAGCTATTCATTTTGGCGAATCTTTCATTTTGATAGCAACTTTGTCTTAGGTTATTCCACATTGAGAAATTTTGAAGTACGTTTCTATTTATTTGAATTTATCATTTTGGCTATCTCAGATGCTACATCTAGTAGTCGTTGTTTAATGGTGGCCTCATGGGAACCTCATCTCAAGAAGATAGGAAAGAGGAGGGGGATTAAGGGTAAGTAACCCCTGTTCTCTTTCCTGCATTGTTTTTGAGATTTTAAGTTGTATTTTATTTGTGCTTTAGGCATTGTCTTCACATGTATTATATGGTGCAATTTTCTTCTGTTGTTAACTATGGTTAGAGCTAATAGTATAGATTTTAGACTAAAATGAAATTTAGATTTCGAGTTGTTAATAAGATCACGTGTCCATAATTCTGTGGTGTTCTCTATATGATTGGATTCGATAGTTGTTTATGCACTTTTTTGACTATGCTAATTTTCGCAATGTTTGTTTTTGAATAATGATTCAGATTGGACACTTAGTCCATTTGACATAGTTGTGTCATTTTTTTTATTTGTGAATCTGGACCAGAACAAACTCTATTTTGAATTTTCTTGGCTGGACAGAAACACCAATTATAGATTTAATTATAGCTAAAGTTACAAATGGTGAATGGTCTGCTTTAAATGAATGATCAGCCACCAGCAGAAGTGCATGGAATTATAGTGGTTCCGACTGCGAGCTGTGGAAGAATATTTTTAAAAACTAGATTCGAATGCCTTATTATCAAAATAAAAATTGGAACATGGCACAATCTTTTCCTACCTTTACTAAAATTGAAAATCACTACAAATATCTTGCTTAGCAACTACTGGATCTCTTTAAGAATCTTAGGGTGTTTCCTTTGCAACATTTGGTGATGGTGCAATTGCTACTAGTACTGATTTTAGTGTTTTACAACAAACAAAATCTATTTGTGTACATTGGCCTAAGTGCTTGACACATTAATTTCATTATATTCCATGTATTTCAATGTTTGTCGAAGTATCAAACTAATTTTAGTTCTTTCTGCAATCAAATCACTTTCATTAAGAAGGAAGGATGGCGCAAAAAACCCTTGAAAGAAAACTAATTTTACAAAATTTGATAAGAAGATTCACTAGCTATTGTACTAACTCTTGCGTAGTTTTCATCCCACGTCGTTTGTCTCATTTTACTAGTTTGAGGTGGTCTCCCAAATACGAAGAATGACAGCACTGAGGAGGAGTTGTAAGATTTGTAACTCTATCCAAAAGGGTAAATTGAATCGTGAGATATGATTCTTCGAGAATAGCCATTTGGGCCTAGAAATCATATTTGGGACCTTAGGATATTACAAGGAAAAACAGGCAAATTTGATCATTGAGGAGATATATGATACCAAAAACAATGACGCGCTAATTAAATTTGCACAGAAAACGCGAGGAAGGATGATTGACGATAACAGATGAAAAAATAGGGACCTAGGGTTCAGAACCATTTAAGCCCAAGGAACCCCCAGCACTGATGAAAATCGCCATGAGAGCAGTACTGTATCCAGTTCCTGTAATAGAGGCCAGGAACCGCCTTTCTGCGCGGAAACCAAGATGATGAAATCGCCATGAGAGCAGTACTGTAATAGAGGCGGCCAGCAGCTTATAAGCTGCCTTTCCAAAGAAACTCTAAATAGAGTTATCTGCCACAGTTTCGGGAGTTTTAGCGGCTGGCTCTGCAACTAATATCTTGCCCTTGCTTGCTATGTTTCTGCAAATCTTATCTTTTCGGTAATGCATATGCGATAGTGTTTGTTGATATATCGCTGTTTGTTGTTGATTGATAGGTGAGTTATTGGTTATCAACGCGATATTCATATCTGAGTCATTCCCTATTAACGCGGTATTGATAACTCAGTTATTCGCAGGATACGCAGCCAGATATGCCCCGATATGCGATCTTCCCCTAACGCGAGCCATTTCCGACAACTATCTCCTCCAATACGCGAGTTCATTTTTGGCTATTCGAGCAATTTTGCCGGATACGCTAGTTATTTCTGGGCAATGCGATATAGTTTTCCTCGATATGCGAATTCTCCGTGTCAAACGCGACTTATCCTTGCCGGATATGCGACTTATCATCCCGTATACGCGTGTTATCAGTCGGAGATAACCGGAATGATAACTGGCACATCTAGCATAGATAGGCAGAAATAAGTAGCAAATTCCGGCACTCGCTCGCCGGGAAATAACTAACTCGCAGCATAACCGGCACCCGCTTGCCGGGAAATAACTAACTCTCAGCATAACCGGCAATGGTCTCTGGCGTATACGGATTCTGGGGTGGTTCGCGCCAGAGGAAAATCCCATATTCAGCATAGACATTTCGCATACCAGGCGTTCGGGTTGTTGATAATGGCCAGCTAATTATCTCCCATTGCAGATAATCATGGCGATGGTAATTATCACACGAATTATCAGATAAGGGGGGCCGGGCCATTGTAATTCACACTGCCGATGAAAACCATATCTTCTGAAACCCAAAGAACTACCTGATCCGATGGCCTATTATTATCCTCTCAAACCCAAAGAAATGCCTGGTATGATGGCCTGTTATTATGCATTTGCCCTCCTATCTGCGATCTGCAACCAGCGGCCTTTCATCATCCCTGCATACGGTCCCTTTTTCCTAAATCGAAGGACGCGTTTCAGGTCTGATATTAATAAAAAAAGGGTCCTCAGTTCCACATTATTACACATATTGCCCAAGGGTAAGCACTTGCTGGCACCAGTTCATTGCCCGCATTTCAAAATTCTCTGGATATCTAGGGTTTGGATATCTTTGTTTTATCTGCGTTGTTTGGTTGCTTCATACAACTTCTTCAGAATGTAGGGAATTTTGTGACCAGTTACACTGAAATTCAAATCTTAATTTTCCTTTTCGGTCTCTGAGATTCAAAATAAATATCGACTAACTTTACGCCATCAATATATGTTGCCTTCTATTTATTCTTCCTCCCTGCCAAAAATTCAAGCGTACATGGTCTGAGGTTTATGGTAAGCGTACATGGCCTAAGGTTTATGGGTTTTACGCACCCATTCCAAACTTTGGGACACCTACTTCAGTGATCGAGTGGGGCGTTGGAATCAGTCATGATACCCACGCCATGAACATACAACATCAAATCCATCCAATACTTCTTTTAATCTAAATGAGAAAACACGGTAGTTTTCATAATTTTAAAAAAAATTCCAATTTCTGTTTTAGTAGTCATTAACCATAGTTACATATTCAATTTATAGTTATGTTATGGACAATAGGGAGGACCTCCTATTATAATTATGAATATCTTTTTTATAAAATAATAAGAGTAATACAATTATATTTTATATATCTTTTTTATAAATCTATAGTATTTTGAGATGTCTTTCTTTTTTTGTTTTTTAACTTTTTATATTCATTTTCATTTTTTTTTGAAGTAATATGGGCCATGCCACTCTTAATCATAATAATGTTTATGTTATACATTTTTAGATGTCTTTCTCCTTTTATTTTTTTAGTTTTTAATTTCGGTTTTTCCAAGTCATCGTAATTAGTAAATCTATCAGTAATCTTGGCAACCCAGTTTCTTAGTCTATAGGATGTTTTAGCAAAATGTCCCCTAGATGAAAAGGAAAAATGATAAAAATAAAATTACCAATGATCATTAATCTATAATAATGATCAATTCCCAATACATAGTATAGATATTAAAAAATTAATGAACATTTAACAAGATGAAACACATAAAAATGAAACATATATAACCCATAAATATAAAATTTATGATTGAAAGAAAAAATGATAAAAATAAAATTACCACTCATCATTTATCTATTATAATAATGATCAATGCCCAATACATAATATAGATATTAAAAAATTAATGAACATTAACAAGATGAAATGCTCTAAAATGAACCATATCTAACCTATAAGTATAAAATTTATGATGAATACCCCAAAATTTTAAATAGATCTGTTTCCATCTACCCAACCCGCCCATGTAGGTAACCACTAGGAGGAAAAAAATCTCCTATTGTTTTGGTTGTATGTTTCCAACTAGCCTTTTTTCTCCTTTTGTTTTGGTTATATGTTTCCATCTAGCCTTTTTTTTCTTCCTATTGTTTTGGTTGTATGTTTCCATCTAGCCCCCACCCCTATAGGGAATCACTAGCAGAAACAATTTCTCCTATTGTTTTAGCTTGACACCCAACACCCATATGACATGGTGATTCATGGAAAAATGGTCTCACCTAAATCCCATTCATGTTCTAGTTAGTTCCATTTTACATCTAGACTAATCATATGAAAATGGGTTATTAGATGTGAGGTACAAGAGCCTTTTTTTAAATAATGTGTTTTCATTAAATTTTTAATGTAAGTATACCATGAATATTAGTTAGAATTAAATGAGTTCTCTATTTTCACCACATTTTTATTCCTATGCTTCACCTTACTTTTTCTCTTCCCCCCACTCCAATGTGATGCGTAGTGAATACTTTATTTCCTTTATCTAAGAAGTGGCACAAATAGGAGGTTCTAATTGGCATTGCATCTTTGTGGTAACCCATACTTGAGGTTTTCCATATCTTCCTTATATTCACATCTCATATTTAGGTTGATTTTTATCTATCACCTTTATTAGTTCTTGTTTTTCACATTATTTAGTATGGCCCTAAAACCCTTTTCCCATTCATGTTAAAAGGAAAAAAATTGGTAGGGATAAATGAAACTATATGGAAAAATTAGAGCCTTAGTTATAGTCCCCTCATTATCCCTTACCCACTTCATTGCCAATGCCTCAGATATTTGAATAAAATAAACTTTGATTATCTTAGCCTCAACGATAAATGGAGTGATTCACATTTAGGTGCCCTCTTGTAGGAAGATAATTTCTTATTTTATGAATATGTAGACAAGAGTGAAGAAAAATGAAAAGGAACACACAAACATAAGTAAAAAATATGTATTATAGTTATAAAAATAAACCCCATGGTTACTAAATTATATTATACTGGATTGTCACTTTGATGAGGCTGGGAGATGGGGAGAAAGTCTAGATTCACACCAAAATACTCATCATAGATCAATTAATTAGATTCAGTAAGGGCCCTCTTTTACCAAGAGTTCAAGGCAACTCATGGGTTGGGGATGGTGATACATTTGGTTTAATAAAAGTGGTTTCTTGCCACTATGTGGGAATATAACAAAACAAGAGTTCTGTAGATATGTAAGCATGGCCACATATGCCTAACATAAGTAACATATTGACATGCATTTGGGGTCGATGGACCATGTGGCACTCTAGGTCAGCGTGATGTCATGAGTGACATCAACATGATGTCATTAGTGACATCACTAGAATGTTAGAAATTTGTATACAACCAAAGGAAGTTGGCCTTATAATGGAAATAGAGGGAAAATATTATTATTTTACCATGAACAAAGAAAACAATGGATCTTGTGACAACACTAACAACTCAAACAACACATTCACAACATTGTACATTGATCTCTAAGTCAACAATTTTCAAGAAAAAATCCATGTTGTCCCTTTCACTATTAGCTATCCTTTTAAAACAATGGTAGAGTATAAGAGGTTGAACCTTGAACATTCATATTTGGGTCAACAATCTTTTCAAGAAAAATTCCATGTAGTCTCTTTCACTATTCTCTATACTTTTAAAACAACGACAAGGTGTAGGAGGTTGAGCCCTCCACCCCATGAGCCTCTAAATTTTGAAAGCATGTCATTAGTGTACAACTAGGCACATATCTATGATACTTATTGAAGTTTTGACTTATTTCAAATCAAATAAGGAAAATATAGTAAAAATTTCCATCCAATTGATTCTTTCCAAGTACCAGAGTCTAGCTTGGAACTTGGTACCATTCCCCAAAAATATTATTTCCCTAATTTTTTTTCTTGGTGTCGGATGTCAAATGTGTGGAGTATTAGAAACATCATATCTAGAGAAGGTCACATCCTCATCCAAATTTCACCTAAATTTATATCTTGGTGTGGGATGTTATATATATCCGCTAATAAAGACATCATATCTAGATAAGGTCACATCATCCTCCAAATTTCTCCTTTTTATTTGTAACATGTTATGTCTACTACCTATCAAAAACCTTCACATCCTTACTAAAGATAATGCAATTAAATTATATATAGAGTTATAAGAGGCTGAAAAGAAGGTCATGCAAGATTTTATGCTACTTGTTGGTCCCTTCTCTTCTAAATTGGCTCCAGGTTTCCTATTAAAATTGCACACCCCAACCATTAAAGAAGTATTGTCTTCAATTTTAGGCCATGATGATGCAAATTGTTTTGTGAATTTTTATTACCTTCTGGCTATATGAATGACCAAAGTAAATTTTGACCTTGCTATATATATCTCACATACCATTAATTTTAGGTTTCCCAATTCCTCCTCTTTTGGCCTTAGATATTGGTTTTTTTTGCTTAATTTTTATTTTTTTGGAGGTGGTATGAGGTGGTATGAGTGATATTAGATATGAATATATATTTTCTTTATTTCAGTTTTCAATATATATTGGTCCAAATACATGGGTTTGTAGTGGATTAATTATAACATGGATCATAAGTTGAATTGGATGAATTCTAAATTTTCACCATATTCTTGTTCCCATCGTTCACTTTGGTTGTTATCACTTTCCCCCACTCCAATGTGACTATTCTTGAGTACTTTAATTTCTCTTTTTAGAAGGGGCACAAATAAGAGGTTCTAATTGAAATTGCATGTTTGTGGTAATACATACTTAAGGTTTTCCATATCTCCCATATATTCACATTCCATATTTGGGTTTATTACTATCTGTGGGATTTATTAGTTCCCTTTTTTTCTCATTATTTATTTTTTCCCTAAAAAACTTTTCCCCGTAATGTTAAAATGAAAAAATTGGTAGGCATAATGAAACAACATGGAAGAACTAGAGCCTTAGCTCTAGTCCACTCGCTATCCCTCACACGCTTGCTAATTCTTGAATAAAAGAAACTTTGATTATCGTATCCCAAAAGAGAAATGGAATGATTCATATTTAGGTGGCCTTATTTAGGAGAAGAATTATTTAGTTTTATGAATATGTAGATAAATGTGAAGAATAAGTAAAATTAATACACACAAAAATAAAAAATATTTATTATATTTATAATAATAAAGTGCATGGTTACTAAATTATATTATAATGGATTGAGCCTTCAATGAGGTTTGGAAATGGGGGTTATGATACCATTGGTTTTCTAAAAGTGGTTTATTGCCACTATGTTAAAATATAACAAACAAGAGTTTTACAGGTAGGTAAGCATGGCCAGACATGCCTCAACATAGGCAACATATTGACATGAAGTTGAGCTCCATGGATGATATCGCATTGTAGGTCATCATGATGTCATTAGTGACATCACTAGAATTTTTGAAATTTGTGTCCAACAAAAAGAAAGTAGTCTTGATAAGTGGAAAAGAGGGAATATATTATTATTTTAAGATGAAAAAAAGAAAATAATGGATCATGTGACAACACTATCAACTCAACCAACACATTCCCAAAAATGTACATTAATCTCTAAGTCAACAAAATTTTCAAGAATAAATGTATGGAGTCTCTTTCACTATTCTCTATCCTTTTAAAACAATGAGCAAGTATAGGAGGTCGAAGAGTGTACATTAATCTCTAGATCAACAAAAAATTCATGAAAAAATCCATGTAGTTTGTTTCACTATCCTTTATCGTTTTAAAACTATGACTAAGTATAGAAGGTAAAACCCTCCACCCCATGTAAATTTTGAAAACATGTCATTAGTGGAAAATGAGGAAAATTTCTATGATAGCTATTGAAAGATTGAATTATTTCAAATCACAAAAGGAACATCTAGTAAAATTGTCTACCCAATTTATTATTTCTCAGAGGAATTCAGTTTGGAGTTTTTTTCCATTCCCCAAACATATGATTTCCCTTCATTTATTTCTTGGTGTGCGATGTGCAATGTATCCAACATTAGAGATGTCATATCTAGATAATGTCACATCCTCATCTAAATTTCACCTAAATTTATATCTAGGTGTGGGATGTTAAATATGTCGAACAATAGAGGTCATATCCTTGTCCAAATTTCTCCTTTGTATTTGTAACATGTTATGTCTTCTACCTATCAAAAACCTTCTCATACTCTCTAAATATAATGCTATTCAATTATATCTAGAGATACCAGAGGATAAAAAGAAGGACATGCAAGAGTTTATGATACTTTTTGGAACCCTCTTTTCTAAACTGGCTCCAAGTTTTTATTAAAATTGGAAACTAGGTTGAAACTCCACCTTTGACAGCTCGTATGTTGGAGATGATATTTTTATTGGATTCCTCTTTTCGAGAGGTACAATATTGATCTAAATATCATATTATTCAAACAAGGATAAGTATTATTTTTAATTTCTTATTCACACACGTGGAAATTGTCAAGGTCGACCTCAGTCAAATGCAGGCTCATGAAGCCCAAGAGATGTGTTTCGACACTCTCAACGATTTATATAAATAGTATTGATCTCCTCCTCATTTAGACATCATCACTCATCACAACATACGTCTCTCCCCCATTTCTTGATTGGTTCGTACAACGTGGAGCAACATTCCTCTACTTCGCATGTGTTAAGAGACGGACAAATTTTAGGGGTAGATTGGAGGCCAAATTTTAGAGAATTAAGATAGTGCCTACCTAGGGTCAATTTAGCTATGTTGACTTCTGCTTTGAGGCATAAATTATGATTTCTGGAGGAAAAATCAAGGAATTTGGCATAGATTGACCAGTTTGACTTCAGAGTTGATTTCAGGTTTGACAACAAAATTTACAACAACATTTGATTAGGTTTGAACGAATTGTTTTGGGTTCAATTTCACTCTCTTTGATGCCCAAATTGGAATGATATTGAATGAACTGCTTCGAGTAAATTTTGGAACCACTTTTACCACCATCGACTTTCTCGTTAGGGATGTTTTTGACTATTGTTGACATTTGATTTTGACAGGACTGTTTTGAGAATGTAATTTGATATTTTTACTCTCTCTATGTTGAAATATTGGAGAGTATTAAGAAAAATTGATCAAAGGGTTTTCCAACATTTAGGTTTTTCCATGGCATCCGCCAAATATTGTGTCCTATTATCTTGGGTTGTCTCCTCCATTTGTTTATTTTTTATATGCATTTAATAGGAACATGATTAAGTTAATGTGATTTGTAAATTGGAAATTAATATTGGGCTACTAAGGAACATTGAGTTAAATGCATAGAAAATTCCATTGTTAACGAAACTTAACATAATCTCAGAGCCCAGGTGAAGTTAAAGCCCAAGCAAGAGAGGAAAGAAATCAATAATATTTGTTGGACAACGAAAAATATTCAATGGATTCCTCATATTACTTCAAATCCAAGGATAACCTCTACTAGGGTCCTATAAATTATAGGATCTCAAGGCGATTGAGTATTTCATTAGTGGCAATTTCATATTGTGTATGATTTTCAATATTCAAATTATTTCAAAAAAATTATGAAAAAATAAAATAGAAGAGGGTATATTGAAAAAAGAGAAAAGAAAGAAGAAAGAAAAACCCCAAAAAGGATAATATTGAAAGTGCTTCAAATCAAAATGCCAGTGCTTGTTAGATTAGTTTGTTCCATCATACGGTCTAAGCATGATTGAACAGTTTAAATTTTTTTTTAATAGGTTAGAAAATAAGGATTTGACAAACAGTTTAAACTTGGAATATATGCACCTAGGTAGAAATAAAATTGACACAATAGTTTAATCTGAGTCAATGGAAGGGATAAGGGATAGAGTAGGTCAGAGTTTTATATAAAAAAAAATATTTATTTGGGTCTGCAAGCCTAAATGCACCTTGCAAAAGAATGAAAAAATGTTATATTAGTGAGAGGGTAGGTAGGAATGAAAGAAAAATAAATATTAAGAAACATGAAATTTATTCCAAAGTTCATCCTAAGGACTTCATATATTTTTTGGTTAAAAAGGAAAAAATCAAAATACAAATGTGTTTTGTCATAAGGTTCAGGAATTAATACTTTATTAGAGATATTTTTACATATCATATGTCATAGTCTAATATCCTATGTCTCGAACTGTACCCCCGCTTGATATTCATTTACCCAACCCCACCATCCACTCGCATCCCTTCATCGTTAAACCTCCCTCCACCTTTAGTCCCATCTCCACCACCTCCATCTCATCTGACGAACCATGATCATTTATGCCACCCCCCATCCTCCAAAAGTTAACGTCGGGGGGTGGGGAGGGGGGCTCTGAAATGGTTGGTTTCCCAAGCCATCCCATCTGCTACATGACGAACCCTCACCATTTCACTCCCCCCCACTCCACTTCACTTACCAGCCATGACCCTCTGTGAAAAGCTATTTCCACTGTGGTAAAACCATGCTCTTGACCATTATATCCCTACCACACCTATTGCGCCATGAGGACCACTCTTGTCACCTCTGTCCAATCACCTACACTCCCGCCCATGCAAAATTCTAGGGGCTAATATTCGTAGGTGGGCTAATTTTCCATGGTTTTTTCAAAAAAAATATTCGCCAATTTCCATTTATTTATAAAAGTGATTTGCCTAAAGTTTAAAATATAAAATTATTTTACCTTAAAAATTGCCAATGTTATATAGAAAATATATATAATATCATTATAAATTTGAAGAATTTTACAAATACATCAATAAAAAATTTATACTTTTCATATTAGGGATTAGTGAGATTCGCCAATTTTTTAAACTTCAAAAAAAAATTCCATCCTTAAAATTTTCCCTGCTCCTGCCTAAAGACACATTAAACAATTTATTGTTTAGGTCATTACCGAACGGGCCTGCACCATGTCAACGAAAACCGCCACCATTCTATTAAACCAAATTTCCCCACCTATTTCAAAGTTTACACTGCTTCCATGTTTCTTTTGTAAAATTTGATTATAGTTGAGGTTTAACACACCAAAATATGACACGAAAATCTTCAAATAATCCGTAGATGAACCAGAATTCCCCTTCTTCATTCCCCTTTTCTCCGAGTTCTCTTACTCATCAACAAAATTCCTTTTCTTTTTCTGCTCTTCTTCTAATACCATTTTTTGAATTTTCAATCATTTTCTTTTTCAGTGAGAAATAATGCCTCCAAGGAAGGAGCATCAGCCATTTAACCCAATGGTTCACCCTCATGTGGACCTCAACCATGTGGCCCTGGCTGACAGAGACTTTAAAATACATGGAACTGATTCATAATTTGACTTGTTTGATGTTTAATGTTTTTTGGAGGACAAGATTATCGATGAGGTCGATGATATAGGGTTGTGGGAGACTAAATTAACCTATTATATATTCCCAAAAACCCACAGTTTCCCTAAGTTTGTTAGAAAATGTCATACCTTCTATGATATAAACCATAGAATAGTTGTAGCCCCCAAAGGTGAAGTTATTTTTACCATCAGTGACCAATCCATCATGCAAATGATGCAAGCCCCTGTTGTTGAAGAAACCATTCCTTTTTCATATGAAGCCCTTAGAGAATTATACTAAAAGTTGTATTTTTTCAGCAAATCCAAAACATTTGAGTTATTCATGGCTACAGATACTCCATTACCCAAAAATAATCCTCCATATCTTTCTTCTACTTTCCCTGTTAGGACTCAACATATAATGATTGTCCTTTCATACTTGTTAGGATACCATTAAGATCAGTGGATAGATGAAGCAATGATAGGTTTCCTTTCTATACTGTCATTATATTCCAAGCCATCCATTATGTTTAACTTCAGTCAATTCCTAGTTGATGCCATCCATGACCAATTTGTCAAATTTCACACAGAGGAAGTGTTTATATACAATTCAGTCTTAGTTTACATGTTTGTATATTTTTAGGCTAGCAGGCTCCACTTTGCAATGGTGAAAGTTAAGGAAGACTCCCAACCTCAATCGGTCATCTTTTCGAAAACCATGCTAATGAAGGAACAAAAGTATTACACCTACAAAATATTTTTTGAAGCCTTTGTGCATCCTGCAAGAAGCATCCTCAACAACACAGTGGAACCAAGGATTAATGAAGATATTAGGAAGATCATGGAGTTTTCAAACTAGGTAAGAACTAGAGACTGGTACTTGCACCAAAACTACACAAAGCTTAGAATATATGGGTGTTAGTTGGCCCCTTACAAGCTACCAAAGATGGTCCCCTTGAGGATCTTTTCCCAAATTGGCCCTTTCATTTACAATAGAAAAAAAAAACGAGAGGAGGCTAATAGGATGCTAAAGGAGATTAAATTCACACACAAATTCACCTGGTATTATGACCCATTGGGCATAATCTCCAAGAAAAGGGTGGAAAATAAATGAACTCCATATATCTACACCCACAGGCCAGAAATTGAGCAATTCATGAACCAAACAGAGTGGGAAGAAAATAAATTGCATGAGGCTAAAGAGAAGGTGATTTCATCCTCAAGCATACAGACCCCTACTCCACAAGAAAAGAAGATTATAGAAGATAAGGAAGATAGAGGAAAAGAGAAAGAGAAAGAGGCAACATGAAAGAGGCCAAGAGATTATCAATCTACTTTGGAGACTGATACTTCTAGTAGAGAATTCAAAATGAAATATAGAAAGAGAGAAAGAATCCATATGGACATAGATCAATGCAAGGAAATAGAGAAAAAAACATTCATAATTATAAGAAATTATCATATTTCATCTCCAACAGGTGTCCAAACTATATTTTCTCCATCTTCAATCACAATTCCATTTTAACAGCAAAGTCTTCAAACACCTACATCTATTGTTGCTACAAGGGAAAAGGAGGATAAAATTTGTGACACCTTCAGGGAGATTAAGAGAAAAATTGAGATATTGAAGACCAACACCTACAACCAATTTTGGAAGAAGAACAACAATTCAAAAAGCAAGATTTTATCCACCTTTGACTTAGAGAGAGGAAAGATGAGACTGGGTTTCTTGGAAGCTCATATTTCTCAGCCAAAATCACCTTCAGATTTCATGCATACAAATTTTGAAATAAATGCCAAGGACATCCATCCAATAAACCAGATGGAGATGCACAAGAATAATGGAGAGATGATCTCATCTACTTTGACAAGCACTACAATGAGCCTGTCCAAATTGCAGGTATCACTCACTAATATTCAGTCACAACTCAAAATCGAGAATATTTTTTCTCTTGCCCAAGATACCTAAGTTAAATGAATATTGGATATGATCCAACAAATGGATAGGCAGTCAAAGACATCTTGAATAAGAACACTGACATGTCAACCCTAAGAAAATAGCTTAAAGTGTGAGCTACTAAAGACCCTCTAACAAAGGAGATAGAGGATAATGAAGCACATAAAGCAAAAATGATGAAGGTGATAATGGAGTAGTGAGCACAGCTGAAATAGATGGAGAGAGAGATGGAGAAATTTGTTAAGAAAAAGGAAAAAATAGCAGCAATGGTCATTTTTCCTTTGGATTTTGTTCCTATTTTAGTCAACCCTACAACTAAACCAATAACCATAGGTAAATCAGGTGGTACAGAATAATTGGCCAATGCCATGGAGAATATGACTATATAAATATGGGAGATTAGAAATCTAGAAGCAGAGATCAATACTTTGAAGGATGTGAAGATAAGGTCTGATATTTCACATTAAATTTAAATACAAAGAGCCTAAAAGTAGATTGAAATATTGATAAAGGCATAAATTAAAGCTTCCATTGGTTAGACCGTTGGCCAGGAAAAGGAGATCATTTAGACAAGAATAATTGATTCTTTGAATAGAAAGAACTGATTGAATAGGTAAATGAGGCCATAGCTAAAGCAACTAAGGAGCTTACAGGTATGCTTGAGCCAACAAACAACATTATCAGATTTTTAAATTCCAAGAACATGTTTGAATTGGAGGCACTTCGAGTTGAATACAGAATAACAACCATTCTACAAGTCAAGAAGGTGGTCAATAGGAAATGCTTGGTCACACAATTAGAGGAAAAATGCCACAATTTACAAGTTTTTGTCAGTATATTTTTTAATAGAATCAAGCCTTTGACCAAAAGAGGGTTACCCTCACTGTTTGTAATCAATGATAAGCTTATGAACAGGCAATATTATGTGAATAAGATGAAAGATATTGCTAAGGATAAAACCAATTTTGCAGGGCTTAAAGTATCAATGAATCAAAGAGCTTTCCTAGAAGCCATGGAAAATGATTTATTCATATAGCATGAAATTAAACACATTTTGGTGTTGAGGCCTACTTTTGTGAAATTCATAGAGACAGACGAGACATATCGAAAGCTGATGAGGATCAAGATTCCAAATGAGTGGTAGTGGGAAAAATTGTGTGACTACCAAGAAGCGTGAAGGTCAATGCATCAACAAATCAACTTATCATCATATCAGCCAAATCAGCACAACATCAGATCACCCAAATCTGCCAACACAAAAACAAATGAAATCAAGCAACAACAACCTTCTGAATAATAGGGCTAGATGTCAAAATTATTCCATCATGTCCACTTCGTGGTCATGCTAGTCAAATTTTGATTATTATTGTAATAAATAATAGATTTCCTATGTAGATACAAAAATTTCTGTAGATTTTAGTTAAATACTACATTCCTTCTGAGTATCATGGGCTAAACCCTAAATTGTAAAATTTTTTTTTTGGAGAATTATATTTTTGGAGCTGGAGCATCAGTAATAAAAGACCTATTGCAAGATACTTGATCTATGTTTATCTCGTGATGTCATTTATTTTTTGTGTTAATCTTTTATATTGTGTTTTCTCTCACTGCATCATTTATGTCTAATTTTAAAAAAGAAATCCGAAGAATAAGATTTGTTGCTAAAGCACCTTTATTCTGGATGTGTTTATAATATAAATGTTTTTCTTCTGAAGTCTAGTTAAGAAATACTTAATTTATTTTTGACCACTATTGAATTCACTCTTTCTTTCATCTCATAATTCATTGTGTTTTAAGATCCAATAAGAATAGTTACCTTGCCTTGTGAATTCTCTTGAAAAGTTGATGCAAAAACCCACCCTTTTAGAATTAGTTTAACCAGATCCTCTAATCCAACCAAATAGTCAATAAAAAAGCAACCCCTATAATCATTATAACTAATTCATCCTACTTCATCCACTATCCACCTTTATCCACCACCTCCACCAATCATGGTAGCCAGACGTGCCCCATTGGTGTTTCCAGAACCTTTGGCAGCCATGCCATAGGATTACCAGTCTAAAATTACATTATATGATGGAACTAGTCCTGTAACTACCCAAAAACATGTTGACAAAATGAATGATTGTTTTGACCTTCAAGAGGTAGAAGAAGAATGTGTTAAGTTAAGGATGTTTGCTCAGAGTCTTAGTGGAGAAGTTACAAAATCGTTCAAAGCTTTACTTTCAAGAAATATCAATGACATCCATGTGTTTCATCAAACATTCCTAAATAGGTGGGAATTAAAAAGGAATCCTCTTCAATTTTTATCTGAATATGAAAATATTATAAGGGCCCAAGATGAAAGTGTTCAGGATTATTGCCCCAGATTCAACAGTTTATATAATGCAATACCTTCTCATATAAAACCACCACAAGGTTTAGCCTTGGTTAAATTCCTAGATGGTTTTGAACCTGAAATGTATTATCATCTAAGGGAAAGAAACTCAGCCACATTAGAGGAAATGCAAAGGGATGCAGTAAGTGTAGAAGCCAACCTATTAGAAAAATGAGTTAGAATGAGAACTTAAAAAAGAGTTACAATAAGAGAAGAACCCTCAAATTCCACATATGATGCTAAAATTGACTCATTCATTAAAACTATGTAGAGAATGATGGAGAAAATAAATCTAAATGAGAGAACTATTCCCAGGGAAAATCAACGAGCTCCGCAAAATAGAAATTATAATCCTAGAAGAAACCCTCCATAGATAAGACAGATAGAGCAAAGACATCCTGATCAGGAAATTAGGCCTCCATTCCAAGAGAATTATGTTGATGAGGATGAATGAGTAGTTGAAGAAGTAGAAGAAAACGAGATAAATTTGATGGGAATTAATGAAGATGACTATGTTTTTCTCACTCAAGAAGAATAAGAATTATTTTCATTAACTCAAATAGAATTAGAATTTGAAGAATCTGATGATTATAAACAAGTATTTGAGAATTATATCATGGAGGTTCATAGAGAGTATAACCTCAGAAGTAAGAAAAACTTTGACAATTCCAATAAAAACAATTCAAAAATTCTACCAAAAAAGTTTCTGAACCTGATCTCAACAAAACAACAGAAAATTCAAAGAAAAGTGTGAACAATTCAAAAAAGAAGAATGCTAAGAGCACTACTAGGAGAAAAATTTGATACCCCTATCAAAACTTATCAAACTGATATTCCTAGTATAAGTCAACAAACTGAATTTACCGAAAAAATAGTGGTTGAAAGAACTGATATTTCAAATTTTCTTCAAGTTCAAACACCATTCAGCATGGAGAATGAACTTGCAAAACTGAAAATTTCTATTCCTCTCACTAAATTGATAATCAAGAATGTGTATAGGTCTTAGGTCCTAAAGCTACTAAACATAGGGGAAATTACTGATACTATTAATTTAAATGATGATCAACCTGAAATTTTGTTTGGGCCAGAAGTTGATGGTAAACCCCAAGAAGGAGGTGTCCCTCCATTTTATGTCAGTCTTAATGTTCATGAAAAATTTCTCCGTAATGCCATGTTGGATTTAGGTGCATCACATAACCTTATGCCAAAGGCTGTTACGGAGAATATTGGCCCTGAAATTACTATACTTTACAAAGATTTGTACTCAATTGATTCTAGCAAAGTTAGATGTCTAGGTCTTATCAAATATCTTTGTGTCACATTAACTGAGATACTAGCAAAATTATGGTAATGGATATAGTAGTAGCTGACATACCTCCTAAGTATGGCATTATTTTATCACGCTCATGGGTAGCAAAGTTATAAGGGACCTTTCAAATGAATATGACTTATGCTACAATACCTGTGTTTGGTCAACCAAGAAGAATGTATAGGGAAACCTTAATGAAGTACATCGTGAGTAGTCCAGAAAAACCACACAACTATCCTCTGTACTCTGTCCATACTGACCTTGAATCCTTCATTATTTATAATGATGGATACATTGACTCACATGTTACACATGCAAAAAATGATTTTAAAGAAAAACATGACAATCAAATACAAACTATACAACAAGACCCTGAAAATGAACCTCTTTGGAATATGAGTTTTGATGGCTTATGTGGAAAAGCATGCTCAACAAAGGGTATTTGGGTATATAACACAAAGAACAACTGTGCCAAATGTCACTCTTCCAAACTAAATTTTCATCGCACCAACAATATAGCAAAATATGAAGCATGGCTCTTACGATTATAATTGCTAAAAATATTATGAGCTAAGAGGATTTATGTCCATGGTGATTCTAAATTAGTTATAAAACAAATAAAAGGAAAATATGCCGCAAAACATCCTAGGTTGAGAGCATACAGAAATGTTGTACTTGATTTCTTAAAAAAATTTGAAGATTATGACCTAGCAGTTGTCCTAAGAAACCAAAATGTTCTAGAAAATGGTTTAGCCTTTTCATCAAGTACATGTCAATTGCCTCACCCAAATAGACAATACACAGTAGAGGTTAAAAATTGTCCATCTGTGCCGGATAACATGAGGTACTGGCAAGTATTTAGTAGTGACAAAAAAATTGAGAGTTTCTTACAATCAAAGGATGAATTTGATGACAGAAATGTAGAATAATATTGTGAAGAAGATAGTCACATTGATGTACAAATTAGTGTAGAATAACAAATTGCATTTTTTGTTGTAATTATTTCAGCAAATAAAACTGTACATAGAACTAAAATACATAAAGACCTAGAAAAAGAGTAATTCGAAATACTTCAACTCAAGGATAATATCATGCCTACGGGGCTGGTCCCTTTAGAAGAACAATTTGACTTTAATGACATGGCCAAGAAACCTAAAATGGAACCAACAGGATAAACATTGAAGACTGTATCATAGGCACTGAACAAAATCCCAAAATCATAAACCTGTCATAATCACTTCTTATAGTTACAAAATAGAGGTATATAACACTATTTAAGGAATTAATAGATGTATTTTCTTGGAGCTATGAGCACCTAAAATATTATGACACTAACATCATACAACACAAAATTCTAATCAAGGAGGATCAAAAACCTTTTAAACAAAAGCTGCGAAGGATAAATCCTCTCTTAATGGCTTTGGTTGAGAAAGAAATCAAGAAAATGTATGAACCAAAATTATAGTTCCACTGAGATATTCTGAATGGGTATCCAATATTTTTCCTACAAGAAAGAAAACATGTGAAATGAGACTTTGCATTGACTCTAGAAATCTGAAAAAAGTATCTCATAAGGAAAAATATCCCTTACCAAAAATGGACCACATATTGCAGAGGGTAGTAGGCTCCAGTATGATCTTTTTGTTAGATGGCTTTTTAGGATGTAATCAAGTTCTAGTACATCGTGATGATCAAGACAAAACAACCTTTACTACTCCTTGGGGGACTTTCATGCATGTGAAAATTTTGTTTCAATTAATGAATGTTGTTGTTACTTTTCAAAGAGCCATGGACATTGCTTTTGCATATGAAATTGGCCATTTCATTGTAATCTACCTTGATGACATTACTATATATTCAAAAACTGATGAAGAGTACTTGGCACATCTAAGAAGAATTTTTGAAAATTGTAGAAAGTTTGGAATTTCCTTAAATAACAAGAAAACATTGTTTGGTCCTGAAGAAGGAAAGCTTCTGGGTCACATTATTTCTCAAGATAGAATTAGAATTGATCTGACGCATGATTGATGGTATACTCAAACTCAATCATCGAGGAATCTCAAATAAATTCATCTTTCATTGGGAAGAATTGAACCATAAACATTACATAAAATAAAAAAATTGGGAAGAAAAAACACCTTTATCATTTTTATTGAGTATTTTTTTTAAATATTATTTAATATAAAAATTAAAAATTAAAATGAAAACCTAATTATATAATATAATTATATAATATAGTTATATAACATAATTAAATTTTATAAAACCTAATTCTAAATTATAATCTAACAAAATTATATATTAAACATTTCTAGCTCTATATCATAATAAACATTATATAAAACCTAATTATATATATATTAATAGTAAAAATTATATAAAATAAAATCTAATTATATATATTAATAAAAAAATTTATACAAAATAAAATAATTGGGAAGATAAAATAAGTTTAATATTTTTATTGCATATTTTTTTAAAATTATTATTTAATATAAAAATTAGAAATTTGAAGGACTGTGCTTTAATGTCTAATATATGAACTTCCTTTTTTTTCCATCTAGTGAGGTAATCATGTTGAAGTGCCCTCCAAGAATTAATTTCTCAGTTGTTGAAGCTGAATGAGGTTCTTGACAAAAAAAAAACTTATCCCCCTGCAAGTGCGGACCATATACTGTCTTTAAGAAACCCTTGTCCTTTGACAAAATTCCAGATGGGAACCTAGGGTATGTCAAATAATCATGAAAATTTACTTCTATGGGGTTTCATAGGATTGATAGACCCCGTTGTTTTTCCATGAGCATGAAGTGAAATAAACTAACACCTTTTCTAGCATTACTCCCATGAGCATGAAGTGACATCCACTAACACCGGTTCTAGCATTACTCCACATGCTAGCTCCACTAACCTTTAGTTCTCACAAGATGATAATGCTATGATTATTTTTTCATTTTGTATCTAATAAGTCTCTATCTCCATTGCTATTGAGACCACTTATCTTCCAGAAAATCACTTTCATTAAGAAGGAACGATGTAGTGAAAAACCCTTGAAAGAAAATTAATTTTACAAAATTTGGCCAGAAGATTCACTACCTATTGTACTAGCTCTTGCTCATATTTCATCCCAGGTTGTTTGTCTCATTTTAATAGCTTGAGGTGGTCTCCCAAATACGAAGAATGACAACACTCATAAGGAGTTGTAAGATCTGAAACTCTCTCCAAAAGGGTGAATTGAATCATGTGAGATATGATTCTTTGAGAATAACTATTTGGGTGTAGAAAAGGTAATCAAGTCCTTGGAATTGCAGCTACTCCAGTATCTAGAAGAGGGTTTTTTCCTCTACTTCCATTTCATCCAATCTTTCTATGCTTACTTGATAACTTGTCTCCATTATTATTTATTCCAACAATGTCTGTGCATCATTCATTTTAGGCTATGTATTAGTTGTGTCTTCCACTATGTTTTGTGGGTCCTTCCTTTTCTTTGTAGAAGTGTCTTGCATGGGATTGTGTTTTTGGTGCAAGGATTTCTTAGGGGACTTTTGATTATCTTGTAGGGGATCTTTCTTAGCTAAGAGGTCAATTTTCAGATCTTACTCTACTAAGCCAAAAACGTTTCTTTGTTTAGGGTAAAATGAGTCACCACTAACAAGATGAAGAAAATAGCATTGTTAAGAAAACAAGGGCCATTCTCAAAGACCCTTGAACGATCCTCTAAATTAATGAAGATCATCGTAAGAAAACTTTTGGCTCCACTCTAAAAATCACCATTCATTTTTGGCTACCATTTATCCTTGATCCATGCTTCTAGATCTTGTTATGGTGGCCAAGAACAATAAATTTGTAGATTAAAGCATGCTCTTGCATGATCTCTATGTGGTGGAAGATTTTATGTGACTTGACCTCAAATGTGGGGTTTTGAATTATTCGAACACAATGGTTTGATCTATTTTTTTTCCATGTAGTGTGCAGTATTGGGGTATATATTTGACTTCCTTGTGATGAATTTCCAAGGGTGTTGGAGGATTGATGAGTTGTTGTTGGTGCCACCTTCTTCCTAGACTTAGCATGCCATGGGACTAAATTGAAATAGGACTGGGCCACACCCTCTTGTGAGACTTGGAGGTCATACTTTTATGAGAATCAAGATAAAAATGAAGTCTTACCAAAATATTAGAGCCCACTATGGAAAGTATGCAAAGGCATGTAAACCCTAAACACAACTCCTACTTCATGGGATCTCCTTCATATTAGTCTTAACTCTTATCAATTGATTTGATTAATTAATTAAGACCCTTCTTTTCTTTGTATATATAACATTAGCATGACATTGTAACTAAAAATAATGGTAGTAATTATATATAATTGTTTAATATATTTTTATTAATTTAATATTTTTTAGTATTTTTTTTTTAAATTATTATTTAATATGAAAATAAGTTAAAATTAATATAATTAACCTTATATAAAACCTAATTCTATATTATAATATAATACATTATATATTAAACATCTCTAATATTATATCATTAAAAAACAATATATAAAAACTAAATCTATATATTGATAATAAACATTATCTAAAACCTAATTATATATATTAATAATAAACATTTTAAAAAATAAAAATTTGGGAAGCAAAAGTAAGTGGCTTTAATATGTTTTCTTTAATGTTAATTACCCTCTCGTAATGTTACAACAATTTGTAGGCAGTGACCTGGGTAGATCAGAGCTAGAGGCTGAAAATTTTCTATTTGGGCCTTAGCTCCTACATTGACAAAGCTAGCATGTGGCTATATTGTCTATAAGCCCTCCCTTTCCATTAAAAGCCCGTAGCTAATCTTCAAAGGGGCTGAAATAAAGCACTAGAATAATTGTGAAATTGATAGTCATATGTTATGAATCTAACTATAGATGCTTATGTAAAATTTATTTGAAGGCATCAGTAGTCATGCACATCGACAAGTCTTAGGAAAAGGAAAAATACCGCAGTTGAGAAAAGGAGAGCTAGTGAAAGTTCCTTCATACTTTTGGATTCCCTTGATAGGCTCATTATGTGTCGAAGTTGAAATGGGTGGAGGTAGGACCTCTGGTGTCATTGATTCAACTTGAAAATATAGTTTTTTCCAGTGAGCAACCTTCTCAAGGCTTGGAATATAGCTCGAGGTTGACAACTGCAAGAGAGAACTAGTTATAGTTAGTCTATAGTTGGGTGGAAAATCAATGTCTCCATCTCATTTTATATATCATTCATTATAGATATGAATTTCTTGATACATGTGTGGCACTAAACACTATTCATGGAATTATTAGAATGGTTTCATCATATGGATAGTTTCCAGGTTGTATTTATGAATGTAAATAATTTTATGATGAGCTACAAGGTTATTAAAATGTGCTAAAGTTATAAAGCATAAAATCATGCATGGATGATTGAACATAGTTGATATATGCACTAAAATTCAAGTTTTAATTGTCAAATAAAATTACTTCAATAGGAAAAAATTATTTCTAGAAAATAGGGTATTAATACTCTAGTTGCTTGCAACTATAGATTTCTTCAACATGTCTTTTGATTTTGTGATATTTGTTTTCATTTAAGTGCATAATATATTCATGATATAGGCTCTCACTTGGTGCTATGAATGAGAGGGACAATCCTTCCCATTGATATAATTGTACCTTCATAACCCTATGCAACATGTACTTGTAAATTTCATACGTTCTTTTACCAATCACAAGGATTGTATTTTATCTGTGTAGTCATCATGTTCATGTTTGTCTTAAATGAAAATGGTGTTTGAAGTGTTGATATTTGGCTGAATGGAATATGAATGCTCACTTAAATGACATATGTGAGAGATTATAAACTCCTAAAGTATATCCTTAACATATGCATAGATGTATGTGTAAATTACATGTTGGTATCTATGAAGTTGTAGGGGCAATGATGGTAAGGAATTGGTGTTAGGAAACCATGAATAAGGTCAACATAATAGTCCATATGTCACATAGTTACTCTAGGGTCCATGAATGGTTGAATGTAATCAATATTTTTAATCGTGTTATTGCAGGAACGTGTATATATAGAAACTCTCCCAAAGACTCTTGAGCACCTAAGGATGTAAGGCCTTATTACCAATATAACGTAAAATTGGTGTACTAAATACTATGTGGAATTCTTGGGATTATTTCCCACTTTCCTATGGTTATTTGGGCAAGGTACCATGTTAGTCTTTTAGGTTGCATGTTGAATACTCAATGTTGTATTTATGGGATCACGTGTAGTTATAACAAGTAGTGTCAACACTTTAGACAAAAATGTGATTATATTATTTGTGGTTGTATCACATAAGGAAATCAGATCAATTAAATCATGATTTCATTGTGCGCATAGATTTGTCAGAATTTTGATATACTAGTATAGAACATTACACCCATGGGGCAATTAGATGTATGCAACAAATGGATAGGAATAGAATACGTTCAAATGAATGTTGTGTTTGTTACAAACTAGTAAATTTGAAGTTCATGAGTCATGCTATTAAAATCATTCAAAACATTCCTAATCCAATAGCTAAAAGGATCATCTACAGAGAATGGTTAGACTAGTCATAATCTAGTTGGATATAATCATGCTTCTCACATCTTAGAAAAGATATAACTTTGAAACTTGAAAGGCAATTCCAAAAAATTAGTCTATCTATTTGAGTGATTGTATGTTTATTATTTCCCATTCCTACTTCTCATATGTTGATGTGACATAATCACTACATAAAATTCAACACACAACTCTGAAACTATGCTTCCACATCCTCATATCACATCACTTTCACTCAACAATGTTGTTTTTCACAATAGTGTCTTCCATTTCCACTCATGATTGTGCTGATATTTCTTTCAACTCCATTCATTGCAACATAAGTTTCTGGATTGACCAACTTTACCAGAATATGAAGGGATTGCGCCTTGAAGGCCTTGATCTTAACCTTAGAATAGATTATCCAATGAATTCCTAATTCACTAGAATCCACTCTTCTATTTAAATGCATAGGGTATCATATTTTTTGACGAATTTCCATAATTTTTTATGGTTTCGCTCTAGAGTCTAGCCTCCTCTAGACCTTCACTTGTGTGATGTTCTAGTGATATTTCAATATTGTTTGTAAAGATATTTTTTTTCCTATGAATTTTTGGAATATCCTAAAGGTTAGACAAGAATGTGGGTTGGAATTGTTGGCTAGCTATGAGACTTGACAATATCATAATAATATGAGATATAATTAGATGTCAGTAGAATAGTATTTTAAAATTGATATTTACATACTACTAATACTATGTTATTAAAAAAAATAGACATCATTGATAATGTGGAAAAGTTTAGTAATGTATTTTCCATTGACAAACTGTTGAAATAGTTATTTGGTCTCATATTCTACTTCATTTTTGGTGATCCTTCAAGTGGCAAGGAACCTTCTATAAAGAAAAATTTCCTACAAATTTAATCATAAATCTAAATATTGGTTTTACATAAATTTGATGGTGGCTAGTTCCAGTGTTTATCCTACTTTAATAGGATTGAATTTTGATAAGAGTGTTTTTTTCACTAGTATGAACATGCTTAGTGGAGAAGGATCAATGTTGTTCTTGTGAATGTGCATTGTAAATATTTGAAAAAGATACAATGTGAAATTGTAATTTTCACTTCATTGATCTCATTGTGCTACTATTTGTATTTCTATGGAGGTTTCTATCATTGATATTTCGAAAGAAAGTAAAAAATATTATTTCCCCTTTTCCATATCACGGGGATACTTGTACGACATAAGCAACACATATCTCTAACCTTGAGCTTAATTTAGAGTACGAATGAAGGAAGAAGATACATGAAAACCAAGCTTCTAGAATTTACCATGATTGTATGGATTTGAACTTTCTAATGCACCAAAAACATTCCACAAACTGATGAATGATGCATAAATGATGCAAAAAGAGATTATTTGGATTATTTTGTCATTTTTTATTGTGATACCATTCTCCTCTATTATTTGTAGGACTATTGTAGACAAACCTAGAGATGATATGGTTCATAGACTAAGTTTTCAATGCCAACCTATCTCAATGACCAATTGAAAGTCTCCCTCACATTACTTTCACATCTCATTGTGTTTCAATTCCTTAATGAAGGAAAATGCATACAATAAATGGAAAGATGAATAATGATATTTTGATGAGCCCTAGGCTCAAATATATAATGCACCTATGCTGAGAGTGCTAGAAAAACTTCCATTATAAGTGGATCTTGATATTGATATTTCCCAAGGGATCCATTCTTAGTGGGGCAGCACACACTTGAATACATTTGAAGTAATTATCAAATATCCTACCATAAGGAGTTGCATGGACTTTTGGATACACTGTAGTGATAGTATCTTAGCTAAAGGGGTGTATTATAAGAAATACAAAGCGCAGAGACTCAAGTTCCCTCACATGAGATGATACCTCCCTTGCTCTAACTGTGATGGAACCTCACTCAGGGTCATAAGGTTGGATTTCCCTAGGCATGAGTGAAATTATGTCAATAAAGAATCCCTAGGGTAATATGAAATATGCCACCACATGGGTTCCATGTGCATGTAATGAGGCATGATTAAGAAACATTAAAAAATGAAGATGGAAACCATAGGAAAACATAACTTTTGACCCTAAAATCTAAATAGATAAGAGAGAAAAAAAATAGACCCAATTGTCATAATAACACACTAATAGTGAGGTCAACCTATTATCCACCTCCTTAGGGTTAATTTCCATTAAGGGGGTGTATTATGGATAGAAATGTTCAAGAAGAGGCATTTGTACCTCATAAATGGAAATGGATCCTTGGATATGAAACAACTCTAGTATCTCGAAGAGAGTTTTATCCTCTATATGAATTTTCTATGCTTACCTCAAAAATTATCTCCATTGTTATTTTTTTTCAACATCGTCTCTACATCATGCATTTCAATCTCCATATCCATTGTGTGTTCCATTGTATTATCTAGGTTTTTCGTTTTCCTTGTAGAAGTGTTTTGCATGGCATTAGGTTGTGGTCCCAAGGAGTCCTCAGTGTGAATTTTCACCTATTGTAGTGCATATTACTCTACTAGGGCTTGAAAGTTGTTTTTGGACTGAAGCTAGTTCTTTGGATTAGGGTTTTAGGGCTTAGATTCCTCCTACTTCACGCTGATTATTGAAACCTTTCTGATTAATGCTTATGCGACTATCTCCTTCATATTGTGGGGATTGGTGAGGGGGGAATCCATGTAGAGTTAGCCATGTTTATGGAACCTTCTATAACAAAAAAATGATATGCTCATAATCAATGGGTTAGATGGTATCTTCATCGTTGGGAAAGATAAGTATGGATTGTGACAATGGCTCTCATACATTCACGTACAAGAATATCCTAACATATGTAGTGCACATCTTGGAATTTCTTATTTCTAAGGTTTTTAGATAATTTCCAATTGTATTGGAAATTACCACAAAGATATCTTGTTTCCAATATTAATATTACCCATATAGGAGAAAAAAAAAATCTTTAGATGAAGAGACTAACATTGTTAATAACATAAGGGACATTCACAAAGACCCCTGAAAATTCTTCTAAGTTAGTGAAGCTCATGTAATAAAACCTTTGTCTCCAATATTCAAATCAACATGCACTTTTGACTTCTATTTAGCCTTTATCCATGGTGTCAAATCTCGATTTGGTGGCCAAGCACCAATAAATTTGTATATTAAAGTGTGGTATTGCATGGATTCTATGTGCTTCGAGATTTTATCTTAATTAAACTTTTATCTATGGTTTTGAAGGTAATTTGGAACACAATGGATTATTCTATTGTTTTTCCATGTAATGCCCAATATTGGGGCATATTTTATGCTTCCTTGTGATGAATTTCACGGTGGGGGGATTGATGACACGTTGTTGTTCTGACTTTCTTCCTAGAAAAAGAATCTTTAGAGACTACATTATGGTAAGAGGGGGATGCACCCCCTCCACTATATGATAAGACCATATGTTGATTAGAATCAAACTAAAAACAAATTCCTAGCAAAATATTATAGTTAGGTGTGCAAATTTTGTAAAGGTTTTAGGGTTGTAACACATGTAAACCATAATCCTATCTCATTAGCATTGTAGAGTGATAGTTTGAGGGATCTCCACCATAATATTCTAAACCCTTATAAGTTGATTTAATTAATTTATTATTCCCTCTCCTTTTCTTTGTAGATATAACATTAATTTTATCATTGTACCTAATAATAATTGTAATATTTATATAGCATTATTCTATACATTTTATACAACATTAATAATGAGAACTATTTAAATAATATAATATATATATATATAGATATATATGTGATAACTTAATTATAACATTTTACCTAACAATAAATACAAGAAAAAGAAAAATCGAAGCCATAAGCACGCACTTATGTTCTTAGGCCTTTCCTCCCTAAAGAAAAGAATCCATCACGTTATGCATTGAGCTCAATACACCTTTTGTTGAAGCTATCACAAAAAATTTGTAAATTGGGATTCACTAAAGAAAAAATTTGAGGAGAACTAATATTCCTAGAAAATATAAGGCTTTGAAGGTCTAATTATTTAGTTCAAAGGAAATTGTATCCAAAATGTCTCTCCAATGAATATTTTTCAAGGAATACTCTTTTACGGTGGATCACATATAAATGATTAGAACATAGGCTCAAGAGAAACCCAAGAGACAAGTGATACAACCTTGAATGATGGTATGGGTATTGAGGGGGAAGACTTGGGACTTGATGAGATTTATTTTAGTAACAAAGGCTAGCATAAGTTCATTCAAAATGTGCTTGAAGTCCGAAGCTTATTCAATTGAGGGCTCACAAACCAATGTAGTTTCATCCTCAAAGTCTTCGTGGGTTGTTGGTGCTAACAAATTGTTGAGACAAATGTCTGGTAGCATACCATTAAGCATATAGCTAATATAACCCAAAGAGTTGGAAATACAAGCACTAAATAAAATATTTAAAGACATGAATTTTGAGCGTGTAAAGACCCTTGGAATAGTTCATGTGGAGAAAGAAAATGAATTCCTTTTCTTATTATTGTAGAAATTAAACAAGAGATGCAATAACTCCATGGATAGGTTCAAAAGGTAGCATAGTTCGTCCCAAGACATATATATTATGTACCTTCTTCTTCTACTATTCAGCAACATTTTATTAGTGTAGATGCTTTCGATGAAATGGCTAGCACACTTTCAATTGTATTTAGACTAAGCAAACCATCCTTCTAAGAAAAGAGATACAACTCTTATAGCATATTTTACCCACATTGAGTCCACATGAGATATCTTTGACTTGTTGACCTTGATGCACACCTTTTTCTCTTAATTTTTCCTCTTTTAGAGTAGACGGGCCAGTCTTACACTAACAATTATGTCCAAACTTTGGTTTATAATGTATATCCTGAGTCTTGGGACATAAGTTTCCCTTTTAAAACCTACATCTTTATTGAAAATTTTATATTTTTTCATTCTCAAGGATATTAGTTCGACCTACTTGTCCACAAGGTTGTTAGGTATAAATCATTGTAGAAGTTTCCTAACTTCTCAAGCCCCTAGTTGTCTAGATACATTCTCCAAGAGGATAGAATGAACCTTTATAATGTGACCATAACAAGAGGAAGGGAGCTAAATTCAGTTTATTCCAAATCCAATTATATCCAAAATGAGTTATTTGGAAATTGTGAGGTTTTTTCCATATTGTTGAGTGCTTAGAGACTATCTCTAGGAGAAGGCTCGAATTGTAGGCTGAAGAGGAGGAATCTCATGTTGAAGGTATGTTGTACTGATTTGGATTATTAATGAATGTATATGATTTACTTTATTTACATGATGTCTTAATCATGTTCATGTTTATATCTTGTTCTTGCTAATATTCCCTCTACCTGAGGAAAATTTTATTTTCCTAGCTATGCACGTGTGCAAGAGTTTTATATAAAAAATGATAGGAGTGAGATCTTCAAGAGAATCAGGTTCTCTAGTAAAAAATTCATATCCACCATTCCTCATCAACGTCCATGGTTTAAATTATATTATCACCTCCATGGTTTAACATATATTATCTTGAGCTCTTTTGCTGAAATTTTATGTTTTATTGTGATTTACATTTAAGGGATTCCGTTGATTTCATCACATGCATGGTCTAGAGGGTTCTTGGAAAAACACACAAAGAAATATATTTCTATACTATATTCATTATGTTTACAAAAAAATTGGCAAATCAACTAGCGATTCTAACCCTAGTCTTGTGCCTCTACTCTTTTGGCTTTAGATGTTGGTTTTTTTTTTTGTGTTTGAGTGTTATCCTTTATCTTTTGAGCTAGTTTTAGTTTCTTTCAAATTAATCTACTTAGATATGAATAGATATTTTCTTGATTTAGGTTTTAAATTCACATCGGTCCAAATACATTGGTCTATAGTGGATTGCAATATTTTGAGTAAATATGTGGGTAATAGCCTTCATAGATGTGTCTTAGGAGAGTAGTGACTCACTATTTACCTGTGTATTCTTTGTAAATTTATTTTTTTAAAGGGTTCTAGAATTAAAAAAAAAAAAAAAACTCTTTTTTTTGTAATTATTTTAGTGTTTTCCTTGTGAACCCTAGAGAGTATTTTCTTTGATAAGATTCCATTAGGAACCTCTTGTTTTAATGAATTTTTTTATGATTATTTTCATACTATAAGGAGGAAAAATAAAATCTAGCTTTTATGAAGGTGCCTTTTGGAGGATTAATATCTCTCTCACATTTTCTAGATCTATCCCCTACTAATTGTATAGATGTAGATCTATTTCAAAACTATTTCAAGAATATCATTTTTGAATTGGGTCTGATTTCTTTTTCAATTTTGGTGTTTTCATCAAGTTTCCTTTTCTCTAATTTTTTTTAATTTCATTAGCACTGTTTTTCTCTATCTATTATGGTTATGAAAAATTAGATCTGAAATTTCTAGTTGTGTTTTTATGGCCTTCTTCTTTGATTGGAGCATTAAAAATCTCCATTTTTTAAACCACTCAAATATTTCTGTTCAATTAAGGTTTGTTTCTTTACCTTTATAGATCATTGTTGCATTAATTTTTTTGCTATCTCCATTCAAATACAAATCTAGAAATTTCTTTGCACTCCTTTTTCATGTTTACCCATGTGTGATAAATTTATTTTGGTGATTTTATTTTAAAAATTCAATTCCAATATTTTGAATGCTTGGTGTTATTAATTGGTTTTTATTTGAAACACTTTTGTGTTTCTTCTTGAGTTTTTTTTTGGATTAAATTTATGCTATGAATTTGGTGAATTTTAGGAGTTAATATTGAGAGTGTGAGAGGTTGTTTTCATCTTTTAAGAAGTAAAAGGAATCTCTTCCTTTCTATAGCTAGTTTTGATTCAATGAAAAATGGATTTCATATAGCATACATTACGATTGGGTCTTGTATTTACACACCATATCAGCTGCACACCACTTCCCTAGAGTAAATAAAAACTCATAAAACAAATGCTTGATAAATATTATTCAACATTTTTCCTTTCTTTGGCAACACACCAGTAATAGTTCACACTACATTACTGGATTAGGGGGATGAGGTAAACTCTCCAATATCATGAAAACAAACATATTATATTGAGTTATAGAAATAAAATACATTTGCAGTGGCATATTCCCTAGGAAGCCCTTCTCATACAAGCATCAATCATGAGGTCATATTGATCCCAACGTAGTGATATAGCTTGCTTCATTGGTCTTGATGGTTTTGAGCTCCACATATTACTTAGGGATCTCCTTGAGAGGTGTATAACTTAATGTGAGTAATATGTGTGGAGGTTTTCTTTTTCTTTTCATGTAGACCCAAATTACGACTATTTACCTAAGTTAAGTTTTTGAATGTGTTATCCTTAACAACCTTATTATTAGGTATCTTAAATGGGTGGTGGAGAGAGATACATCATTGTTGTATCTAGAGTAGATGTTATTCACTACTCACTTGGTTCTCCTAGAGGGCACCCCATGACTCATAAGTTTTCTTGGTTCTAGTCATAATATCCATTAAGTAGGAGCCTAACATAATTGTCACAATCACATATTCACAATTGAAGGTCATTTGGAACACAATGGATTGGTCTATTTTTTTTTCCATATAATGCCCAAGATTGGGGCATATTTTTGACTTTCCTGTAATGAATTTTAGGGTGGGGGGATTGGTGAGGTGTCTTTGTCATTGCTTTCTTCCTAGAAAAAGCATATGTAGAGACTAGATTATGGTAAGAGGGGGGCATACCCCCTCAGGTAAATGATGATTCCATAGGTTCATTAGAATCAAGTTAAAAACATAGTCTTGGAAAAATATTAGAGTGAGGTGTGGAAAATTGGTAAAGTTTTTAGGGTTGTAACATGTGTAAACCCTAAACCTATCTCATTAGCATTGCTAGAGCAATAGTTTGCAGGATCTCCACCATAATAGTATAAACTCTTATCAATTGATTCAATTAATTAATTATTCCCCCTTATTTTCTCTGTATATATAACAGTAATTATAGCATTGTACCTAACATTAATTTTAATATTTATATATCACTATTTAATACATTTTTTACAACATTAATTATGAGAACTAATAAGATTATAAAAAAATTTAATATATTAGATAACTTAATTATAAAATTTTACCTAACAATAAATGGAAGACAAAACAAACTCCAAGCCATAAGCGACCACTTATGTTATGGGGCCACCCCTCCCTAAAGAAAAGAGCGCATTATGTTACACAATGAGCTTAAGGCACCTTTTGGTAAAGCTAGCAATTTGTTTTGTAAATTGGGAGTGATTAAAGCACCAATTTGAGGAGAACTAATCTTCCTAGAAAATATAAGGCTTTAAAAGTCCAATTTTTTACTTTAAAGGAAATTTTATCCAAAATATCTCTCCAATGAATAGTTTTCAAGGAATTATCTTTTAGGGCGGATCCCACATAAACGATTGGAAGAGACGCTGAGGAGAAACCCCAAAGAGAAGTGAGATGAGCTTGAATGTTGGAATGGGTATTGAAGGAGAAGACCTGGGACTTTTGTGATTTATTTTAGTATGAGATGCTAGCATAAAGTAATTCAAAATGCAATTGACGGCGAAAGCTTCTCCAATTGAGGGTTGGCCCATCAACATAGTGTCATCCACAAAGTCACTGTGGGTTGTTGGTGCTAACCAATTATTGAGACAAATTCCCGGTAGCACACCATTAGGCATAAAAGATATTAGAAAACACTTGATTCCTTCAAAAACGAGGGAAAAAAATGGGAGATTGGGTCTCCTTGGTGGATACCTCCAGAGGTGCTAAATGTGGTCGAGGAGGATCCAATGATAATGATAGAGAAGAAAGGGGAGGAAAATAAGGAAACCATCCATTTATCCCAATCATTAAAGAAACAAAAGGCTTTCAAAATTTGGAAAAGATAAGCCCAAGTAAATTTATCAAAATATTTTAATAAATCCAATTTTATTACCATAAATTATTTTCTAAATTCTTTAATAGTGTGTATAACAGCATATGCTACTATGATACCATCTAGGATTTTCCAACCCTCAAAATATCTAAAAGGAAATAGGGGTTTGAGTCTATTGGCTGATCTTCGAAAGTATTTTTCACACCATGATGGAGAGTGTGGTAAGTATGAGGCTACTTTGGTATACTACTTGTGCCTATTTAGGAGAAGAGTGAGGAAATGGGAGTTTAGACAAGGGAGGATAGATCATCTTCTTTGCGATTCCTCTACTAAAGCTAATATCTCCTCACCAAATAATTCCCAACCTACTTGGAAATTATTTGAGGTGAAGCTATTTGGTGGAGGGACCTTATTTTTTGGGAGGCTCATCACTGCTTCTTTACCCTCCTACAAGGTAATTTCCTTCATCAAAGCCACATTCTAGTATTTAGTGAACAATATTAGAATTTTGGTGATTTTTTTCTCCACGGCTCGTAATATGTTAGTGTTATGATATTTAAGGAGATCCCTAGAGAATGAAGTTCTTTTTCAATGTCCATGTGACCAAAGAGTTGTTTCCCATTCTCATTGGTAATTGAGAAGATATGGTTATGATGCTTGTGTTTCATCATTGATTTGTGGAAAGACCAAGTGTTCCTCTCCCCTTCCATATGCCAAGAGATCCTATATTTTTTCCTTCATAATGTCTTATCTTACTTCAGTCATTGATAGAGTTTTTTTAAGAACATCCCCCTCCTTCTTTGAAATATCTTCATAACACCCTTCAAGTATCATTTGTGGTTCGATGCGTTCCATTTCATTTTTTATATTTTGTTCTTCCTAAATGATGTTTCCAAATTTTTCACTATTCCACATTTTAATTAAAAATTTTATAGTTTTTAAGTTATGTTGAAAGTTGAAAATAGGGGAGGTGCTTGGATTATCCAATTCTAGCAACCACTCTTTCACTTTCTCAAGGAAGGATGGATGTGTTAATAAAAAATCTCTCTAATATGAATGCTCATTTTTTAGCAACTTCTTTGAGGTCCAATTCTAACACTTTTGGCCAATGGTCTCAGCTTTCACTAGGAAATATGGAAGCTTCCAAAACGAGGTTTATTTCCAATAATCATTATGAGATAAGAAATATATCAAGATGACAACTTATCTAGTTTCTACCTCCTCTATAATTTTCCAAGTATAGATTCCATTAACCATTTTGTTGTGTAACTAGCTCCAAAAATAGAAGAAAAGAGATATCAAAGCCTTATAAATAAGCCACTTCAAGGGGGAAACCTCCAATACATTACATAAATGAACAATTCTTGGATGATCCAATTTACAAAACCTCCTTTCTATATATAGGAGTCCATGGGGCCATAATGTAATCCTAGTGGGCCACAATGTAATCCTAGCCGACCTAACAATAATAATTTAAGGGCACAATAATAATAAAATGGGAGTTACAAGGGTACAATAATAACAATAAGGGGGTTACACTAACAACAATAAGGGACTATACTAGTAATATAGGGACCTAACATGCCCCTCTCCATCAAAAAAGTGTTGTCCTCAATGCTTGAGTAGCTCTGGGTGCTTCTGTATAAAATTCTCATCCTCCCATGTAGAATCTTCAGTGGGTAAGTTCTTCCACTTGATGAGATACTCTGAAATTGATTGATTTGGTAGCTGTCAAGTTCTTGTTTCTGTGACCGCTTCAGGTTCCAATATGATTTTTCCTTCTCCTTGATTTCATTTTCTTCTTCCTCTTCACAATCTGTGTAAAATAATTTCTTCTCAGCACGCTTATGAACTTTACTTTATTTGCTATCACAATTGTAGAAAAGCCCTTTTGCTCTTTTTTCTTCCAATTTTTGTGGTGTCAACCTTGTGGGTTGCAGAAATCTAGGAGTAGCAACACTTCCATCTTTATAGAAGTGATTGGTAGGATTCCTTGTTGCCATAATTTTACATTCAATTTTTCTTGCCAACCTGAATGCCTTCTCCAATTAATCAGGTTCCAAAATGTGAACTTCATGTTGGATGTTATCCTTTAAGGTACCTATGAAGATATCAATCCTGTGTTCCTTTGGAATATCAGTTACCCTTATATTCAATTTTTGGAAGTCTTCAATGTGCTGCCCCACTAAACCCTTTTGTTTGAGATTTATCAATTGGCTAAATAAGGTGTTGCTCTTTGTATCCTCATAATGTGCTATCATTTCTTCTGTAAAATTAACCAAGTGACAATTTTTTTATGGGAGCAAAGCCATCAATACCATACAAATGTATTTTGTTCTAAATGTAAATTTGCAATGTGTACCTTTTGTGTGTTTTTCACATTATAGAGATCAAAATGTTGCTCCATCTGTAGTATCCATGTTACAGGATCCTTCCCATCAAACTTCCTCATATCCATTTTTGGAATATGATGGTTCTTCCCACCAACATTAGAGTTTATGAAATCACTATTAACATTTATTTTGTTCTCAATATGAGGTTCTTCTACTATATTTTCACCATTAGGAAACATTTCTTGTATCAACTTGGTCAAACCTTCGATGTTTGCTTTTAAATCATTCTTCATGTTTTTCATGTTGTTTTCTATGTTGTCTTTCATTTCATCCATCTTAGCTTCCATGCCATCTTCCATGCCATCCATCTTAGCTTCCACGCCTTTCTTCAAACCATCCATCTTCTCTTCCATGCCTTTCTTCAAAACTTCCATTTCATTTTTTGTTGCTCTTTGCGAGAGTGAAATTTGTTGCACTTGCTCTTGCAATTTTGATAGATCATGCTGCAATTCTTCATCTTCATGAGTCATAGTAGACCCTTCTAAAGGCTTAATGGGTGTTGAATTATTTTTACGGGGCATATTTTAGAACCCAATACTGATATCTATTCTACAATATGCCCTTGGAATCAATTCAAATTGATTCTTCAAACAAGACTATGCAATTCGGAAAAAGAAATACACACCTTTTTCTTGCTTTTGAGGAGCTCGATATTCAAATTGGATTATCTTTGTGATTGCAGCACTTCAATATCTTAATTTCGGTACCGATGTAGCCCTATGAAGTGTATTTCGAATGCCATTGGTCTGACTTGATTTGGATTCTCCAATACAAAGTTGTATCCAATCTCCCACAATGACCCAATTATGGACTGGTTTAGTAGAGTGAACTTGTACGACTCGCCACGTGTCACTGTTTTGTCCTTTGTCTCTGAAATTGATAGCCAAGAAACTACAGTCTGTGTACTTGCGACCAATTTTTACGGCACTCCAATCTGATGCCTAGAGAGAGATTTATTGAAATTTTCCCACAAACACCTCTTTGAAATGAAATTCAGGAGCCTAAAAAAGCACTACCTTCCACAGATCGTATCTCCAAAAATATTGCGAACCAAGCTCTGAATTTTTTTGAAACATTTCCTTAGGATTTCAGCTTTGCACCATACGAATTTCAGATTCTGAACCTTCGTAGAAGAAAAGTTGTAGCGGAAATTCCACGATGACCTGTTTAGGAGCCTAAAAAAAGACCTAACTTCCACAGATCATATCTCCAAAAATATTGCGAACCAAGCTCTGAAATGTTTAGAAAATATTCCTCAGGATTTCGGCTTAGCACCCTAAAAATTTCAGCTTCTGAAACTTCGTAGAAAAAAGTTATAGCGAAAATTCCACGATGACCTGTTTGGAGCAGCGAACCCCTAGAATCCTCTGATACCAAATGTTGTGTAACCAGCTCCGAAAATAGAAGAAAAGAGATATCAACGCCTTAGAAATAAGCCACTCGAGGGGGAAACCTCCAATACATTACATAAATGAACAATTCTTGGATGATCCAATTTACAAAACCTCCTTTCTATATATAGGAGTCCATGGGGCCATAATGTAATCCTAGTGGGCCACAATGTAATCCCAGCCGACCTAACGATAATAATTTAAGGGCACAATAATAATAAAATGGGGGTTACAAGGGTACAATAATAACAATAAGGGGGTTATACTAACAACAATAAGGGACTATACTAGTAATATAGGGACCTAACATATCTCTATCTCAGCTAAGTGCATGTGCATAGTGGAATCTTTGAAGGACTGTGCTTTAATTTCTAATATATGAACTTCCCCCTTTTTTTCATCCAGCGAGGTAATCATATTGAAGTCCCTCCCAACAATGAATTTCTCACTCAACTACAGTTGTTGAAGCTGACTGAGGTTCTTGAGAAAATAAAGTTTATCCACTACAAGTGCGACCCATGTAGTGTTGTTAAGAAACCCTTCTCCTTTGATCCTATGAAAAAATTCTAGATAATAACGTAAGGGATGAGAAAAAATCATGAAAATTTACTTCTACGGGGTTTCATAGGATTGATAGAACCCCTAGTTATTCCATGGGCATGAAGAGACATAGAATCACACCTTTTCTATCTTAGATCTTGCAAGATGATAATGCTAAGATTTTTATTTTTAATTTTGTATCTAAGAACTCTCTATTTTCCATTTTTATTGAGACCCCTTATGTTATGCAAAATCACTTTCATTAAGAAGGAAGGATGGCATGAAAAACCCTTGAAAGCAAATTAATTTTACAAAATTTGGTCACAAGATTCACTACCTATTGTACTAACTCCTCCGTAATTTTCATCCCACGTTGTTTGTCTAGTTTTACTAGTTTGAGGTGGTCTCTAAGATACGAAGAATCACAACCATGATGAGGAGTTGTAAGAGTTCAAACTCTCTCCAAAAGGGTGAATTGAATCCTGAGATATGATTCTTGGAGAATAGCCATTTGGGCCTCGAAAACATAATTAGGACCTTGGAATTATAGCTGCTCCAGTATCTAGAAGAGGGTTTTCTCCTCTACTTCCATTTCATCCCATCTTTCTATGCTTACTTGATAACTTGTCTCCATTATTATTTCTTCGAACAATGTTTGTGCATCATTCATTTTAGGCTATGTATTAGTTATGTCTTCCACTATGTTATGTGGGTCCTTCTTTTTCTTTGTAGAAGTGTATTGCATGGGATTGTGTTGTTGACCAAAGGATTTCTTAGGGGACTTTTGATTGTGTTGCGGGGAATATTTCTTAGCTAAGAGGTCACTTTTGGGATCTTGCTCTACTAAGCCAAAAACATTTCTTTGTCTAGGGTGAAATGAATAACAAGGAACAAGATCCCTACTTCTATGTCATAATAAACATTATATAAAACCTAATTATATATATTAATAATAAACATTATATAAAATAAAAAATTGGGAAGCAAAAATAACTTTAATATTTTTATTGAATATTTTTTTAATTATTATTTAATATAAAAATAAGAAATTTAAAAAACACCTAATACTATAACATATGAAATTATATAAAACCTAATTCTATATTATTATATCATAAAATTATATATTAAACATCTCCAACTCTATATCATAATAAGCATTATATAAAACCTATTTCTATATTATAATATACTAAAATTATATATTAAATAAGTTTAGTATTTTAATTGAATATTTTTTTTTTAAATTATTATTTATTATAAAAATGCGAGCAAGGATGATTGACGATAACAGATGGAAAAGTACGCACTGATGAAAATCGCCATGAGAGCAGTACTGTATCCAATTCCGGTAATAGAGGCCAGCAGCCGCCTTTCTGCGCAGAAACCAAGATGATGAAAATCGCCATTAGAGCAGTACTGTAATAGAGGCGGCCAGCAGCTTATAAGCTGCCTTTCCAAAGAAACTCTAAATACAGTTATCTGCCAAAGTTTCGGGAGTTTTAGCGGCTGGCTCTTTCCGAAACAGTGAGAAGGTCACATCTGCAACTAATATCTTGCCCTTGCCTGCTATCTTTCTGCAAATCTTATCTTTTCACAACGTGTGTTTCGGTAATGCATATGCTATAGTGTTTGTTGATATATCGCTGTTTGTTGTTGAAATATTGATAGGTGAGTTATTGGTTATCAACGCGATATTCATATCCGAGTCATTCCCTATCAACGCGGTACTGATAAGTCAGTTATTCACAGGATACGCAGCTAGATATGCCCCGATATGCAATCTTCCCCTAACGCGAGCCATTTCCGACAGCTATCTCCTCCAATACGCGAGTTCATTTTTGGCTATTCGAGCAATTTTGCCGGGTACGCTAGTTATTTCTGGGCAATGGGAGATATTTTTTCCGCATATGATAATGGCCACCTTATTATCACGCGAGTTATCAGATAAGGGGGGCCGGCCCATTGTAATTCACACAGCCGGTGAAAACCACATCCTCTGAAACCCAAAGAACTACCTGATCTGATGGCCTATTATTATCCTCTGAAACCCAAAAAACTGCCTGATCTGATGGCCCGTTATTATGCATTTGCCCTCCTCCGATAAGGAATAAAAGAGCTAAAGATTGGTAGCGGTATCTGCGATCTGCAACCAGAGGCCTTTCATCATCCCTGCATACGGTCCCTTTTTCCTAAATCGAAGGACGCGTTTCAGGTCTGATATTAATAAAAAAAGGGTCCTCAGTTCCACATTATTACTCATATTGCACATTACTACACATATTACAAGTGTAAGCGCTTGCTGGCACCAGTTCATTCCCTGCATTTCAAAATCCACTGGATATCTTTGTTTTATCTGCGTTGTTTGGTTGTTTCGTACAACTACTTCCGAATGTAGGCAATTTTGTGACCAGTTACAGTGAAATTCAAATCTTAATTTTCCTTTTATGACTTGTAATCTCGGTTCGGTCTCTGAGATTCAAAATAAATATCAACTAACTTTAAGTCATGAACATATGTTGCCTTCTATTTACTCTTCCTCCCTGCCAGAGATTCAACCTCAACGCCAAGCGTACATTGTCTGAATTTTTATGTGTTTTATGCACCCACTCCAAACTTTGGGACACCTACTTCAGTGATCGAGTGAGGCGTGGGAATCAGTCATGATACCTGCGCCATGAACATACAACATCAAATCCATCCAATACTTCTTCTCTTAATCTAAATGTATGAGAAAACAAGGCAGTTTTCATAACTTTAAAAACAATTCCAGTTTCTGTTTTAGTAGTCATTAACCATAGTTACATATTAAATTTATAGTTACGTTACAGACAATATGGAGGACCTTTTATTATAATAACTTGATCATTATGTATATCTTTCTTATAAAATAATAAGAGTTATACAATTATATTATATATATATATTTTATAAATCCATAATAATGATTATGTTAGACATTTTAAGATGTCTTTCTCTTTTCATTTTCTTAGTTTTTATTTTCATTTTCATTTTTTTAAGTAATTTTGGCCACGCCATTCTTAATCATAGTAATGTCTATTTTTTTTTTAGTTTTTATTTTCAATTTTTTGAAGTAATTTTGGCCAAACCATTCTTTATCATAATACTTTTTATGTTAGACATTTTCAGATGTCTTTCTCCTTTTATTTTTTTAGTTTTTAATTTTAATTTTTTTAAGTAATCTTGGCTGGACCATTCTTAATTAGTAATCTATCAGTAATCTTGGCCACACAATTTCTTAGTCTATAGGATGTCTTCGCAAAATGTCCCCTACATTAAAAGGAAAAATGGTAAAAATAAAATTACCAATGATCATTAATCTATAATAATGATCAATGCCCATGATCATTAATCTATAATAATCATGAATGCCCAATACATAGTATAGACATTAAAAACTTAATGATCATTAATTTATAATAATGATCAATGCCCACTACATAGTTTAGATATTAAAACATTAATGAGCATTAACAAGATGAAATACATAAAAATGAAACATATCTAACCCATAAATATAAAATTTATGATTAAAAGAAAAATTGATAAAAAATAAAATTACCACTCATCATTAATTTATTATAATAATGGTCAATGCCCAATACATAGTATAGATATTAAAAAATTAATGAACATTAACAAGACGAAAATGCTTAAAAAATGAACTATATCTAACCTCTAAGTATAAAATTTATGATGACTACCCCAAAATTTTAAATAGATATGTTTCCATCTACCCAACCCACCCATGTAGGTAACCACTAGGAGGGAAAATTTCTCCTATTGTTTTGGTCAGTATGTTTCCATCTAGCCTTTTTTTCTCCTTTTGTTTTGGTTATATGTTTCCCTCTAGCCTTATTGTTTTGGTTGTATGTTTCCATGTAGCCTTTTTTCTCCTATTTTTTTGGTTGTATGTTTCCATCTATCCCCCACCCCTATAGGGAATAACTAGGAGCAAAAAATTTTCCTATTGTTTTAGCTTGACACCCAACACCCATTCCATGATTTATAGTCTCATATAAATCCTTTCTCGTATTGTTTTAGCTTGACACCCAACACCCATATGACATATGATGATTTATGGAAAACTAGTCTCACCTAAATCCCATCCATGTTCTAGTTAGTTCTATTTTACATCTAGACTAATCATATGACATTAGGTTATTAGATGTGAGGTACAAGAGCATTTTTTTTAAATAAAGTGTTTTCATTAAATGTTTAATGTAAGTATATCATGGATCATCATTTGAATTAAATGAATGCTCAATTTTAACCACATTCTCGTTCCCATGCTTCACCTTAGTTGTTTTCTCTTCCCCCCCCACTCCAATGTGACTCCTAGTGAGTACTTTATTTCCTTTGTCTAAGAACTGCACAAATAGGAGGTTCAAATTAGCATTGCATGTTTGTGGTAACCCATACTTCGGGTTTTCAATCTCTTCTTTATATTCACATCCCATAGTTAGGTTGATCTCTATTTATCACCTTTATTAGTTCCCTTTTTTTCACATTATTTAGTATTGCTCTAAAAAAAAATTCCCCTTCATGTAGGGATAAACGAAACTACATGGAAAAATTACAGCCTTACTTATAGTCCCCTCAGTATCCCTTACCCACTTCATTGCCAATGCCTAAGATATTTGAATAAAAGAAACTTTGATTATCTTAGCCCCAAAGATAAATTGAGTGATTCACATTTAGGTGCCCTCCTGTAGGAGATTATTTTTTTGTTTTATGAATATGTAGACAAGAGTAAAGAAAAATAAAAAGGAACACACAAACATAAATAAAAAATATGTATTATAGTTATGACAATAAAGCCCATGGTTGATAAATTATATTATAATGGATTGTCACTTTGATGAGGTTGGGAGATGGGTAGAAAGTCTAGATTCACACCAAACTACTCATCTTAGATCAACTAATTAGATTCAGTAAGGGTCCTCTTTCACCAAGAGTTCAAGGAAACTCATGAACTAGGGGAGTCGGGGATGATGATAGCCTTGGTTTAATAAAAGTGGTTTCTTGCCACTATGTGGGAATATAACAAAACAAGAGTTCTCTAGATATGTAAGAATGGCCACATATGCCTAACACAAGTAACATGTTGATATGCATTTGGGGTGGATGGACCATGTGGCACTCTAGGTCAGCATGATGTCATTACTGACATCACTGGAATGTTCGAAATTTGTATACAACGAAAGAAAGGTGGCCTTATAAGGGAAAAGGAGGGAAAATATTATTATTTTACCATGAACAAACAAAACAATGGATCTTCTGACAACACTAACAAGTCAACCAGCACATTCACAACATTGTACATTGATCTCTAAGTCAACAATTTTCAAGAAAAAAGCCATGTTGTCCCTTTCACTATTAGTTATCCTTTTCAAAAAAATGGCTGAGCATAAGAGCTTGAACCATGGACATTGATATCTAGGTCAACAATATTTTTCAAGAAAAAACTCCATGTAGTCTCTTTCTCTATTCTCTATCCTTTTAAAACAATGACTAAGTGTAGGAGGTCGAACCCTCCACCCCATGAGCCTCTAAATTTTGAAAACATGTCATTAATGGACAACTAGGCACATATCTATGATACTTATTGAAATTTTGAATTATTTCAAATCAAATAAGGAACATCTAGCAGACATTTTCACCCAATATATTCTTTCCAGGTACGGTCGGAGTCTAGCTTGGAATTTGTTCCCATTCCCTAAAATATGATTTCCCTAAATTTATTTCTTGGTGTCGGATGTCAAATGTATGGAGTATTAGAAACATCATATCTAGAGAAGGTCAGATAATCATCCAAATTTCACCTATATTTATATCTTTGTGTGGGATGTTATATATATCCACTAATAAAGACATCATATCTAGATAAGGTGACATTATCATCCAAATTTCTCCTTTTTATTTGTAACATGTTATGTCTACTACGTATCAAAAACCCTCACATCCTTACTAAAGATAATGCAATTAAATTATCTATAGAGTTATGAGAGGCTGAAAAATAAGGTCATGCAAGAGTTTATGATACTTGTTGGCCCCTTTTCCTCTAAATTAGCTCCAAGTTTCCCATTAAAATTGTTCTCCCTGTCCATTAAAGAAGTATTGTCTTTTATTTCGAGGCCATGATGATGAAAATACTACTAATGAATTTTCTTTTTGTGAATTTTTAATACCCTTCTTGCTATAAGAATGACCAAATTAAATTTTGGCCTTGCTGTATATCTCACATACCATTAATTTGCAGTTTCCCAATTCCCCTCTTTTGGCTTTAGATATTGGTTTTTTTTCGTTTAAGTTTTATTTTTTCAAGGTGGTATGAGTGTTTTAAGTTTAATTTTTTTAGATATGAATATATATTTTCTTGTTTTGAGTTTTTGATGGATATTGGTCGAAATACATGGGTCTGTAGTGGACTAATGTTGTCATGGGTCACAAGTTGAATTGGATGAACGCTCAATTTTGACCATATTCTTGTTTCGATGATTCACTTTGGTTGTCATCACTTCCCCCAACTCCAAAGTAATGATTCTTGAGTACTTTAATTTCTCTTTTTAGAAGGGGCTGAAATAAGAGGTTCTAATTGACATTGCATGTTTGTGGTAATCCATACTCAAGGTTTTCTATCTCTCCCATATATTCACATCCCATATTTAGGTTTATTTCTATCTGTGGGATTTATTAGTTCCCTTTTTTTCTCATTCTTTATTTTTTTCCCCTAAAAAAACATTTCCCCATAGTGTTAAAATGAAAAAAATTGGTAGGCATAATGAAACAACATGGAAAAAACTAGAGCCTTAGCCTTAGTCCACTCATTATCCCTCACACACTTGCTTGTTAATTCCCGAATAAAAGAAACTTTGGTTATTGTATCCCAAAAGAGAAATGGAATGATTCATATTTACGTAGCCTCATTTAGGAGAAGAATTATTTATTTTAATGAATATGTAGATAAATGTAAAGAATAAGTAAAATGAATAGACACACAAATAAAAAAATATGTATTATATTCATAATAATAAAGTGCATGGTTACTAAATTATATTATAATGGATTGGGACTTTAATGAAGTTTGGAAATGGGGGTTATGATACCATTGGTTTACTAAAAGTGGTTTGTTTAATAAAGGGGTTTATTGCCACTATGAAAATATAACAAACAAGAGTTTTGCAGATAGGTAAGCATGGCCAAACATGCTTCAACACAAGTAACATATTGACATGAAAGTTCAGCTCGATGGATGATGTTGCATTATAGGTCATCATGATGTCATTAGTGACATCACTGGAATTTTTGAAATTTGTATCCAACAAAAGGAAAGTAGGCTTGATAAGTGGAAAAGAGGGAAAAATATTATTATTTTAACATGAAACAAGAAAATAATAGATCATGTGACAACACTATCAACTCAACCAACACATTCCCAAAAATGTACATTAATCTCTAAGTCAACAAATTTTTTCAAGAAAAAAATGCATGTAGTGTCTTTCACTATTTTCTATCTTTTTAAAATAATGACCAAGTGTAGGAGGTCGAACCATGTACATTAATCTCTAGGTCAGCAAAAATTTCAAGAAAAAATCCATGTAGTCTCTTTCACTATCCTTTATCCTTTTAAGACTATGACTAAGTATAAGAGGTAAAACCCTGCACCCCATGTAAATTTTGAAAACATTTAATTAGTGGAAAATGAGGAAAATGTCTATGATAGCTATTGAAAGATTGAATTGTTCCAAATCACACAAGGAACATCTAGTAAAATTTTCCACCCAATTTATTATTTCCTAGTAGAGGAGTTTAGTTTGGAGTTTTTTACCATTCCCCAAACATATGATTTCCCTTAATTTATTTCTTGGTGTGGGATGTCAAATGTATCCAACAGTAGAGAGGTCATATCTAGAGAATGTCACATCCTCATCTGAATTTCACCTAAATTTATATCTAGGTGTGGGATGTTAAATATATCCAACAATCGAGACATGATATGAGAGAAGGTCACATCCTTGTCCAAATTTCTCCTTTGTATTTTTAACATGTTATGTCTTCTACCTATCAAAAACCTTCACATACTATCTAAATATAATGCTATTCAATTATATCTAGAGATAAGAGAGGCTGAAAAGAAGTCCATTCATGATTTATGATACTTGTTGGAACCCTGTTTTCTAAACTGGTTCCAAGCTTTTGTTAAAATTGGAAACTAGGTCGAAACTCCACCTTCCACAAATCATATTTTTGAGATGATATTTTTATTGGATTCCTCTTTTTCGAGAGGTACAAGATTGATCTAAATATCATATTATTCAAACAAGGATAAGTATGATTTTGAATTTATTATTCACACACATGCAAATTGTCAAGGTTGACCTCAGTTAAATGTAGGCTCATGAAGCCCAAGAGATGTGTGTCCACACTCTCAATGATTTATATGAATAGAATTGATATCCTCCTCATTTGGAAATAATCACTCATCACAACATACATCTCTCCCACGTTTCTTGTTTGGTTCGTACAACGTAGAGCAACCTTCCTCTACTTGGCATGTGTGAAGAGAAGGACAAATTTTAGGGGTAGATTAGAGGCCAAATTTCAGAGAATCAGGACAACCTTGACCAAGGGTCAATTTACTTATGTTGACTTCAGCTTTGAGGCAGAAATTCTGATTTATGGAGGCCACATTCATTAGCACAAAAATCAAGGAATTTGGCATAGATTGACAGTTTTACTTCAGCGTACATTTTAGGTTTGGCAACAGAATTTACAACAACATTTGATTGGGTTTGAACAAATTCTTTTGGGCTCAATTTCACTCTCTTTGAAGCATGAATTGGAATTTGACCACCATTGACTCTCTGGTTAGGGATGTTGTTAACTATTGTTGACTGTTGATTTTGAAAGGATTGTTTTGGGAAAGTAACTTGATATTTGTACTATCTCTCTGTTGAAATATTGGAGAATATTAAGAAAAAATTATCAAAGGGTTTTCCAACATTGGTGTTTTTCCATGGCATCTGCCAAATATTGTGTCCTATTGTCTTGGCTTGTCTTCTTCATATATTTATGTTTTATATGCATTTAATATGAACATGATTAAGTTAGTGTGATTTATAAATTGGAAATTGATATTGGGATACTAAGGAACATTGATTTAAATGCATTTAAAATACCACTGTTAACTAAAATTAACATAGTCTCAAAGCCCAGGTGAAGACAAAGCCCAAGCAAGAGTGAGAAAAGAAATCAACAAGATTTTTTGGACAAGGAAAAAGATTCAATGGATTCCTCATATTACTTCGAATCCTAGGATAAGCTCTATTAGGGTCCTATAAATTATAGGATCTCAAGGTGATTGAGTATTTCATAAGATGCAATTTCATATTGTGTATGATTTTCAATATTCAAAATATTTCCCAAAAAATATGAAAAAATAAAAGAAAAGAGGGTATTTTGAAAAAGGAGAAAAGAAAAAGGAAAGAAAAACCCCAAAAAGAATAATACTGAATTGCTTCAAATCAAATGCCACTGCTGATTAGATTATTTTTTTCCATCATACTGTCTAAGCATGATTGAACGATTTTAAATATTTGTTGATAGGTTAGAAAATAAGGATTTTCCAAACAGTTTAAACTTGGCATATCTGCAGCTAGGTAGAAATAAAATTGACTCAATAGTTTAATCTAAGTCAATGGAAGGGATAAGGGATAGAGTAGGTCATATTTTTATATAAAAAAATTATCTTTGGGTCTGCAAGCCTAAATGCACCCTGAAAAAGAATGAAAAAATGTTATATTATTGAGAGGATAGGTAGGAATGAAAGAAAAATAAATACGGAGAAACATGAAATTTATTCCAAATTTCATCCTAAGGACTTCATATAATTCCCGGTTGAAAAGGAAAAAATCAAAATACAAAGGTGTTTTGTCATAAGGTACGGGAATTAATATTTTATTAGAGATATTTTTACATATCATATGTCATATTCTAATATCCTAAGTCTTGAACTATACCCTTGCTCGATATTCATTTACTCGAC